>OZ020310.1:19428702-20028702 GCA_963971305.1 Arcuatula senhousia
ACCATTATGGACTGCCACTGGAACAAGAGGCTCCCAGGAGCCTGAATCGCTCACCTGGTCTTAATGTCAACCCTTTGAAGACTTTTGTATAGCTAAATGAGCTGAATGTTTAAGCAATAAAAAGCTTTTCTCTATCTGCAATAGTTTTCATTTCAAAGCAAAAAACACTATTTTTCAGCTTTAAAGGCCCATAACCCCTTAAAGGAGTCATCTGACAACTTCGACCCTAAAAGACTTTTGTAGAGCTAATTAAGCTGAACATTTAAGCAAGCAACATCTTTTCTCTATCTGCAAAAGTTTTCTTTCTTTAGGCCAAAAACACTATTTTTTGCCTTTAAGGGGCCGTAACCATTATAAGGGGTTATCTGGCAAATTTGACCCTATGGAAACTTTTGTAGAGCTAAATGAGCTGAACATTTAAGCAAGCAACAACTTTTCTCTATCTGCAATAGTTTTCATTCCATAGGCCAAAAAACACTATTTTTTTGCCTTTAAGGGGCTGTAACCCCTATAAGGGGTCATCTGACAACTTCGACCCTATGGAGACTTTTGTAGAGCTAAATGAGCTGAACATTTAAGCAAGCAACAGCTTTTCTCTATCTGCAATAGTTTTCATTCTATAGGCCAAAAACACTATTTTTTGCCTTTAAGGGGCCGTAACCCCTATAAGGGGTCATCTGACCACTTCGACCCTATGGAGGCTAGTTTAGAGTTAAACCAGCTGAACATTTAAGCAAGCAACAGCTTTTCTCTATCTGCAAAAGTTTTCATTCTATAGGCCAAAAACTCTACTTTTTGCCTTTAAGGGGCCATAACCCCTATAAGGAGTCATCTGACAACTTTGACCTTATGGAGACTTTTGTAGAGCTAAATGAGCTGAACATTTAAGCAAGCAACAGCTTCTCTCTATCTGCAATAGTTTTCATTCTATAGGCCAAAAACATGAATAAAAAGCTACGCCGAGCGCAGCATGATACGACCGCAACAAGTTTAACCCTGTACGTTGGAGGCCTAATATGGATAGTCTATTGCTTTGGTCACATGAAGCCCATGGTGGACTTACAATGCTTTTTGACACATGCATCCTGTGGTGGACAAAAAAATGCATTTTTGACACATATATGTTTACATCAACATCTAATACAAAAAGCCTTATTTATTTATATACATGTATTATAACTACACATTCATTTTAAGTATAAAACTATTTGCCTTGACAAACTTTTAAAATTGGTGTTTTCGCCCCTTTGACCCCTAATTTCTAGAAAAAGGTAAGAGATATTGTAAATCTGATTGAAAACCGCAGCCAGGGATTTTCACAAGGATTCCAATGAAAAAAAAGATTTTGAAAATCGGACCAAAAATAAAAAAGTATTTTCTGGGCGTGGCCTGTCTTTAGCTCCCTGTAGCAATGTAATAGTGAAATACATATCAAAATCATTGACACATTTAGTAGACAGAATTTTATGAGCACTTCAACAAAAAAAGAATTTTCAAAATTGAATGAATAATGAACATTCTACAACAGTTTTGTCAATACACCTGTTTTAGCCCCTTTGGCCCTTTTTTTTTCTAAAACAGTAGGGGGCACAAACCCCAAATACAAAACCAACATTCCTTTAGTGGATATAATCATCATATTTAAACTTCATAACAATTGGCTGGCCCACTACAACATCATATTGGTAAAAAAACTATTTGCCTGGACAAACTTTTATAAATGGCGTTTTTGGCCCCTTTGACCCCTAATTTCTCGAAAACGGTATGAGATATTGCAAATCTGATTGGAAAACGCAGGCAGGAATTTTTACAAGGATTCCAATAAAAAAAGATTTTGAAAATCGGACCACAAATAAAAAAGTCGATTTTTTGGGTGTGGCCCCTTTTTGACCCCTTATAGCAATGTAACGGTACAAGATACATCAAAGCCTTTGATACATTTTGTTGACAGAATTTATTGAGGAATACAATAAAAAAAGAATGATCAAAATCGGATGAAAATTAAACATTCTACAGACGTTTTGTCAATACACCCGTTTTAGCCCCTTTTGGCCCTTTTTTCCAAAACGGTAGGGGCCAGAAACCCCAAATGCAAAACCAACCTTCCTTTAAAGGTTATAAACATCATATCAAAATTTTATAACAATTGGTTAACCACAACTAAAGTTATCGCACGGAAACCAAAGTGTCTACAGACGACGACGACGACGACAACGACGACAACGACGACGACGACAACGCCATCGCCATAACATAATACGATCGCAAAAAATTTGCGGTCGTATAAAAAATGCTATTTTTCACCTTTAAGGGGCCGTAACTCCCATAAGGGGTCATCTGACAACTTCGACTCAATGGAGACTTCTGTAGAGCTTTTGATGCTGAAGCAGTAGCGTGGCATCAGATTTCATCTATCTCTTATGTTTTTTGATTTACAAGCCAAAAACAGTAGTCTGACCCCCCTGGTCTATTTTTAGCAACGGCGGCCATGTTTTTTGACGGATCAAAATACCGAACACAATTTTTATGCAGGACACCCTAAGGATCAATCATATCAAGTTTGAAGAAATTCTGTTCAGCAGTTTCAGAGAAGAAGATTTTTTAAAAATTGTTAACGGACGACGACGACGACGACGACGCGGACGACGACGGACGCCAAGTGATGGTAATAGCTCACATGGACCTTCGGTCCAGGTGAGCTAAAAAGGAGTGATAAGTAGGGAAGTGAAATTTAGCCTCCTGCATGGGGATCCTACGGGTCCTACTCTTACCGAGACCTGCAGCAGGGTTCTTTAACGTGCGAGGAACGTGACATTTTTCCCAACACGGTGCACCACTATGGTTTGCGGTCAGGTTTTCCGCATTTCTCGATGTCAGGGCTGCCCCATTCAACCACCTGGGGCACACATCCCAGTCGCTTTGTAGGCAAAGCGGCCTGACCCGATGTCAGGTTTCTGAGCGCTCTTTAGTGGACTTTTACCGACAAGCTTAGTGCTGCTGCGGGCCTATTCGACTCCCGGGAGTTTTTTTTTCATTATTGTACACGAAATAATAAATTTCATTATTTAACATATGAGTCAAGTCAATCCATGTTATGATGGCCAATGATTTTCATATTATCTTCTAAGATATGGATGAAATATCTGCACTGATTTATAATTAGTTGTTACAGTATGGAAAATTTTGGTTACGGGAAGGAAAGTGTTAATGATATGTTTCAATGTTTGAAATTTTCGACAATGCAAATTTTACATTTGTTTGCAAATGTTTACCTGAAAAACAAATCCTCTTTAGTAACTTATTTTCGTAAAAAAGAAAAACCTAATAAAAAGAAAAATAAAGGAATCAACATTTGTTAAATATTGAGCAAAATTATAATCTTGCTATATCATGTACCTGTATATTTTTAGACCTCAAATATTGCCAGGTGTACATGTTATGCATCAACTTCCCAATTAAATTAATGCAAAATGTCCCATCACTCGAAATGGAGCAAATATAATTTCTTTCTCCAACTGGATATTTTTAATTCTATTTAAAAATAATTAATTAAGGGAAAGTTTAAATGTATTGATTTGTCGTTTTCGTTGACCCTGAGTGAGTGAGTTGGTGTTTTACGCCCGTGCAACGCTATAAAGGTTATTTACAGGCGATGCACATGAAAAGGATAATACAATGAACATGAAATGATGATGATAAATGAAATATGGGGTGGGATGGGACACAATGGACCGGTAAATTTTGAAGAACCACAGGAAAAGGGGAGAGGTGGGTAGGGGCGGAAAATTTAGCCTATGTGGTGCACTACTTGGCGGTCCACAAAGGGGTCTTTTACGTGCATGAAGCGTGGCACTCTCCACACACGTTGGCCCACTATGGTCGGCGGTCAGGGTTTCCGTATTATAGACCTGACAACCCCCGCGGACGAGGGCTACCCTATTCAGCCACCTAGGGTACACACTTGGTCGCTCAGTGGGCTGAGCACTGACCCGATGTCAGAATCCCAAGACCCTTAGTCGCCTCTTACGACAAGCTAGGCTCTGTTGCGGGCCTATTCGCCACCCGGGCCCCGCACGGGACCGTTGACCCTAAAAATATTGCTGAACTATAGCAATTTGCATAATCATTCAAGCCGAATAAGCATGTATTAGTTCATTAGATAGTAAATTTTTACTCCCTATTTAAATGTCTACTAAGCTTTTTTCTGATTATTATTTCCAGTTACATCTGAATAAGGTAGTCATGATAAAGTTAGAATATTTTAAGTTCAATATTTTCTCAATTTTAATTTCTTTTTTACTTTGATCATGTAGTAGTTTTCTTTTTCGATAATAAATTATTTTTATTCAATCTGAACTTTTCTTTAATTTCAAACAAAGCTTTAAAATGGTTCGGAAATACCAATAATACTCAGAATAACAGTGAGTTAATAAAAATTTTGGCCAAGAGTCATAGATAAATGTTAATTTGTTAAAAATCCTCATTTTCAAAATTCTGATCCTGAACTTCATTATAAAGTTCAGGATCAAGATCCTTAAAAAATTGATATTTTTCTAAAATCTTTTAAACTGCGCTAAATGTTGGAAAATTTAAACTGAATTCATCATTAATATACTATAAGCGACATTTAAATACCAAATTTGACGTCTAATTGATTGAATTGCGCCCGGTGTGATTTCGCTTTCGGCGTTGCTCCGTGACGAGGAATGGGACCGCATTGTAGCTCCGCCTAATCAAAGATGTCAAAGGAGCTACATTATTGTAGCTAGATAAAGTGGGAGAGGAAAGGGAAGTTGAGGCACCTGATGAGAAAGTGGGAGAGGAAAGGGAAGTTGAAAGTTGAGGCACCTGATGAGAAACTGGGAGAGGAAAGGGAAGTTGAGGCACCTGATGAGAAAGTGGGAGAGGGAAGGGAAGTTGAAGCACCTGATGAGAAAGTGGATAATGGAAGAGAGATTACAGTAGCAATCGGTTTTAAACACGTTCCTGAACCATCTGAATGTATAGGACAATATGTCATTGTGAATTTCAATGGAATAGCATATCCATGTTATGTTGAAAAGGCAGCTGACAATGAAATTTATGTGAAATGTATGCGTAGGAAAGTGACGAAAAAGCAACATTTAAACTGTTTCATTTGGCCTATTAGTACGAACGTGAAGAAATACTGGCACTGATTCCAGAACCCCAAAAGCTTTCGGAATCTACTTTTGGGGTTGATCTGGACGTTTGGGATTTGTTCTTCAGGTAAACATTTGCAAACAAATGTAAAATTTGCATTGTCGAAAATTTCAAACGTTGAAACATATCATTAACACTTTCCTTCCCGTAACCAAAATTTTCCATACTGTAACAACTAATTATAAATCAGTGCAGATATTTCATCCATATCTTAGAAGATAATATGAAAATCATTGGCCATCATAACATGGATTGACTTGACTCGTATGTTAAATAATGAAATATATTATTCTTTGTACAATAATGAAAAAAAAACTCCCGGGAGGCGAATAGGCCCGCAGCAGCACTAAGCTTGTCGGTAAAAGTCCACTAAAGAGCGCTCAGAAACCTGACATCGGGGTCAGGCCGCTTTGCCTACAAAGCGACTGGGATGTGTGCCCCAGGTGGTTGAATGGGGCAGCCCTGACATCGAGAAATGCGGAAAACCTGACCGCAAACCATAGTGGTGCACCGTGTTGGGAAAAATGTCACGATCCTCGCACGTTAAAGAACCCTGCTGCAGGTCTCGGTAAGAGTAGGACCCGTAGGATCCCCATGCAGGGTCCCGTGCGGGGCCCGGGTGGCGAATAGGCCCGCAGCAGAGCCTAGCTTGTCGTAAGAGGCGACTAAGGGTCTTGGGATTCTGACGTCGGGTCAGTGCTCAGCCCACAGAGCGACCAAGTGTGTACCCTAGGTGGCTGAATAGGGTAGCCCTCGTCCGCGGGGGTTGTCAGGTCTATAATACGGAAACCCTGACCGCCGACCATAGTGGGCCAACGTGTGTGGAGAGTGCCACGCTTCATGCACGTAAAAGACCCCTTTGTGGACCGCCCAGTAGTGCACCACATAGGCTAAATTTTCCGACCCTACCCACCTCTCCCCTTTTTCCTGTGGTTCTTCAAAATTTACCGGTCCTTTGTTTCCCACCCCATCCCCATATTTCATTTATCATCATCATTTCATGTTCATTTTATCATCCTTTTCATGTTCATCGCCTGTAAATAACCTATATAGCGTTGCACGGGCGTAAAACACCAACTCACTCACTCACTCCCCATGCAGGAGGCTAAATTTCACGTCCCTATCCATCACTCCTTTTTCCAGTGGCAGTCAAAACTCTCCTACCCGATTGGCCTTGTGTCCCCATTTCCCCCACTTCATCATCATTTCATGTTCATTGTATCACCACTTTCATGTTCTTCTCTCGGATATAGCCGAAATCGTGCTGCTTAGGAGTAAAGCAATAACTAACTAATTATCTTTTTCCCCTTCTTTATCGTTCTTTTTTCTATAGATGTAGTCCATTCGTTCCAAGTTATCTGATCATCGTGTGCATCTACATTTTCTTTTTGTTTCTTCATTCATATGAAGCAGACTTCTTACAATCTCGTCTAGACAAAAAAGATCGTAGACTATCTCTCTCTTTTAACCTCACGTTCCGTTATATTGATGATGTCCTTTCACTGAACAATTCTCGATTTGGTGACTTTCTCCATCTCATATATCCCCCGGAACTTGAGATAAAGGACACAACGGATTCTAGGAAGTCTGCTTCATTTAGATCTACATCTCGAAATAGACTCTCAAGGAAAACTATCAACAAAGCTCTATGACAAACGTGATGACTTCAACTTCCCAATCGACAACTTTCCCTTCGTGTGTAGCAACATTCCGTCCGCTCCAGCTTATGGAGTTTACGTATCACAATTGATTCGTTACTCCAGAGCTTGTGGGAGTTACATCGATTTCCTTGGCAGAGCGTCACGTTTGACACAGAAATTGCTAACACAGGGTTATGTTGCTCCTCGGTTGCTGTCTTCACTCAAGAAATTTTACAGTAGACACCATGTACTCATAGATAAATATGGGATTTCTATCTCTCAGATGAGTGCAGATGTCGGTTTGTCATAGGGTTTTGTTTTGTCTTCCTTTACCGGATTTGACACACTAAATTGGCAGCGCGGTGGGTGTGCTATAGCAGGCAGGAACCGCTTACTCTTCCGGAGCACCCGAGTTCACTCTTGTTACGACTTGAGTTCGCGTTGTTGATTTCTGTTCGGTTGTTTTTATGTTTTGTGTTTCCTTGTGCTGTTCTTGTTCATGTTTACCGGTTTTGTCGTTGCCTTTTCGGACTTTTGACACTCGAATGCCCCTTTGGTGCCTCTGCTTATCTCTTTAATATTATTAGCTCACCTGGCCAAAGACCATGTGAGCTATTGCCATCACTTGGCGTCCGTCGTCGTCGTCGTCCGTCGTCGTTAACTTTTTTTCAAACTTCTTCTCCTCTGAAACGGCTGCACAGATTCAAACCAAATTTGGTCTGGTGGTACTTTAGGGTATCCCCCACAGAACTGATGTGGGGATTTTTGATTCGTCGAAAAACATGGCCGCCATGGCTAAAAATAGAACATAGGGGTAAAATGCAGTTTTTTGCAAATAACTCAAAAACGGCTACAGATATCAAAATTCTGGCATAGGGTATAAGTGATCAGCACCTCAAGATCTACCTACCCTGAAATTTTGAAGAAAATCCAACAACCCATGTAGGAGTTATTGCCCTTTTTGTGGATTTTTTGCAAATTTTACACCTGTTTAGCTCAATATCTTGAAAATTATACTAGATATTTGAGAAATTTAAATTGCATATTGTTAAGCACATCAAGATCTACAAAATATGTCATAGGATCAATGTTGTAGGACCTTTCCTTTTAGGAGTTATTGCCCTTAGAACGTCAAAATTGAGCATTTTAACAGCATTTCCTCATTACATTGAAAACGTTAACTCCTCTGACACTTTAAGTCCAAATGGAACCAAACTTGGTATAGTTGTTTATTAGCATTAGGTGTATAGAACTGATGTGGGGGTCCCGTGCGGGGCCCGGGTGGCGAATAGGCCCGCAGCAGAGCCTAGCTTGTCGTAAGAGGCGACTAAGGGTCTTGGGATTCTGACGTCAGGTCAGTGCTCAGCCCACAGAGCGACCAAGTGTGTACCCTAGGTGGCTGAATAGGGTGGCCCTCGTCCGCGGGGGTTGTCAGGTCTATAATACGGAAACCCTGACCGCCGACCATAGTGGGCCAACGTGTGTGGAGAATGCCACGCCTCATGCACGTAAAAGACCCCTTTGTGGACAGCCAAGTAGTGCACCACATAGGCTAAATTTTCCGCCCCTACCCACCTCTCCCCTTTTCCTGTGGTTCTTCAAAATTTACCGGTCCTTTGTGTCCCATCCCATCCCCATATTTTATTTATCATCATCATTTCATGTTCATAAAGGTAATAACAAAACTACCGAACTTGAATGATCAATCTCATAGTCCAGAGAAAATGACAAAAACGAATCAGTCATACCGGAGAACTGGTGGATCGCAATGGTCCTGACTTGGTACAGGCATTTCAAACGAAATGGTGGGTTAAACCAGGTTTTATGGCGCCAAACCTCCCTCTTCCATTGCGATCTTAGGATCCGGTAATGACCATAGAACACAACATAGTTGTGAGACACAATAGGGATGTTGAGGTGATCATCTCAGTACAGCAGACCAGTCAAACACTAATTAAAACAATTAACTATCATATCTTTTAACTCAATTTTGAACTTTTCTACTAGTGGCTGATAACGAAGAAAGAATTTTTTTAGTGATCGTATGAGACGTATTTTCTCACCCTTTCTTTTTTTTCTCAGCACGGGCGTAAAACACCAACTCACTCACTCACTCACTGATGTGGGGATTTTTGATTTGTCGTAAAACATGGCCGGTGTGGCTAAAAATAGAGTGAGTGAGTTGGTGTTTTACGCCCGTGCAACACGATATAGGTTATTTACGGGCGATGAACATGAAAAGGATGATTCAATGAACATGAAATGATGATGATAAATGAAATATGGGATGGGGTGGGAAACAAAGGGACAGTTAATTTTGAAGAACCACAGGAAAAGGGGAGAGGTGGGTAGGGGCGGAAAATTTAGCCTATGTGGTGCACTACTTGGCGGTCCACAAAGGGTTCTTTTACGTGCATGAAGCGTGGCAATCTCCACACACGTTGGCCCACTATGGTCGGCGGTCAGGGTTTCCGTATTATAGACCTGACAACCCCCGCGGACGAGGGCTACCCTATTCTGCCACCTAGGGTACACACTTGGTCGCTCTGTGGGCTGAGCACTGACCCGACGTCACAATCCCAAGACCCTTAGTCGCCTCTTACGACAAGCTAGGCTCTGCTGCGGGCCTATTCGCCATCCGGGCCCCGCACGGGACGGCTAAAAATAGAACATAGGGGTAAAATGCAGTTTTTTGCAAATAACTCTAAAACGGTGACAGATTTCAAAATTTTGATTGGAAACAAAAGTGATCAGCACCTCAAGATCTACCAGCTCTGAAATTTTGAAGAAAATCCAACTACCCATGTAGGAGTTATTGCCCTTTTTGTGGATTTTTGCAACTGTTTAGCTCAATATCTTGAAAACTATACAAGATATTTGAGAAATTTAAATTACATATTGTTAAGCGCATCAAGATCTACAAAATACGTAATAGGGTCAACGTTGTAGGACCTTTCCTTTGAGGAGTTATTGCCCTTAGAACGTCAAAATTGAGCATTAAAAAGCATTTCCTCATTATATTGAAAACATTAACTCCTCTGACACTTTAAGTCCAATTGGAACCAAACTTGGTATTATTGTTTATTAGCAATAGGTGTATAGAACTGATGTGGGGATTTTTGATTGGTTGTAAAACATGGCCGCTGTGGCTAAAAATAGAACATTCGGTTAAACTGCATTTTTTCGAAAATAACTCAAAAAGGGTGCCAGATTTTTAGATTTTGATTGAGAACAAAAGTGATCAGCACCTTAAGATCCACCATATTGTCAGATGACCCCCTTATTAATCTTATGACCCTTTCAACGTCAAAAAGATTTTGCCTAATAACCTTTACTTCAGGCACATATGTCAGGTGAGCGATTCAGGCTCCTGGGAGCCTCTTGTTTTGAAAAGATGTGGCTTGTATAAAATGTATAGGGTATTTTTTTTTTAATTTATACCACTATGTCATAAAATGTAACGAGATACCCTGCATTAATCAGGCTTTATCGGTAGATAAGGTTAAATTACTGAAAGACCCCCCTCATTAGTTATCATATACTTTCATTTAGCACCTTCTACAGTCCCGTGGTATAAATCAGTTATTCCCCATCAGGCATACGCCCTCAGGGAAATAACTAACACTAATACCGATAATGGCAGAAGAAGTTTCTCGACAGACGATGAAAAGAAAATGTTTTGTTGAATCCAAGTATGAGAACAATAAAAAATCAGTTGTTTCAATCTAATAGAAAAACTACATATGTAGTATAACAATAAAAATTAACTCCGTCAATACATTTTAAAAAAACTTCATCCTCGGTCAATGTATGTCTAACAGGTCCATATATAATGCATTGCCTGCGTTGATAAATATGTAACAATAAGCAAAGAGAGTTACGATAAACTTACAACATCTCCCTCTTCTTCAACATTCTCTTTAGTTGTTGGTTCATCTTTATCATTATTTGCTGCAGCCTGTCCTTTAACCTATAAAAATATTACAAGATAAAAGAAAGGTGCTTTAAGAATATACATGCATTTGAACTTAAATAAAGACACTTTTAAGTATGAAAATGATGAAACAATGAAATGAAGCACAAATATTGGTATGAAACAATGAAATGAAGCACAAATATTGGTATGAAACAATGAAATGAAGCGAATCACAAATGATTAGATGAATTATTGAAATGAAGCACAAATGATTAGGATGAAACAGTGAAATGAAGCACAAAAGATTAGGATGAAACATTGAAATGATTAAATATTGACAACGATTGATGTGGAATAAATGTTAAGCCTTTTAACAGAACATGAAACAAGAAATGGACTATAAACTATCATGAGTGTCTTTAGGAAGAACATGCCTATATATTGGTAAAAAGGTAAAAAGGTTCTGGTAATTGACAAAAGGGGGCATGCATTTATATAAAAATGTAAAGATGTTGGACTAACATGCAGCTTTCTTTATTAGATTTGACATACTGACTTGAACATTAGTAATGTGACAGGTGAGCTATAGCAGCATAAACTGCTTATTCTCCCGAAGCCTTTAAGGACAAACAAAAAAGAGGCCACAACGAAACAACACTGTTGTCATGGTTGTTATGACTTAAAATCTTGTGATGTGGCATGAATCGTGTTACAGGAATACGGTGTTATCATGGTTATAGCTTAAGAAATTTAACCGTTAGAGGCATTGCAAACATGATTGTATTGTCTTAGTTTTTATACGACCGCAAAATTTTTGCGTTCGTATAATGTTATGGCGATGTCGTCGTTGTCGTTGTCGTCGTCGTCTGGGGACATTTGGTTTCCGTGCGATAACTTGAGTAAATATTGACCAATTGTTATGATATTTTGATATGATGTTTGTAACCACTAGAGGAAGGTTCCTATTGAATTTGGGGTTGGTGGCCCTTACCGTTTTGGAAAAAGGGCCAAAAGGGGCTAAAACGGGTGTATTGACAAAACTGTTGTAGAATGTTTATTATTCATTGGATTTTAAAAATTCTTTTTTTATTGAATTCCTCATTAAATTCTGTCAACAAAATGTGTCAATGGTTTTGATGTATATTGAACCGTTACATTGCTACAGGGGGCCAAAGACGGGCCACACCCAAAAAATCAACTTTTTTATTTGTGGTCCGATTTTCAAAATCTTTTTTTCATTGGAATCCTTGTGAAAATCCCTGCCTGCATTTTTCAATCAGATTTCCAATATCTGTTACTGTTTTTGAGATATAAGGGGTCAAAGGGGCAAAAAACACCATTTTTAATAGTTGGTCAAGGCAAATGGTTTAACACAAGAAATTTAGCTGTAATGGGCCAGCCAATTGTTATGAAGTTTAAATATGATGATTATATTCACTGAAGGAAGTTTTTTATTGCATTTGGGGTTTGTGGTCCTAACCTTTAAAAAAAAAAGGGCCAAAAGGGGCTTAATCGTGTCAAAGATGTCAATGAATATAGAAATAATTTTTTTTTCTATTAAATGTTATTGTAAATATATATGTGTCAAATATGCATTTTAAAGTCCACCATAGGTTGCATGTGTAAAAAAGCTTTGTAAGTCCACCATGGGCTGCATGTGACCAAAGCAATAGACTATCCATATTGGGCCTCCAATGTACAGGGTTCAACTTGTTGCGGTCGTATCATGCTGCGCTCGGCGTAGCTTTTTATTGGCATTTCTTTTATGTTTATAAAAGTTTGTCATGCTGGATACCGCAAAAGAATCGTCATAGTTTACTACCAAGTCTTGGAAATTGAGATTGAATTCCCTAAGGAACTCTGCCTCACTATCTTCGCTGTCGCGTCGCTATGTAAGGAACATAGTATTTAACATTAACATGATTAAGTGTAAGCCATGCAAGCAGCGTCAATATATGCTAAGTTTATTAAATGGTTTTAATGGCATTCTATTATCATTATGTATATTAAATATGTGGATGATCATATATGATGATAAAAAGCATGATAATTAGTTATTTGATGATAATCGTGATTATGAAGATATGTGAGTTATGTTTTACTTATCGCTTAAGTTGAATACCATGATAAAACAGAAATTATTGCCATGGTTATCATGGTTATGTTGCTCCTTGGTTGTCATGGTTGTTGTCTTTACTTAAGTTTTATGGCAGACATCATGAGTTCATAGACAAATATGGGACTCTATCTTTCAGATCAGTGCAGATGTTAAGATTAATTAATTGTCATAGGGCTTTGTTGTATTTTCTTTGTCTTTCTTCACTGGATTACACTTTCTGAATGGACAATTGGTAACATAACGGGTATGCTATAGCAGGCAGGAACTGCTTACCCTTCCAAAGCATTTAAGTTCATTCTTGAAACGACTGAAGCTAGTTGTCATTCAGTTGTTTTTGTTTTGTGGTTTTATATTATTCCTTTGTCATGGTTGCGTTATCGTTTTCTGGTCTTGTCTTCAAATTAAATAAAAATTGAATCACATGTATTCTTCAAGTTCATAGTGTCAAATTTCGGACTTTTTATACTCAGATACCCCTTTAGTACCTCATTGCTTCTTTTAAAGTGACACTATGAACTTGAAGAATACATGTGATTCAAATGATCTTTCACTGACAAACAAAGAATCACATTTTTATTTAATTTGTGTGTATTAACCCTGTAAATTGTATTGATGTTTATAGAACACACATTTAAATGTATATATACCTTACTACTTCTTCAACAGGCAACTTTCTCTTCCTGTTCTGTTTCCTGGTAATAAATAAAAAAGTTCACTTCAAATTACTGAAAGAAAAATCTGTCAGTCAAAATGGCCGGATTTCGTTAAACAGGAAGAAGTTAAGCAACAGATCTGTAATCAAATCCCACTTTATGGGACCCCACCCTGATGCTGTATACCAAATACCAAAATATAACTAAGATCAACCTATGTCTGAGGTAGGAAGAAACTTAAGGTTTATATGATTTTTAAATTTTCACGGATAATTTATAGCTTTGGTGTAGTCGTGTGTTGATGCCGGAGCGGATTAACCTTGAGGAATTCAAAACTCCACCAGCAGAGCTAACCGTCACGGATATTAGAAATGAAAATTACAACAAAGTTCCAGACAATAAATTTTGCTACGCCTGACACGCGTTAAAAAGCTAAAGTTAAAACATGTTAAAAAGCTTTTTTCAAGCACAGTATGATATGGCCCTGAACAAGTCCAATATGGATAGTCAACTCATCTGGACACATGTAGCAATTTAATTCATTATATACATCATGTATATGTAAGACTTACTTCTTGGTGTCTGTCTTGGGAGGCTTTGCCCTCTCAGCAAACAAAGCCTTCTTCCTTTCTATGATGTCATCTTGTGCATGTTGTGATGAACTGCAATAAAAAAGTAAGGACTTTCAACTTTCTATTCATGTGGTATACCATGATACTTTTTAAGGATATTAAGATTTCAACAGCGTTTTACTAAAGCATATGTGTGAGTAGTAAAATCCAGCTGATTGCCATGTCTATCAATTATGTTTATATACTGCGATAATTATGATAATGGTGATGTCATTTAAAAAAAAATCAGAATTCAAATAAAAAATAATGAGATGTGGAATAAGTGTATGCGACACAATCTACATAATAAAGCGGAAATTTAGTAACCACAATGAAACATCAGTCCATGGAATTTTCACCCTGGGCAGAGAAGGATCAAACCAGGAAACCTTGGTATTAGTAGCCTGGTGTGCCACCACTACAACAACAAACAGTATATCTTTTACCATGTTTACAATGAACATACAATTAACATGATTAAAAAAATATACATGATATAAGAATAGTTTTCCTTACCTTGGTGTATCCAATATTCCTGGTGGAACGGTTCGAAATAGAGCTTTCCTTTTCATAGATGTCTTTAGTTTGGGGCTAAAAATAAAAATCCAATTGTAACTTTTGATAATATATTTCTACTGATAAAAAATAATAATAACCATGAAAACAGCCTTTCAATAATACATAATGCATCTATTTAAAACATGTAAAAGTGAAATGTAACCATAATCATGAAATGTCTGTCACAATATATGCAGATGTTTGTTTTGTCATCAATTTCATCATGTTATTGTTTATAAATGTGCTCTTGAAGGTTTCCAACATTCTGTGTTGTGTTTTTGTCATTACCAGATCCTAAAATGGCAATGGAAGAAGGAGGTTACCATATGGTGCCATAAGACCCACTATTTTGTTTAAAATGTACGTATCAAGAAAAGACTATTGCGATCCACCATTTATCCAGTATCACTGCTTTGTTTTGTAATAACCTTTATTCAACATGTTTAATGCCTCACTGGTATTCCTTTTTTATTCTTTAATAATATTAAATTGCTCAGCACAAGAAATGTGATAAATAATGGGATCAACCTTGTTTGCAGACACAGTTATTGGTGAAATGCAGTAAAAAACAAACCTTGTTCTTGTGATTTGGTGAACTTTAGATGATCCAGACTGAATTGTTAAGTCTAGATCTTTCAGCTTTTGGTTCTGTTCTTCGGCCAATTGCCCTGGAGCAAATGAAAAGCTGTACTTCTTGGGAGTTAAGAACTCCACGGGTTTCCCAACATTGATGGACATGCGCGACTTCTTTGGGACGCCAGGAGAAAGAGGTAATCCTTTTTCAAAATTCTCTAGCATTTCGCCAAATCCGAAGTATTTATAGTTCTTTTTATGAACTTCTTTTATCACAACCAAAACTTCTACTGCCTCGTCCAATAGTTTTTAGTTTTTCTAGAATCTTTTTAATATTCTTAATCTGTCTACTCTTCAGCATTCTTTGGGCCTGTATGTCATTTTTAACTTTTTCTGATATTTTTTTTACTTCTTTCTTTTGACCAATTTTGCGTTTATCTTGCATGTCTTGTTGACCATTTTGACCATGTTCCTGTGTTGTTTTGTCTTTAAACCTCGAAGTTTCTGTTGATGCTGGAGTAAAATAACAGAAAATAATAAAAATTTTGACATTACATGGACATTAAATATATTCATTGTAAAATAAATATAACTGTTCACATTGCGGTTTGTGTACTGTAGGAAGATAACGAAACGTTTGAAAACACATGCCCATGCTCGTCCAAAACAGGAAGTTGGAAGCCTGATAGGCCTGAAAGATGCAAAATTAAATCATGTAAATTGTTAAACATGAAAATGGTTAACTCTTTGCTTGGATGATTTTTTTTTTACTTTTACTTCTTTTTGTTAATATCTTACTAAGAAAAAAAAATGACACGTTTGAATACTTTTTACATTAATGTTTTACTGATAATCATGTTGGCTTACATTTCAAATTAATCTTCACAGTTAAATCATAAATGTTAAAAATGCAAACATTATCACAAGTTGAATAATCTTTGTGAAAAAATTCCACATATAACATGTATAATGAGGATGTTATGAAAATGTGTTAACATGCAATGGTCAATGGCAGAATATATCTATATCATGTCTATAAAGATGCAAATAAGTATAGTAATCGCAAAGAACTATGCTAGTCCTTCGGAAGGGACCAAAAAAGGTTGGCCCGTGTATGGGGAGAGCAATACCCTGTGCACCTTAAAGACCCCTTTGTAGAGTTCGATAAGAGTAGGCTTAATGGGGGCAGCTATAAAGGCCACACTCGCAATCTGCAAGACTGGAGAGGGGTTTAATAATAGCAGTAAGCTCATTGGCAGATGCAGAGGGGGATGGGTGGGTATGTTTATCATGTTTAGTTCAAAACATTATGATGTCTGACAGCAATGAAAATTCTTCATGCACATCTTCAGATGGTGAACATCCTTCATGTAAAGTTTCAACAAAATCCGTCATGCCATAATTATTCAGTGGTCTGAAAAAGGCGAGGGCAACTTTGACTGACCTTAGTGGCCATTTTCGCTTAATGAATTCCAATTTTATCATCCAAAACATTTTTTATTGAAAAATGGGGGCAGCATCCGCCCCTAATTTTCTACCTACACATGACCTATATGACGTGCTGTAGCGTGAGTGAGTGAGTTGGTGTTTTACGCCCGTGCAACGCTATATAGGTTATTTACAGGCGATGAACATGAAAGGATGATACAATGAAAATAAAATGATGATGATGATAAATGACAGATGGGACGGGGTGGGACACAAAGGAACGGTAAATTTTGAAGAACCACAGGAAAAGGGGAGAGATGGGTAAGGGCGGAAAATTTAGCCTATGTGGTGCACTACTTGGCGGTCCACAAAGGGGTCTTTTACGTGCATGAAGCGTGGCACTCCGCACACACGTTGGCCCACTATGGTCGGCGGTCAGGGTTTCCGTATTATAGACCTGACAACTCCCGCGGACGAGGGCTACCCTATTCAGCCACCTAGGGTTCACACTTGGTCGCTCTGTGGGCTGAGCACTGACCCGACGTAAGAATCCCAAGAGCCCTTAGTCACCTCTTACGACAAGCTAGGCTCTGCTGCAGGCCTATTCGCCACCCGGGCCCCGCACGGGACTATTTGTGAATTAAGTTACTTTTTTATTCAAAGGTGCTAGCAACAACATGAAGAAGTTCTGTTCTCCAGACTACCCTTTACAGAAAGTATTTGCTTTAGCTGTTTTAAACTGTAAAAAACTTTTAGATTTAAGGGTTAGCATGCGTACGATACAAATAGGGTTAGTATGAAATACACAAAAGGGGTTAGGGTGATGGCAAAACATACAATAAGTGTTAAGGTTAGTATAAACAATGAATAGTTAGGTTTAGTACAAAAACATACAAATAAAGTTAGGGTTAATGTTAAACAAATTAGGTCCAGTTTATAATTAATCTTTAGGCCGTTATTGTCAAGTTCTTTTTTGCTATCGCTGTAAATGATTTTATTTTTTAGTGTGTTAATTTTAAATGATTATTTTATCTATTTATTTTCTAGTCATTCTATTTATTTTATCTACGGTCTTTTGACTTTATTTTATATTAACGTGTTATTTACAGAATTATTTCAACTTGTTTATGTCCCGATGATGGCTGCAATATCGCCGACGGGACATTACACAACTAAAAATCAATCAATCAATCAATCTGGAACTTTGTTTTCACTAGTATTTCGAACACACGTGAAGGTAAGCACTGCTGGTGGAGTTTTAATTCCCAGAGGTTTGCCCGCTCCGGCACCAACAGGTTTGAGTTGGAGAAAACATCAAAGCTTTAAATTATCCGTCTAAATTTCAAAATTGTCTGAACATATTATGTAATAGGATCTACAGTACATTTTATCATGATCATGTCTATGATAAAAAAAGACTGACTAAGGCCATAATTAAAAAATTCCTAGATTCTCATCCAACTTTTCATTTTTTTTTGGGGGGGGGTGTATTCTTTTTTTTAACACAATTTTACGACTAACTAACCTGTCAACCGAAAGTTTAGCGGAATAATGTAAATTACGAACAAAATCGAACCAAATCCGACTTTTATTAAAGAATTCAAGGTGTGATTTTGTTTCAAAAGCAGAATTTCAAAAATAAAAAGAAAATCGGAGCCGGCATAAAAATTGGGGCGGTCGGGGATGAGAATCTAGGATTTTTTTTATTATGGCTTATTAATAAAAAAAGATGTTATATTGATGTCGTCCCGTGCGGGGCCCGGGTGGCGAATAGGCCCGCAGCAGAGCCTAGCTTGTCGTAAGAGGCGACTAAGGGTCTTGGGATTCTGACGTCGGGTCAGTGCTCAGCCCACAGAGCGACCAAGTGTGTACCCTAGGTGGCTGAATAGGGTGGCCCTCGTCCGCGGGGGTTGTCAGGTCTATAATACGGAAACCCTGACCGCCGACCATAGTGGGCCAACGTGTGTGGAGAGTGCCACGCTTCATGCACGTAAAAGACCCCTTTGTGGATCGCCTAGTGGTGCACCACATAGGCTAAATTTTCCGCCCCTACCCATCTCTCCCCTTTTCCTGTGGTTCTTCAAAATTTACCGGTCCTTTGTGTCCCATCCCATCCCCATATTTCATTTATCATCATCATTTCATGTTCATTGTATCATCCTTTTCATGTTCATCGCCTGTAAATAACCTATATAGCGTTGCACGGGCGTAAAACACCAACTCACTCACTCACTATATTGATGTCAGTCCCCACATTCATTTGTCATCATCATTTCATGTTCATTTTTTTACCCCTTTCATGTTCATCGCCTGTAAATAACCTATATAGCGTTGCACGAATTGACATTTTATTTTAAGTAAAGTTGACATGATGTGTTCAGTGTTCTTCAAATTTATGTGTGCTGGCCATGGTTACCAATTTTTGGTGAGTTTAATAATGACATCCGACTCTGGGGAGAATTCAACTAAAATAACAAATACCAAAACGCGGGTATAAACAGTTAATTTTGATATGCTATATATCGATATTTCAAGGAGTAACCTCTCATCAGTAGCATTTAAACCAAAACATTGGAAGGTCAAAATCCAAAACAGTTGAAAACGAAAAGTACTCAAAACCAAAACGTTCGAACAAGGAAGCCAAATCCAGCACCGAGGATATCGACCATGTGCATTACAAGGAAAGAAACCTGGTGTTTTTATCAATTTTGAATTTAACAATCGGAAATTTCAGCGACAATATATTAGAAATTTTATGGTAATTCGTGTCAGACAAGTCTGACTACCAGGCTTGTGATTACCCTCGGGGACCTCTGGTCCACCAGCAGCGGTTATCGCCCAGTGGTTTCAAAATAACAAATACCAAAACGCGGGTATAAACAGTTAATTTTGATATGCTATATATCGATATTTCAAGGAGTAACCTCTCATCAGTAGCATTTAAACCAAAACATTGGAAGGTCAAAATCCAAAACAGTTGAAAACGAAAACTTTTCTTTCAACAAGAGATGTTCCTCTACGTATACATCATCCAAATCAAAATTTAAGTTAATGGATTCAAAGTAGTTTTCCAAGGTTTTGAAAAAAATGATTTTCTTGAGAGTAGTGTTATCTGCCTTCTTCATATTAACAACAACATTGGAAAACGGTTGTAACGAGTCTCTTTTCTGGTTCATTTTGCATGAGGTGCATTTCACAATAAGACAACTAGATTGATCTAGTTCAATATTCTTGTGACAGTTACCACACTTAAATTGTTTAATTAGGTTGCACTGTTGGATGTTTACTTCAATGGAAGATTTGGGCATTTCTGTTGCAAAAATATGTCCTATGTCTTCTATGCTTTCTATGGTTGTTTTGGTTGTAGTGGTCAAAGTTAAATAGTTGTATTTTCTTGAGCTGACATTTGTAATTTTAAGAGATTTTGCTAGTTCAAGTTTGTTAATCTGGTCTCCATATAATGCAAGTTCCATGGTTTTGGTGTGTTAACAATATTAACAATATACTTGTCAGTGCAGATTTCCTGGAGGCAGTGATTGGCACTAAAATGAACTATTTTACATGTAATTTTTAACATGTTTAAGTTAATATTTTCCAGTATTATTTAATTATGCTATTTATACCAATGACAATTAATTAACTTTATTTCCGTGTTCCACTTTTGATACTGTTATTATGTATGGTTGAGTCTACAGTTGTGTTATTGTTCACCTTTTTCATCTGGATTTAAATAGTGAGTGAGTGAGTTGGTGTGTTACGCCCGTGCAACGCTATACAGGTTATTTACAGGCGATGAACATGAAAAGGGTGATAAAATGAACAGGAAATGATGATGATGATAAATGGCATATGGGGGTGGGGTGGGACACAAAAGACCGGTAAATTTAGAAGAACCACAGGAAAAGGGGGGAATGGGTAGGGGTGGACAATTTAGCCTATGTGGTGCACTACTTGGCGGTTCACAAAGGGGTCTTTTACGTGCATGCAGCGTGGCACTCTCCAAACAGGTCGGTCAACTATGTTTTAAATAGTGATTTTATGGTCATCAAGGTGTTGTTTGGATGATTATTTTTGAACAGTTAGTGATTCTTTATTACTCTGTAGCTATTAATTGCACTGACATTACAGATTTTTTCAAAATGTCAGACTTTAAAAGTGCAAGACTTGTGATGGTCAAATGAATAGCCTAGATGAACATGAGGAATGTTATAAGCATATAGTTTGTAATAAAGTTGTGTCTGCAAGGAATGGACACAAGAGAAGCATTTGCAAATCAGTAGGATTATAGAAAAGAGTTTGAGAAAAGGACTTTCCATGACTACGAGTCCGTCTTTGGAGGAACAAAGTCAGAATCAAACATCTGCAAGTTCTCCTAAGGGAATCCAAGCAGCCACCTCTCATTCAGAGGTACAGAATTCAGAGATAAACTCTGTTATGTGAAATATGTTATCTCCTTTCATACAAGCTAACATACAAACCATTGGTTAAACAAACAATTATAAATCAACCTATAGCATGCGTAAAATTTCATTTACACCATGTTTGAATGATCTGTATGCACGGAAAAAATATTGCAAATATAGGGCATCTAATGGGACATTAAATGATACCCCGCCTTGATATAATATCAATAGTTCATAAACTTCTACTTTTCAAAATGGCCTTCTACTTTTCAAAACGGCCTATCTCAAAAACTGTGTGTGGGATCATGCTGGAAATCCAACTTGACCTGTATTTTATAGTACTAAACAGCTGTGCAAAATTGTCATTCGAATCCTTTGAGACGTTTTTCAAGTTATTGGTCGGAAACTCAAAATTTCATGAAATTTGATTTTTTCAAAGTAGCATATCTCAAAAACTATTTTTCGGAATATGCTTTTTTTTGCCAGCATGCAATTACTTTGCATCAATTTATTTAACTGTTATACTGTGCAACAAAAAATGACAAAAAGCGTTAAATTGGTGCACAACATCAAATATATATGTGAGGGGAAAAATTGGAATTCAGTTATTATTCATAGCATATAAACATGATAAAAGAAAATTATTTTGAGTTTATTATGACACGTATATTTGAATGGCTATCCTTGGAATTCTTCATTAAAAATATTCCATAGAATTTCTTTTTACAAAATGTAAAGAGAAACACCTCAGTCACCACTTACTTCTGTATTTCACTTTCAGTTCAGCCTGACTCTCCCTCTACTATAGCTATTATCAGGTACTTCTTCGAAGTCTTTCCATCTTCCAGTTTGATATGCCGCGTGGAAAAGCCTTCCACAACATAAATTTTGAACTAAAAAAATAAAATTGCATTGGTGATCACATTATTTAGTCGATATTTCATAATGGTAACTATAAGTGTCGTTTACAGGATTACAAGAGTATATCGATTGAACAGATACAGGACACTTTCCCAGGTTGGTCGACATGTTCTGTGAAAACTATTTGTTATGTTAGTAATCATAAATCTATATCAATTAGAGCTTTGTGTATCCAATTTCATAATTTCGATTCATTGACTGAACACAGGATGTCCAGCAGCATTTTGCAAAAAGCCTACTTCAAAGCATATTTTCGTACTTTACAAAGGTAATGTTATCACTTAGCTAAATTAAAAATTACTTGAAATTGTAGCTCGATAGAAAAATTGAGAGATCTTGCAAATTATTTCAACATGACAAGTCCTGCAATTTAACTTAGGATACGACATGGCCTTTTAGTTAAGGTCTATAGCCAGATTATGGCCCGCAAATGTGCTAAATGTCAGTGCTCAGCGTAAAAAACTTTGTTTACTGATCATTTCTGCACCTTGACTTTGTTTTGGTTAACTTTAGTGACGTCCGGTGTGTCTGCGCATGCTTAATGATTTAGATTTTGAGAAAGGATAGAGAAAAGATTTTTTTTTTAAAATTCAAATCTAAAAAAGGAAAGTCAACATCTGATTTACATGATAACAAAACACTTTACAAATAACTACTATCATTAAAAAATGTCAAGCAACTGATTTTTCTATGTATTTTTTTTGTAATTTATACCTTTTCTATAATTCCGTGGTAATACGGAGGATGTGACGATGCGCGGAAACATAACGTAGACCGCACGGACATCGGTTCCAGCACTGTAACTAAAGAAATTAAAAAATAATTAACCTTGCAATTAAAAGCTTACAAGTACATAAATGTTTTATGGAGTTTGTTCTATATTAATTTCACTTGCCTTCACACATGCGAGCGGTCTCGATACGTCTCATTATACATCCCCTTATGACCGCCGGAGCTGCAAATAAATATTCTATTGTACATTCACAACTCCCGGAGAGCGCTACTTCCAGATAATTCTCAATCAAATGAATTGTTGTTTTAGGTTCACACAAATACTGTAGACTACTAGGCTTGGAATAGTCCTTAAAGGACAAATGTCATGATTTTTATTTTTGGTGTTACGTATTCAGTAAGTCCTTTATTTTATAAGATCCAGTATAGCGAATGTTAAACCCAACGATTGTGTCAGTAATCTAAGGTAGTTTATCGATCGATTTGCTACTTTCCGAAAGATGCCGAAAACTGTCGATAATTAATAAGATAAACTGCCGAATGATCCGTGACGTCAGAGAAGTGGGTTGTTTACATAGAAGCCATTTAATTTTCTACACGTTTTCAAACAAATCATGGATTCTAGCGACGAAGAATTACGATCACATCGACCTGGAAGTATAAGACCGTACCAATTTGAACCGCTAGCTTCAGAAGTACGGAATAACCAGGACCAGAGCGAAACTGAATCAGAGGAGAGTGTTCAGGGAGCCGAGGGCGAGGAAGGAAATCCAAATCATGGGGACAAGATTGGAAATACGGCCTGGTATGGTTATCGAATGAAATTTTCCACTTTTCTGTTTCAGAGTATTATTCGACGAGCATTATTCATTCATTACTTGTGTTATGAAAATAGAAATCCTAACACGTTAAAGAAGGGGGGCATGAACATGCTGTCATATAGACATCATCAGTACTGAGTGAATTTTTACACCCACTTAAAATTCATGATGAAATCAAATATACAAACCAGCAATCCTTTACATGTGTATCTTATGTTATAAAATCATTTTTCAAATGTTTTAAATTTAGCTGCTGAATACATGTACAACTGAACTTTTCAAATTGTTTGGCTGGAGTCCAGAGAGTATCATTTTTTTTATTATTCTATGTAGGTGTGACTGTCAGCAATGTGAGAGTATGCCAACGCAAACTGAATGTGTATGCTGTCATGAAATTGCACCAGTCCGGGCAAAAATTGAGGAGAGTGATTTATCCTGCATAACAGAACATGAGGGCTTCACTGGAAACTGTCTCAACCGCCATGTTGTGGAAACTGCAATGTATGCCTTTGAAGAAGAGGATGGGCCAATTGATGACAATGAACCAATACATGAGTAAGTAAAAATGTCAGTCTATGTATTAACAAGACCGACGAGACATCTGCATCTGAAAATATTATTCGTTAAACAGGTAGTGGATGAGTTACCCCCATGAAATAGCTTTACACTATTAGTACTTTAGGAGGAAACTACATGAATAATATCTAGTAATGGGTTATGTAGACTAGAGTACTAGGACAATTTTTTTAAAATGCAGTAGGTGATACTGCAAATTGACACATATTGCGAAAGTGATTACTATACATGTATGTCACGCGGGTATGTCACTTACATACATGTATACCAGGCCATATGAAAAACAAAAGATTTTAATGCCAAAATAAATTGTATATCTATATACAATACATGTAAATCCAGAGATGGAAAACAATATACATCATTACAAATAAAAAATGTGAATTTATATACATCATTACAAATTTTTAAAAATGTGAATTTATATACATCACTACAAATAAAAAAAATGTGAATTTATATTAACACATGTTTTTATTTAATTATTACTGAGAGTATAATCAAATTAATGTTGCACAATAAAACTGTATGAAAAGCTTTAAACATAAAACAACATTGAACAGGTTATACAGTTTCTTGTACTTAATATTGTTCTTCTGTGTTTTAATAAAAAAACAATTTCTATATTTTCTGTGTTTAGGCTGTACAGATATATTGCCTATAGGAGTTTTACCAGATGGATCTGGCATATTTTAGGAAGGGGCAGGAGGAAGGTCATTCCATCATGTGCTGTGTTAAAGATAAGATCAGCATATCCATCAGAACAATACACAGGGTTTAAATATCCAAGGCCTTAAACCTTTCAGGCTAATATTAGTTAAATCATGTTGTCCTCTCACGGACAAGAGTAGCTTTTCCAGGATTTTCAAAAGCCGAAGTGAGTGGTGCAGGCTTGTCAAAACCGAGACGAAAGTCTTCAGATGCCTCCAAAATAGAATGTAATGCTGTCCTTCTGGCGAAAATCCTCTTTAGCAAATCACGTACATACTCTGAAATGAAAATAAAAACAATGAAATCAGCAAACAATACTTTGAAGTTTGCACCTATGTGTATGTTTATCATTTAAACTGTATTGTTATGTATAAATTTATCTTTTAAGAGCCTGTTCATGAGAAAACCATGCAAAATGGTCCGACGACCATATTTTCAATATAAGAATTGACACAAAAAAACTTAGAAGGACTTGCCATGTAAATGATTTTGACCAAAAAAATTTTTTGGGAAAATTCAATATGGCGGCCAGTGACCGCCATTTTGTTTTTCGGGGGATTTCACCTGGAAATGCTATGTTTTTAACAAAAAATAGCTTTTAAAAAACTTAATTTTCTCCTTATTTATGAACATGTTTCTTGAATCATTTACATGTTATATAAAGGGGTATATCTAAGTGTTTAAATGGTGATATTAGAATAAATTTATTTACATTCAGTAAAGTGTGATAACAGTTTAGATTATTGGCATATTGCCAGTTTTTTTTTCAAATCACCAAAATGTTACTATTTCAAACTGCTATATCCAGTAAGGTAACGCTTCAAAAATAAATGCTGGGGTTAATATTTAAAGATTTATACTAGTACTAAAAGATTACAAAAGTTCAAGCTGGGATTTTAAGTCTAGAGGGATTAACAACTTGTCAAATATGTCTCTAAACCAAAAATTTCAAGAAAACTCTAAGTTTCCCAAATGCACATCTTTTTAACAATTTTTTCAAAACATCAATTTAAAAGTTCATAAATAAAAAAACTAAATTACAAAAGAAAAACAGATTTAATTTATTTGAGTCAAATTGATAAATGCAATGTTATTTTTTAAATAATTGTCTCATTTTAAAGATGCCTCGGCCACATTGGCCTCTGTAAAAAAAATGAAAATAAAAATTAAAGTTTCCAATTTATTGATCACAGAATCACTTCATTCTAACATGTTTAATATGTATCATATACATGTTATACTATGTTTCATTTTTTTTAAAAAGTATATTACACACAATATCAAATAAAGAATTCTTGTCATGTGACCATAAACAGCTAAAAATGCAAATAAGTGCATTCAATGTAAAGTAAAATATAAATTTTGTTACATTGTTGTATACATGAAAACTTAATCAAAATACACCAAATATTGAACAAATAAGTCATATAAAACTAAATAAATTGATGTTTTTTAAATAAATAAGGGAGATAATTCTAATTAAATTTTCCTTATAATGGTTTATAATGTAAACCAAAATACAAGACAGTGTCCCCCAATTTACTTTTAAAATATAATTTTGACCAAATAAAAAGAAATGATAGCATTTATAGAGTTTTTCTTAGACAATATTTTATATTTTTTTGCCTTTTCTATGCTGTGTATAAATCCTTTGTCATGTAAGTAGTTTAGGAAAAATATGGAAAAGTGGTTTCATATTCAGACATAAAATAATAGAGTACATACATGTACATGACATACCCAATAATATTGTATTATATTCACTAACCTTATAGGACATAGTTTATGCTACATAAATCATGTTTTGTCAGCAAAAATTAACTTACATGTATGAGAGAATTTCAGCTTGCAACATATTCCTATTATCCTTATTAAAGATGAAATAATAGACATGAGAAATACTACATGCATATGTAATAAACAGATTCATACAAAAATTAACTGTCTGCCCTAATAAGGAACAGTAATAACAATGTTCCACTTTCAGCAAATTTAAGCCACAGTAATTACAAAAACTGCATAACAACTACATGTACAGTAAAACCTGTCCAAACCAAATTATAACAAGATTGCTACACATAGCCAATGTCCCCCACCACCGCCTTAACGTTGAAATTTTACTCAAATTTGTCAAATCAAAATGGGAGTGTGATATGATCAACTACATATCATGATAAACCATCCTACAAAATTTCATCAAAATCTGTTGAGCAGTCTCAGAGAGTTTGCGCTCACAAAGTGTTCCTAAGTGACCTTCAAGTTTGCTACACATAGCCAATGTCCCCTGCAGCCGTATTAAAGTTTCAAATTTGCTAAAATTTAAAGAATAAAAATTGCATTGGGATAGGATCAACTAAATATCACGACAAACAATCCTACAAAATTTCATCAAAATCTGTTGAGCAGTTTCAGAGGAGTTTTTCTCACAAAGTGTTCCTATGACCTAAAATGAACAAAGTCGATAAAGTCCCATAACTCCTATAAAATTTGTCTAATCAAAATTGTGGCGCGATAAGATTAACAACATATCATGACAAACATTCCTACAAAATTTCATCAAAATCTGTTGAGACATCTCAGGAGTTGTGCTCACAAAGTGTTCTTATGACGTAAATGAACAAAGTTGATAAAGTCCCATTACTCTCATAAAATTTGTTGAATGGAAATGGCGATGCGATATGATGATCAACTACATATAGCAACAAACAATCCTACAAAATTTCATCAAAATCTGTTGAGCAGTCTCAGAGGAGTTGCACTCACAAAAGTGTGACAGAAGCACAGACCGACAGACTGACAAAAACTATTACCAGGTTCCTCTATTGCATTGCGACCGGGGACAATTTACTGAAACCAGTGTAAACCAAATAGATGATAAATGGTGTTGCGCACAGCTCTGTAAAGTAATTGATATATAATATAGAATGGATATGGTGAGCTGCAAAGTTAGAAAGGGGTGTCCGTGTGCCAACAGTGATGAAAATCATCTTTTTGAAGCCGTTGACACCGGAAAATCCAGCATGGGGTTGAGCTGGAATCGAACCCATACTCTGTCATCTATGGCAACTTCGCCTGCACTGTGTCCAGCGCCCTAGACCACTAGACCACCTAGGCTAGATAAAAAATCTAGCTTTCGGTTGCCTAGTTAAGCCTCCTCGTAGACAATCTAAGGTTGTAACACAGTACACGATGAACATTAGGTGGGTAGAGAGAGAAAGATAGAGAATTGGTCGCAACTGGTATAGTAATATAAGTATATATATGATAAATGGTGTTGCGCACAGCTCTGTAAAGTAATTGATATATAATATAGAATGGATATGGTGAGCTGCAAAGTTAGAAAGGGGTGTCCGTGTGCCAACAGTGATGAAAATCATCTTTTTGAAGCCGTTGACACCGGAAAATCCAGCATGGGGTTGAGCTGGAATCGAACCCATACTCTGTCATCTATGGCAACTTCGCCTGCACTGTGTCCAGCGCCCTAGACCACTAGACCACCTAGGCTAGATAAAAAATCTAGCTTTCGGTTGCCTAGTTAAGCCTCCTCGTAGACAATCTAAGGTTGTAACACAGTACACGATGAACATTAGGTGGGTAGAGAGAGAAAGATAGAGAATTGGTCGCAACTGGTATAGTAATATAAGTATATATATGATAAATGGTGTTGCGCACAGCTCTGTAAAGTAATTGATATATAATATAGAATGGATATGGTGAGCTGCAAAGTTAGAAAGGGGTGTCCGTGTGCCAACAGTGATGAAAATCATCTTTTTGAAGCCGTTGACACCGGAAAATCCAGCATGGGGTTGAGCTGGAATCGAACCCATACTCTGTCATCTATGGCAACTTCGCCTGCACTGTGTCCAGCGCCCTAGACCACTAGTTGCGACAAATTCTCTATCTTTCTCTCTCTACCCACCTAATGTTCATCGTGTACTGTGTTACAACCTTAGATTGTCTACGAGGAGGCTTAACTAGGCAACCGAAAGCTAGATTTTTTATCTAGCCTAGGTGGTCTAGTGGTCTAGGGCGCTGGACACAGTGCAGGCGAAGTTGCCATAGATGACAGAGTATGGGTTCGATTCCAGCTCAACCCCATGCTGGATTTTCCGGTGTCAACGGCTTCAAAAAGATGATTTTCATCACTGTTGGCACACGGACACCCCTTTCTAACTTTGCAGCTCACCATATCCATTCTATATTATAAACCAAATAGATGTTGATTTCAATTTTAACATTTCATTACATTGTTACTTGTTCCTGTTTCTACCAAATAAATTCCAAAGGGACTCTGTTTGGATAGGTTTCACTAATTATAACCAACAAATGTTCAACTACATTTAACTATTGAAGCTCTGTTAGTACATGTTGAGCTATTCCAATTATTTCAAAATGATGTTCAATAGCATCCAAAGCTGTAACCACTTCCTGTAAATCCTCATCTTTGACCGATTCCACTTCAACCAAATGTGTAATGGTTGTTGTTTTGTTGCGAACAAAGCTTGAAAACAAACTGCGAATTTGTGAAGGGGACAGCCATTCATTCCTACCAAAACATTTTGTTCCATCAATTTTTCGTTTTGTTTTGAGTTCATCTGACAAACTATCAAAGTTAGGCCTCTTTCCTGTTGCATCATAATGATTGAAGATATCTCTTAAATATTCTTTCACACCGACTGAAAATCGCTTGAATTTTTTATCAGTTTTTAGAGCCCAACCTTGTTGTAAAATAGAGTTAGCCGTGCAAACTGTTGCTTGCAAAATAAATTTATGTTGTCTTTCAACAGCCATACATTTTTCTCCCCAGGCTTTTTTTACTTGGTCGAAGCCATTTTCCAATTTAGCATAGGTATGATTACTTTTGGCGAGATGGGCTTCCAGCAGATATTCCTTCCTGTAAACTTTCGTACAGTTTTGCTCTGGACAGGAGAATAATACGGAGTTTTCTGAACTAGTTGCTTCATGTACAGGATTTTCTATTTCATTTTGTACTTCTTCAGTAGACTCTTGTTCCTCTGGTGATGAAACATGTTGTACACTTGTTTTTCCAAACAAGCTGTTAACAGAGACTGGGAATGGGATGAGCACCTACAGAAGAAATTTATACTACAAACTTTCAAAATCTTTCAAGACTCTATATTACTTTTATGAATCTTTTTCAATTTTTTGCGTACATTCAACACCTATTGTGATTTTTTATATTTATGTCAAGTTAATGTACAGACAGACAACATGACAAGGCCCTTATTAAAAAAAACATTCGTAACTGTATACATGTGAAGGTATAAATTTTCATTGAAACTACAGTGAGTGTTCTCAAGAGAGTTCTTCTCTGTCCTGTTTTTTTTTTCTTGTTGTCTTTTTGTCTAAGGTCCTCTCTTATTGAATTAAACCTTTTACTGTGTGTTATAATTGTGTGCATTGTTAAAGATTTTCAATCGAGGTCAGGTGCCTGTCCTAAGCTCTAGTTTGTACTTGTCATTTTTATATTTTTTGTTCTTTGTCTAAGAAGGGGCTTTTTTGGATAATTTTAGCACTAGATTTAAATTGCATATTTTTTTTATATTCTATTTTGACTGGGCCAATTTCAAAACAGTGACTGGCTTTGTTGAAAGTTCCTTATACTTTTTATACATTTCTGCTTGCTTGTGTGGACTGTGTCATGTACATGTATTCCACATTTCATTATATTCTATTTACTGTAAATTTGCCTAACAAGGAATTTGAGCTACTGCTCACTCAGTATACCCCCACTACCCCCAAAATGAACTTTGTCAGTAAACAGGAAGTAGCTATTATACAGACCTCATTTTGATACTCGCATAAAGAACCTCATGCTAAACTTATATACCAAATTTCAAGTCACCGTGATATGCAGTTGATGAGAAAAATGTTACGAAAATTTTCAACAATTGACTAGTAATGTTGATAATTGACTAAGATATCTGTCAGACATAATTTTGGTACTTGTAATAGAGGACCTCATACTGAACTCACATAACAAATTTCAAGTTGCTGAGAAAACTGTAACGACAGTTATGTTGTGGACAGACAGAAGGACCGAAGGACAGAAGGAAGGACGGACAGACAGAGGTAAACCAGTATACCCCCCTCTTCTCGAACAGGGGTAAAACAAATATAGACAAGCCTACAAATTTTAATCTGTCTTTTTGTTTCTGAGTACCAGTAATGTAGTGTGAATAAGGAACAAAGATTTATGTTTCCTGTTTTGTACTTTTTATGATTATTATTGACCTTGCTAGTACATGTACCTCAAAACCAAAAAGCATTTCAAAGTCCTTGAAATGGCTGGCTGGTACCAAAAGTCCTTCCCCAATACCATAACTTTTATGGCATCTTACACCATCATCTTCAAAAACAAAGTTGTTCAACTTGGTGATGTTTTGAATTTTAGTCTTCATCTTTGGCTCTTTGTTTTGGTCAACTGACACAACCTCTGCAAAAACTCCCCTGACTCCACCATTAGCATGTAAAGCTTCTACCATATTTTCTGGTGACAATTCATCATGACCTTCTGCACAATACCTAATGAAAAAGAAGAACATTTTAACAAATATGGTACTTGTATTTATGTACTGATAAACATGAGTAAATGACTAAATGTACATGTACATGTTTAAATATTGCCTATAGCTACAAAGTAATAACCTAAAAATCTGTCTAATAGACGATACTGAGATGTGGAATAAGTGTACGCGACACAACAAACATAAACAAACAGCAATTCAAAAAATCACAACGGAAAACAGCAAGCAGTTAATTTCATATATATTTAAGATGCCAAAATCAGACTATTTGCCATTAGCTACTAATCTATGGAAGGAACTGTTCAAAATGACAGAACTTACAGAAATTATGAGACAGAAAGATAACAAAGAATTTGCTGAACTATTAAACAGACTTCGAGAAGGAAATCAAACCACTGGAGATATTTCACTACTGAAAACCAAATTAATCCAACCAGATGATAATGGCTACCCTCATGAAACAGCACATGTTTTTATATCAAACGAAAAGGTCAACTCTTACAACTCCAGCATTTTTCTTAGAACGAAGTCATCAAAGCACACTGTGAAGTCAAAAGACAGAGTTATTGGTAACTGCAATCAAGAAACGGCCCAAAAAATCCTAGAATCATTTGCTTCGAAAACGAAAGATGTACCTCAACTTCCAACTACAGTTCAACTTGCTGAAGAGCTTTCTTATGAAATAACACTCAATTTGGATTGTGAAGATGGATTGATCAATGGTGCCTCCTGCAGAATAAAAAGATTAAAGTTAACACATCCAACAGATGCATCAGGGGTCATTTGGGTATTATTCTATGACAAAGATACTGGCAGGCACCTCAGGAAAAGTAAGAAGCATTTATTTACCAAAGATATAGATAAAACTTGGACTCCAATAGAACCAACTTCTAGACAATATTCTGCTGGGTATAAAGGCGAGACACAAGTTCAAAGATTTCAATTTCCTCTTCGACCCTCTGCAGCCAAAACGATCCACAGATCCCAAGGGGATACAGTTGATGATATAGTAGTTGATCTAACCAGCAGCAGAAAGATAGACCATATACATTATGTTGCATTGAGTCGAGTAACTTCCATGTCTGGTCTTTTTATAAGAAACCTCCAAGAAGATAAGATAAGCATTAATAAGGAAGTGGAGGAAGAAATGAGACTGTTGAGATTGGCCACACCACAGCCGTCACTGCAACTGCTTAACAACATACATGACAAATTCAAAATAGTTTTTTTAAATTCCAATTCATTAAATAAACATTTAGTTGATGTCAAAACAGATTTAAGTCTAATGTCTGCTGATGTATTGTCTTTTTGTGAAACAAGATTTCATTCATCTGATAAAGATACTTGAATTCCAAACTTCCAGACATACAGGCAAGATGGTATAACAGAAAAGAGACATGAGAGATCACCTTATGGTATGGCTGTATACACCAAGAAAGCATTTGCTGATACCCCAACCAATCTTACATATAATACAGCAAAGAAGTCCAATGATAGAACCAAGACGATAGAGATGATGATGATAAATGTAAGTTTACCAACTACAGCTGAAAACATAACAGTCGTTTTTCTATACAAACCGCCATCAGTCCTGGTTGTAGATTTCATCAACCACTTGAGAAAAAATTATCAGGACCATCTTCAAGGAAAAAGATGTATTATTTTAGGAGATTTCAATATTGAGTGGTCAACTGAAAGTGCTGATAGATGCAAACTTTCAAGCTGTATCATTTTCTCAACTTATACAGACTCCAACCACGGAGGATGATACCATGATTGATTTAATCTTTACAAACATAGAAAATTCCAATAATCTTAGTGGAACATTAGAAGTTTTTTATTCACCACATAAGCCAGTTTGGATTGCTTTGGAGTAAAACAAATTTGAAAACTTTGTTGTAGTTACCTGCTTGGGCCGGTAACTTAGCATTTGTAATTAGCTCTTTAATATTTTTTTAATTACTGAAGAAATGTGCTGTTTATTTTTCTAATTGATAAGGGGATACCCAACACCCACAAAAAAAAATTCAATTGCTAAATCTAAAGAAAATTAAACGTTTGTTTGCTTTTTCTCAGGGAAATTTTTATTAGACATACATGTATAAATGGAGTGTCAATATTTTCTAATAAATCACACAGAAGGTTAATGTCTTTGAATAATTGTGACTGACTAAAACATTGGATTGAACATCAATAGTTATAATCTTTTGGTGTCCTCTATTCCCTTAACTAGTCATCTAATTTTTGCCAATATATTTTTATTAGATACATTGTTTCAAGAAAACATGTCGTAACTATAAACTATAATTAGACGCATATTGTATTTTTAACTGCCTATTTGTTTGTTTGCTTTTCCTATGTTGTAAGGTAAATCGTCATAAATTTGTACATAAATTGTGAATCTGTGCACTAGACATTTTTGTAAAAAGCTTATGCCGTTGTCCATGATTTTGTAAATTTCAGAGAAAACAAAAATGTCATTTAATATTCTTTTCTTACTTTCGTTCTTTATTTATAATTTAAATAACTGTAAATATTCTTTATAATGAGGATTGTTATGCAATTTCTAAATTTTATTTTTTATTGTTTATGAAGTTTTTTGTGCATTCATACATTTTTTATTGACATTTGCAATGAAACTTCAATAGTGAGATACATGTATGATAATTAAATATATCTATTTAAATTCAATTGACGTTTTATGTGTTAATGCTTTTATAATGTCAATTTTTCATACATTAAATTTTGCTTGCAAGAGAAAATATACAAAATTACCGCAAGCAACTAAATCTAATTGATGTGTTGTCTCTAATTCAAAGCCTTTTAAATACATTTGAAGTAATTTAAATCTGGGCATTATTACAAGAAGTTCCTGATGACAAATCCTAAATTGCACCTTGCCTACTTTTGAGCTATATTGTCTCTCTAGAGGTGTTTTAGCCAAAACTTATACCACCAATGAATAGCACCAGTGTAAAAAATCTGAAGTGTCAAACAGGGTGATTAACTACACAACTTTAAACAACCTTATGCCTGAGAATAAAAGTACAAGTAATACCTTGCGATTCATGCTAAAACATACTACACATGGAGAATAAATGTCTTTTTCCTACCAATGAATATAACCAATTGATACATATATTTATATATACACACAACTGAAACAATACCAGTAATTGAAGTTCAAAACCTCAAAACACACCCCATATCATTTCATGAAATGAATAGAAAGTTGGTACAAAAATGATACTGTGTAACAATTTCTATAGCATGAAAAACAAGCAATAAAAAAACAAGTTTCCTTATCACTTGACTCACTAGACTTATGAGAGATGCTTAATCTAAAAATAGTCAACATCACTAAAGTATGTAGAGCTCAACATTACCAGATTATGAAGTGCATAGAATTCCTGTCCCACCATGGACTGGTATGCAAGTTTCCAAAACTTCATATTGATCCCAAATATACAATATTTTCATGGATATGCAAAAGAAACTACCAATAACCAAAAGGGAATTATAAAATGAAACTATGTATGAAATAAAATGAAACTTTGTATGAAATTATAAAATGAAACTTTTTATTAAATTATGAAAATGAAACTTTGTATGAAATAAAATGAAACTTTGAATGAAATAAAGATAAGTTTAAGTTTGCATAATAAGTCAATAAATGTTAAGTTGTTTTAAATGTATTCTATGTCAAAGTGCCTATCATGTAAAAGTCCACCACAGAATGCCTGTGTCAAAAACCTTTGTGAGTCCACCATGGGCCGCATGTGTCCAAGGCAATTGACCATCCATATTAGGCCGCAAACGTACAGTGTTCAACATGTTGCGGTCGTATCATGCTGCGCTCGGCGTAGCTTTTTATTAATCGATGTTCTTGTTGAATGACTCAGGACAAGCACTTCATCCGCCCTTGAACCCCGATGTTTTTAGTTCCCACATGGAAGCCCAGCATCCTACTTTAAATCCAATTACTCCATGCAAAACTATAAAATGAAATGATGATAAAGTGGAGGAAATGGGGTACAATGCCAATCGGGTAGGAGAGTTTTGACTGCCACTGGAAAGAGGAAGAATGGGTAGGGATGGGAAATTTAGCCTCATGCATGGGGATCCTACGGGTCATGCAGTAGGGTTATTTAACACATATATACATTGTCATGTTGTTTTCAATAAATATTCTAAGATTATATTTATAACCAAGTTCTAAAAATATCCTTGAAAATTTGCCAAATAAAAGAACAAAACATCAATGTTTTACATGTTTAAATGTTTGCATTTTAAATTTGATAATGAAGTTTTTAAAAAATATAGTCCTAAATATTGTTCATGTTTTAAATTATAAAACAAAGTTAGTGTAATTAACAAATTGATTTATTGTGTCAAAAATGGTATTTCAATGTTATTAAAAAAATAATATTGTAGCTGAGCCAAAATTTAAATTTTATAATTTCATTGTATTTAATACACTTCTTGCAACTGTTACTGTATAATGTTGGTTGGTATTAGTGAATGGACAAAAAAAATAAATATTGAAAAACACTGTATTCAACTGTTTAACACCGCCTCATTTTTGGGTTAGAGTCAAGTTCTCGTTCTCTTTGGAATGGGCTGGCAAGTTCATTGAAATCTATCTCTAGCTTTCGTCTAGTATTGCCCCTAACAGGTGCTAAGGCCTGGGATCCAGCTACACGCACTTTCCAGATGGCATGGTTAAAATGCTGCAGTGTGATTGTTGTTGCAACCTCCCCCTGTTCGAATGGCTCCAAAATGTTGTTCAATTGGATCCTGGTAAAATGTTCCGTTTATACGAATGGGGCTCTTTCTCTAAAACTATCCGCACACATTCCACAATAGATTTGATTGTAAGTTCAAATCCCTGCAAGGTTTGGTAACTCAATTGCATGCTTGCTTTCTGAGATTTGGTAAACTCCCCCACTCGGTTTTCAACACTAGTCTTCCAGTTCTTGGAATAGTCAAAAAATCATTCATTCATGAGATAGTCTAAACGTGGGTCATCAGGTGCAGTGTACGGAGCAACGTTATCATTTCTTGTATTCCTTCCTTCATAGAGGCCATGTACATTGAAGCAATAAAAAAACTGGCAAAACGGATCCAGAGGCGTCGGTCAGCGAGGCACTCAAAAGTCTGGCACACTTGATTGTTTCCTGCCACGTTTGTGGATTTTTCTGAATAACAACATTCTAATCCTTGGTGTTAGTCCTCTATAAAATGTTATTACTTTATCATTTTCGGACTTTACGAGATGGTTACATAACTTTTCAATTTCGGTAATAAAGTCTTCAAGGTTTTCTCCTTCTTGCATTTTTCTTTCGAACAGTTTTTGTTTTAATATCCACTTTGGGTGTATTGTTTTAAAAGTGGTCAATTAAATGCCGATACAGTGCATCTTGGTTTGTTTTAAAACTTCCTGATAAATTATTGCACCAGTCCATAGCTGTACCGGAAAGTCTGAATTTCAAAGCATTGAAGATTTTAGTTGGGTCCTTCCAGTTGTTAAAGTTTATCAAACTAATAAACCTCTCTAACCTCATAACCGAATCTTCTTCCGGTGACCACTAAATATTGGCAGACAAAACATTGAAGTTCCCCTGCTTATTCCATTTAGTTTGAAATTGAAGCAAGCATTTCACGAAAACTATTAAATTCCGTATGAAAATTAGGATCAAATGTGTGTGTCATAAGTCATTTGTGTTATAAGTGGCATAACTCCTATACCGAGTTGTTTGAAAAATTCGATCAATTCAACCTAATAATAATATATGTGACTTACACTTATACTAGTGCTTTGGGTTCCCGACAGTTTTAACGACGTATGGTCTCTCATTTCCAACGCCCGGAAGAGAGCAACGGTACCATGTCCAGGAACAACGTTAGTCCCAGAATTGCACCGTTGCCCTCTGCCCTGCTAGGTCCACCTCAATCTCCAAGCAGTAACTGGATTTCAGTTCTCGGAGCACCTGTAAAAATTAATTAGATCCACATATAATATGTAGTGTGATAATTGCCACATTTTGAATACTTTGTTGGATGTTTATATAAAACGGAAGAAAATATTTGTTTTATTGAAGTTTAAAAGTATAATAATTTGAACCAAGTGTAAATAATGTAGTTTCTTAAACGGAATAATTACACGGAATAAAGGTAAAAATTATAAAAAAAAACTTGAATCTTATTATATTTACAGTTTACTCATTGTGGGCCACCATGTATTCAAATAACATGTATAATTTGATATAGTTTGTCATGAATAACAAACCATAAAACAAAAGTTTAGACTATGTTGGTAATCAGCTATGCATATGAGAATACAGCCTTAATTTAAATCAAACAAAGAATTATACACACAGTTTGAGGAAAGGTCACAAAGGTTCAAATACACATTTTTTTTAGTTCAAGCGTAGATTTTTAAACAATAATGTTTAATTTGATGAAAAGTTTCCAAAACTGAAACAACGAGGATATTTGTCTTAAAATGACAATGAAATGCAGGAATAAATGTTACACAACTCAACCTTTTTATCATAAAAATAAATTAGTTGAAGAAGGCATATTATATATTGAAAACAAAAAAAGTTATTAGGATTTTTAAATAAATAAAAACATTAATTTTATTTTTCTTTCTTTTTATAAAAAATAAATATTAAATAAAATAAAAATAAAATAAAAAGGTTAGTGTTAGTACAAAATTATACAATTAGGGTTATAGTCGATGAAAACACACAATAAATCGTAGGGGTAAGTACAAAAACGTATAATTAGTGTTAGGTATAGTGTAAAACATATAATTAGGGTTAGTATAAAACACTTAGTTAGGGTTAGGGTTAGCATATAAAGATACATTTAGGGTTAGGGTTAGTACAAAATTATACAATTAAGGTAAGGGTTAGTTCAAAAACGTATAATTAGGGTTCGGGTTAGTGTAAAACATATAATTAGGGTTAGGGTTAGTGTAAAACATTCAGTAGGGTTCGGGTTAGTATAAAACACACAGTTAGGGTTAGGGGTTAGCATATAAAGATACAATTAGGGTTAGTACAATATTATACAATTAGCTTTATAGTCGATGAAAACACAAAATAAGTGGTAGGGGTTAGTACAAAAAAATACATTTGTGATAAGAGTTACTGTTAAGCGATAGAGTTCAGGTAAAGGATAGTACAAAAACGTACAATTAGGATTAGGGTTAGTGTAAAACATATAATTAGGGTTAGGGTTAGTGTAAAACATTCAATTAGGGTAAGGGTTAGTATAAAACACACAGTTAGGGTAAGGGGTTAGCATATAAAGATACAATTAGGGTTAGGTTTAGTACAATATTATACAATTAGCGTTATAGCCGATGAAAACACAAAGTAAGTGGTAGGGGTTAGTACAAAAAAAAATACATTTGTGATAAGGGTTAGTACAAAAAACGTACAATTAGGTTAGGGTTAGGGTTGGTACAAAATCAGACAATTAGGGTTAGGATCGATGCAAACACAAACTAAAGGGTAAGGGTTAGTACAAGAAGATACAGTTCAGGTAAAGGATAGTACAAAAACGTACAATTAGGATTAGGGTTAGTGTAAAACATATAATTAGCGTTAAGGTTAGTGTAAGACATTCAATTAGGGTTAAGGTTAGTACAAAACACAAAATTAGGGTTAAGGGTTAGCATATTAAGATACTCTTAGGGTTAGGGTTGGTAAGAAATCAGACAATTAGGGGTAAGGTCGATGAAACACAAACTAAAGGGTAGGGGTTAGTACAAAAACGTATAATTAGGGTAAGGGATAGTGTAAAATATATAATTAGGGTTAGGGTTAGTATAAAACACACAGTTAGGGTTAGAGGTTAGCATATAAAGATACATTAAGGGTTAGGGTTAGTACAAAATTATACAATTAGGGTTATAGTCGATGAAAACACAAAATAAATCGTAGGGGTTAGTACAAAAACGTATAATTAGTGTTAGGGATAGTGTAAAACATATAATTAGGGTTAGGGTTAGTATAAAACACTAAGTTAGGGTTAGGGTTAGCATATAAAGATACATTTAGGGTTAGGGTTAGTACAAAATTATACAATTAAGGTAAGGGTTAGTTCAAAAACGTATAATTAGGGTTCGGGTTAGTGTAAAACATATAATTAGGGTTAGGGTTAGTGTAAAACATTCAATTAGGGTTAGGGTTAGTATAAAACACACAGTTAGGGTTAGGGGTTAGCATATAAAGATACAATTAGGTTTAGTACAATATTATACAATTAGCTTTATAGTCGATGAAAACACAAAATAAGTGGTAGGGGTTAGTACCAAAAAATACATTTGTGATAAGAGTTAGTGTTAAGCGATAGAGTTCAGGTAAAGGATAGTACAAAAACGTACAATTAGGATTAGGGTTAGTGTAAAACATATAATTAGGGTTAGGGTTAGTGTAAAACATTCAATTAGGGTTAGGGTTAGTATAAAACACACAGTTAGGGTAAGGGGTTAGCATATAAAGATACAATTAGGGTTAGGTTTAGTACAATATTATACAATTAGCGTTATAGTCGATGAAAACACAAAATAAGTGGTAGGGGTTAGTACAAAAAAATACATTTGTGATAAGGGTTAGTACAAAAAAACGTACAATTAGGTTAGGGTTAAGGTTGGTACAAAATCAGACAATTAGGGGTTGGATCGATGAAAACACAAACTAAATGGTAGGGGTTAGTACTAAGAGATACAGTTCAGGTAAAGGATAGTACAAAAACGTACAATTAGGATTAGGGTTAGTATAAAACATATAATTAGCGTTAATGTTAGTGTAAGACATTCAATTAGGGTTAGGGTTAGTATAAAACACACAGTTAGGGTTAGGGGTTAGCATAAAAAGATACATTTAGGGTTAGGGTTAAGGTAAAACATATAATTAGGGTTAGGGTTAGTATAAAACACACAATTAAGGTTAGGGGTAAGCATATTAAGATACAATTAGGGTAAGGGTTAGTATAAGATTATACAATTAGCGTAATAGTCGATGAAAGCACAAAATAAGTGGTAGGGGTTAGTACAAAAAATACATTTGTGATAAGGGTTAATAAAAGACGTACAATAAGGTTAGGGTTAGGGTTGGTACAAAATGAGACAATTTGGGTTAGGATCGATGCAAACACAAACTAAAGGGTAAGGGTTAGTACAAAGAGATACAGTTCAGGTAAAGGATAGAACAAAAACGTACAATTAGGATTAGGGTTAGTGTAAAACATATAATTAGCGTCAAGATTAGTCTAAGACATTCAATTAGGGTTAGGGTTAGTACAAAACACAAAATTAGGGTTAAGGGTTAGCATATTAAGATACTCTTAGGGTTAGGATTGGTAAGAAATCAGACAATTAGGGGTAAGGTCGATGAAACACAAATTAAGGGTAGGGGTAAGTACAAAAACGTATAATTAGGGTAAGGGATAGTGTAAAACATATAATTAGGGTTAGGGTTAGTATAAAACACACAGTTAGGGTTAGAGGTTAGCATATAAAGATACATTAAGGGTTAGGGTTAGTACAAAATTATACAATTAGGGTTATAGTCGATGAAAACACAAAATAAATCGTAGGGGTTAGTACAAAAACGTATAATTAGTGTTCGGGATAGTGTAAAACATATAATTAGGGTTAGGGTTAGTATAAAACACTAAGTTAGGGTTAGGGTTAGCATATAAAGATACATTTAGGGTTAGGGTTAGTACAAAATTATACAATTAAGGTAAGGGTTAGTACAAAAACGTATAATTAGGGTTTGGGTTAGTGTAAAACATATAATTAGGGTTAGGGTTAGTGTAAAACATTCAATTAGGGTTAGGGTTGGTATAAAACACACAGTTAGGGTTAGGGGTTAGCATATATAGATACAATTAGGTTTAGTACAATATTATACAATTAGCTTTATAGTCGATGAAAACACAAAATAAGTGGTAGGGGTTAGTACCAAAAAATACATTTGTGATAAGAGTTAGTGTTAAGCGATAGAGTTCAGGTAAAGGATAGTACAAAAACGTACAATTAGGATTAGGGTTAGTGTAAAACATATAATTAGGGTTAGGGTTAGTGTAAAACATTCAATTAGGGTTAGGGTTAGTATAAAACACACAGTTGGGGTAAGGGGTTAGCATATAAAGATACAATTAGGGTTAGGTTTAGTACAATATTATACAATTAGCGTTATAGTCGATGAAAACACAAAATAAGTGGTAGGGGTTAGTACAAAAAAAATACATTTGTGATAAGGGTTAGTACAAAAAATGTACAATTAGGTTAGGGTTAAGGTTGGTACAAAATCAGACAATTAGGGTTAGGATCGATGCAAACACAAACTAAAGGGTAAGGGTTAGTACAAAGAGATACAGTTCAGGTAAAGGATAGTACAAAAACGTACAATTAGGATTAGGGTTAGTATAAAATATATAATTAGCGTTAAGGTTAGTGTAAGACATTCAATTAGGGTTAGGGTTAGTATAAAACACACAGTTAGGGTTAGGGGTTAGCATATAAAGATACATTTAGGGTTAGGGTTAAGTTTAAACATATAATTAGGGTTAGGGTTAGTATAAAACACACAATTATGGTTAGGGGTAAGCATATAAAGATACAATTAGGGTTAGGGTTAGAACAAGATTATACAATTAGCGTAATAGTCGATGAAAACACAAAATAAGTGGTAGGGGTTAGTACAATAATACATTTGTGATAAGGGTTAATAAAAGACGTACAATAAGGTAAGGTTTAGTACAAAAAACGTACAATTAGGTTAGGGTTAGGGTTGGTACAAAATGAGACAATTAGGGTTAGGATCGATGCAAACACAAACTTAAGGGTAAGGGTTAGTACAAAGAGATACAGTTCAGGTAAAGGATAGTACAAAAACGTACAATTAGGATTAGGGTTAGTGTAAAACATATAAATAGCGTCAAGGTTATTGTAAGACATTCTATTAGGGTTAGGGTTAGTACAAAACACAAAATTAGGGTTAAGGGTTAGCATATTAAGATACTCTTAGGGTTAGGGTTGGTAAGAAATCAGACAATTAGGGGTAAGGTCGATGAAACACAAACTAAAGGGTAGGGGTTAGTACAAAAACGTATAATTAGGGTAAGGGATAGTGTAAAACATATAATTAGGGTTAGGGTTAGTATAAAACACACAGTTAGGGTTAGAGGTTAGCATATAAAGATACATTAAAGGTTAGGGTTAGTACAAAATTATACAATTAGGGTTATAGTCGATGAAAACACAAAATAAATCGTAGGGGTTAGTACAAAAACGTATAATTAGTGTTCGGGATAGTGTAAAACATATAATTAGGGTTAGGGTTAGAATAAAACACTAAGTTAGGGTTAGGGTTAGCATATAAAGATACATTTAGGATTAGGGTTAGTACAAAATTATACAATTAAGGTAAGGGTTAGTACAAAAACGTATAATTAGGGTTTGGTTTAGTGTAAAACATATAATTAGCGACAAGGTTAGTGTAAGACATTCAATTAGGGTTAGGGTTAGTACAAAACACAAAATTAGGGTTAAGGGTTAGCATATTGAGATACTCTTAGGGTTAGGGTTGGTAAGAAATCAGACAATTAGGGGTAAGGTCGATGAAACACAAACTAAAGGGTAGGGGTTAGTACAAAAACGTATAATTAGGGTAAGGGATAGTGTAAAACATATAATTAGGGTTAGGGTTAGTATAAAACACACAGTTAGGGTTAGAGGTTAGCATATAAAGATACATTAAGGGTTAGGGTTAATACAAAATTATACAATTAGGGTTATAGTCGATGAAAACACAAAATAAATCGTAGGGGTTAGTACAAAAACGTATAACTAGTGTTAGGGATAGTGTAAAACATATAATTAGGGTTAGGGTTAGAATTAAACACTAAGTTAGGGTTAGGGTTAGCATATAAAGATACATTTAGGGTTAGGGTTAAATTATACAATTAGCTTTATAGTCGATGAAAACACAAAATAAGTGGTAGGGGTTAGTACAAAAAAATACATTTGTGATAAGAGTTAGTGTGAAGCGATAGAGTTTAGGTAAAGGATAGTACAAAAACGTACAATTAGGATTAGGGTTAGTGTAAAACATATAATTAGCGTTAAGGTTAGTGTAAGACATTCAATTAGGGTTAGGGTTAGTATAAACACACAGTTAGGGTTAGGGGTTAGCATATAGAGATACATTTAGGGTTAGGGTAAGTACAAAATTATACAATTAGGGTTTTAGTCGATGAAAACACAAAATAAATGGTAGGGGTTAGAACAAAAAAAAATACATTTATGATGAGGGTTAGTTCAAAAACATTCAATTAGGGTTAAGTTTAGTGTAAAAGATATAATAAGGGTAAGGGTTAGTATAAAACACAAAATTAGGGTTAAGGGTTAGCATATTAGGATACATATGGGGTGCCTGTCTAGTGTAATCGGAATCTCAAAAACCAAACATTAGATCTTTCTGAAATTTTACACAGTGATTACAGATATATTGAAGATGTGCACCTCCACTTTTGGGGTCATTTTATAATTTCGTTTAGAAATTAGGGGCCCAAAAGGGGCCAAAAAACACTTAGGGTTAGGGTTGGTAAAAAATCAGACAATTAGGGTAAGGGTCGATGAAAAAAAAACTAAAGGGTAGGGGTTAGTACAAAAACGTATAATTAGGGTAAGGGATAGTGTAAGACATAATATAATTAGGGTTAGGGTTAGTATAAAACACAGTTAGGGTTAGGGGTTAGCATATATAGATACATTTAGGGTTAGGGTTAGTACAAAATTATACAATTAGGGGAACAGTCGATGAAAACACAAAATAAATGGTAGGGGTTAGTACAAAAAATACATTTATGATAAGAGTTAGTTCAAAAACATTCAATTAGGGTTAAGTTTACTGTAATAGATATAATTAGGGTAAAGCTTAGTATAAAACACAAAATTAGGGTTAAGGGTTAGCATATAAAGATACACTTAGGGTTAGGGTTGCTAAGAAATCAGACAATTAGGGTAAGGGTCGATGAAAACACAAACTAAAGGATAGGGGTTAGTTCAAAAACGTTTAATTAGGGTAAGGGATAGTGTAAAACATATAATTAGGGTTAGGGTTAGTATAAAACACAGTAAGGGTTATGGGTTAGCATATATAGATACATTTAGGGTCAGGGTTATTACAAAATTATACAATTAGGTTAATAGTCGATGAAAACACAAAATAAATGGTAGGGGTTAGTACAAAAGCGTATAATTAGGGTTAGGGATAGTGTAAAACATATAATTAGGGTTAGGGTTAGTATAAAACATACAGTTATGGTTAGGTGTTAGCATTTAAAGATACATTTAGGGTAAGGGTTAGTACACAATTATACAATAAATGTAATGGTTAGTACAAAAACATATAATAAGGGTTAGGGTTAGTGTTAAACATATAATTAGGGTTAGGGTTAGTGTAAAACATTCAATAAGGGTTAGGGTTAGTATAAAACATACAGTTAGGGTAAGGAGTTAGCATATAAAGATACAATTAGGGTTAGGTTTAGTACAATATTATACAATTAGCGTTATAGTCGATGAAAACACAAAATAAGTGGTAGGGGTTAGTACAAAAAAATACATTTGTTATAAGAGTAAGTGTTAAGCGATAGAGTTCAGGTAAAGGATAGTACAAAAACGTACAATTAGGATTAGGGTTAGTTTAAAACATATAATTAGGGTTAGGGTTAGTGTAAAACATTCAATTAGGGTTAGGGTTAGTATAAAACACACAGTTAGGGTAAGGGGTGAGCATATAAAGATACAATTAGGGTTAGGTTTAGTACAATATTATACAGTTAGCTTTATAGTCGATGAAAACACAAAATAAGTGGTAGGGGTTAGTACGAAAAAATACATTTGTGATAAGAGTTAGTGTTAATCGATAGAGTTCAGGTAAAGGATAGTACAAAAACGTACAATTAGGATTAGGGTTAGTGTAAAACATATAATTAGGGTTAGGGTTAGTGTAAAACATTCAATTAGGGTTAGGGTTAGTATAAAACACAGTTAGGGTAAGGGGTTAGCATATAAAGATACAATTAGGGTTAGGTTTAGTACAATATTATACAATTAGCGTTATAGTCGATGAAAACACAAAATAAGTGGTAGGGGTTAGCACAAAAAAAATACATTTGTGATAAGGGTTAGTACAAAAAATGTACAATTAGGTTAGGGTTAGGGTTGGTACAAAATCAGACAATTAGGGTTAGGATCGATGCAAACACAAACTAAAGGGTAAGGGTTAGTACAAAGAGATACAGTTCAGGTAAAGGATAGTACAAAAACGTACAATTAGGATTAGGGTTAGTGTAAAACATATAATCAGCGTTAAGGTTAGTGTAAGACATTCAATTAGGGTTAAGGTTAGTACAAAACACAAAATTAGGGTTAAGGGTTAGCATATTAAGATACTCTTAGGGTTAGGGTTGGTAAGAAATCAGACAATTAGGGGTAAGGTCGATGAAACACAAACGAAAGGGTAGGGGTTAGTACAAAAACGTATAACTAGGGTAAGGGATAGTGTAAAACATATAATTAGGGTTAGGGTTAGTATAAAACACACAGTTAGGGTTGGAGGTAAGCATATAAGTTACATTAAGGGTTAGGGTTAGTACAAAATTATACAATTAGGGTAATAGTCGATGAAAACACAAAATAAATCGTAGGGGTTAGTACAAAAACGTATAATTAGGGTAAGGGATAGTGTTAAACATATAATTAGGGTTAGGGTTAGTATAAAACACTAAGTTAGGGTTAGGGTTAGCATATAAAGATACATTTAGGGTTAGGGTTAGTACAAAATTATACAATCAAGGTAAGGGTTAGTTCAAAAACGTATAATTAGGGTTCGGGTTAGTGTAAAACATATAATTAGGGTTAGGGTTAGTGTAAAACATTCAATTAGGGTTAGGGTTAGTATAAAACACACAGTTAGGGTTAGGGGTTAGCATATAAAGATACAATTAGGTTTAGTACAATATTATACAATTAGCTTTATAGTCGATGAAAACACAAAATAAGTGGTAGGGGTTAGTATCAAAAAATACATTTGTGATAAGAGTTAGTGTTAAGCGATAGAGTTCAGGTAAAGGATAGTACAAAAACGTACAATTAGGATTAGGGTTAGTGTAAAACATATAATTAGGGTTAGGGTTAGTGTAAAACATTCAATTAGGGTTAGGGTTAGTATAAAACACACAGTTGGGGTAAGGGGTTAGCATATAAAGATACAATTAGGGTTAGGTTTAGTACAATATTATACAATTAGCGTTATAGTCGATGAAAACACAAAATAAGTGGTAGGGGTTAGTACAAAAAAAAATACATTTGTGATAAGGGTTAGTACAAAAAATGTACAATTAGGTTAGGGTTAAGGTTGGTACAAAATCAGACAATTAGGGTTAGGATCGATGCAAACACAAACTAAAGGGTAAGGGTTAGTACAAAGAGATACAGTTCAGGTAAAGGATAGTACAAAAACGTACAATTAGGATTAGGGTTAGTATAAAACATATAATTAGCGTTAAGGTTAGTGTAAGACATTCAATTAGGGTTAGGGTTAGTATAAAACACACAGTTAGGGTTAGGGATTAGCATATAAAGATAAATTTAGGGTTAGTGTTAAGTTTAAACATATAATTAGGGTTAGGGTTAGTATAAAACACACAATTAGGGTTAGGGGTAAGCATATAAAGATACAATTAGGGTTAGGGTTAGAACAAGATTATACAATTAGCGTAATAGTCGATGAAAACACAAAATAAGTGGTAGGGGTTAGTACAATAATACATTTGTGATAAGGGTTAATAAAAGACGTACAATAAGGTAAGGTTTAGTACAAAAAACGTACAATTAGGTTAGGGTTAGGGTTGGTACAAAATGAGACAATTAGGGTTAGGATCGATGCAAACACAAACTTAAGGGTAAGGGTTAGTACAAAGAGATACAGTTCAGGTAAAGGATAGTACAAAAACGTACAATTAGGATTAGGGTTAGTGTAAAACATATAAATAGCGTCAAGGTTATTGTAAGACATTCTATTAGGGTTAGGGTTAGTACAAAACACAAAATTAGGGTTAAGGGTTAGCATATTAAGATACTCTTAGGGTTAGGGTTGGTAAGAAATCAGACAATTAGGGGTAAGGTCGATGAAACACAAACTAAAGGGTAGGGGTTAGTACAAAAACGTATAATTAGGGTAAGGGATAGTGTAAAACATATAATTAGGGTTATGGTTAGTATAAAACACACAGTTAGGGTTAGAGGTTAGCATATAAAGATACATTAAGGGTTAGGGTTAATACAAAATTATACAATTAGGGTTATAGTCGATGAAAACACAAAATAAATGGTAGGAGTTAGTACAAAAAAATACATTTGTGATAAGGGTTAGTACAAAAAACGTACAATTAGGTTAGGGTTAGGGTTGGTACAAAATCAGACAATTAGGGGTTGGATCGATGAAAACACAAACTAAAGGGTAGGGGTTAGTACAAAGAGATACAGTTCAGGTAAAGGATAGTACAAGAACGTACAATTAGGATTAGGGTTAGTATAAAACATATAATTAGCGTTAAGGTTAGTGTAAGACATTCAATTAGGGTTAGGGTTAGTATAAAACACACAGTTAGGGTTAGGGGTTAGCATATAAAGATACATTTAGGGTTAGGGTTAAGGTAAAACATATAATTAGGGTAAGGGTTAGTATAAAACACACATTTAGAGTTAGGGGTAAGCATATAAAGATACAATTAGGGTTAGGGTTAGAACAAGATTATACAATTAGCGTAATAGTCGATGAAAACACAAAATAAGTGGTAGGGGTTAGTACAAAAAATACATTTGTGATAAGGGTTAATAAAAGACGTACAATAAGGTTAGGGTTAGGGTTGGTACAAAATGAGACAATTAGGGTTAGGATCGATGCAAACACAAACTAAAGGGTAAGGGTTAGTACAAAGAGATACAGTTCAGGTAAAGGATAGTACAAAAGCGTACAATTAGGATTAGGGTAAGTGTAAAACATATAATTAGCGTCAAGGTTAGTGTAAGACATTCAATTAGGGTTAGGGTTAGTACAAAACACAAAATTAGGGTTAAGGGTTAGCACATTAAGATACTCTTAGGGTTAGGGTTGGTAAGAAATCAGACAATTAGGGGTAAGGTCGATGAAACACAAACTAAAGGGTAGGGGTTAGTACAAAAACGTATAATTAGGGTAAGGGATAGTGTAAAACATATAATTAGGGTTAGAGTTAGTATAAAACACACAGTTAGGGTTAGAGGTTAGCATATAAAGATACATTAAGGGTTAGGGTTAATACAAAATTATACAATTAGGGTTATAATCGATGAAAACACAAAATAAATCGTAGGGGTTAGTACAAAAACGTATAACTAGTGTTAGGGATAGTGTAAAACATATAATTAGGGTTAGGGTTAGAATAAAACACTAAGTTAGGGTTAGGGTTAGCATATAAAGATACATTTAGGGTTAGGGTTAGTACAAAATTATACAATTAAGGTAAGGATTAGTACAAAAACGTATAATTAGGGTTCGGGTTAGTGTAAAACATATTATTAGGGTTAGGGTTAGTGTAAAACATTCAATTAGGGTTAGGGTTAGTATAAAACACACAGTTAGGGTTAGGGGTTAGCATATAAAGATACAATTAGGGTTAGTACAATATTATACAATTAGCTTTATAGTCGATGAAAACACAAAATAAGTGGTAGGGGTTAGTACAAAAAAATACGTTTGTGATAAGAGTTAGTGTGAAGCGATAGAGTTTAGGTAAAGGATAGTACAAAAACGTACAATTAGGATTAGGGTTAGTGTAAAACATATAATTAGCGTAAAGGTTAGTGTAAGACATTCAATTAGGGTTAGGGTTAGTATAAAACACACAGTTAGGGTTAGGGGTTAGCATATAAAGATACATTTAGGGTTAGGGTTAAGGTAAAACATATAATTAGGGTAAGGGTTAGTATAAAACACACATTTAGAGTTAGGGGTAAGCATATAAAGATACAATTAGGGTTAGGGTTAGAACAAGATTATACAATTAGCGTAATAGTCGATGAAAACACAAAATAAGTGGTAGGGGTTAGTACAAAAAATACATTTGTGATAAGGGTTAATAAAAGACGTACAATAAGGTTAGGGTTAGGGTTGGTACAAAATGAGACAATTAGTGTTAGGATCGATGCAAACACAAACTAAAGGGTAAGGGTTAGTACAAAGAGATACAGTTCAGGTAAAGGATAGTACAAAAGCGTACAATTAGGATTAGGGTAAGTGTAAAACATATAATTAGCGTCAAGGTTAGTGTAAGACATTCAATTAGGGTTAGGGTTAGTACAAAACACAAAATTAGGGTTAAGGGTTAGCACATTAAGATACTCTTAGGGTTAGGGTTGGTAAGAAATCAGACAATTAGGGGTAAGGTCGATGAAACACAAACTAAAGGGTAGGGGTTAGTACAAAAACGTATAATTAGGGTAAGGGATAGTGTAAAACATATAATTAGGGTTAGAGTTAGTATAAAACACACAGTTAGGGTTAGAGGTTAGCATATAAAGATACATTAAGGGTTAGGGTTAATACAAAATTATACAATTAGGGTTATAATCGATGAAAACACAAAATAAATCGTAGGGGTTAGTACAAAAACGTATAACTAGTGTTAGGGATAGTGTAAAACATATAATTAGGGTTAGGGTTAGAATAAAACACTAAGTTAGGGTTAGGGTTAGCATATAAAGATACATTTAGGGTTAGGGTTAGTACAAAATTATACAATTAAGGTAAGGATTAGTACAAAAACGTATAATTAGGGTTCGGGTTAGTGTAAAACATATTATTAGGGTTAGGGTTAGTGTAAAACATTCAATTAGGGTTAGGGGTTAGCATATAAAGATACAATTAGGGTTAGTACAATATTATACAATTAGCTTTATAGTCGATGAAAACACAAAATAAGTGGTAGGGGTTAGTACAAAAAAATACGTTTGTGATAAGAGTTAGTGTGAAGCGATAGAGTTTAGGTAAAGGATAGTACAAAAACGTACAATTAGGATTAGGGTTAGTGTAAAACATATAATTAGCGTAAAGGTTAGTGTAAGACATTCAATTAGGGTTAGGGTTAGTATAAAACACACAGTTAGGGTTAGAGGTTAGCATATAGAGATACATTTTCGGTTAGGGTAAGTACAAAATTATACAATTAGGGTTTAAGTCGATGAAAACACAAAATAAATGGTAGGGGTTAGAACAAAAAAAAAATACATTTATGATAAGGGTTAGTTCAAAAACATTCAATTAGGGTTAAGTTTAGTGTAAAAGATATAATTAGGGTAAGGGTTAGTATAAAACACAAAATTAGGGTTAAGGGTTAGCATATTAGGATACATATGGGGTGCCTGTCTAGTGTACTCGGAATCTCAAAAACCAAACCTTAGATCTTTCTGAAATTTTACACAGTGATTACAGATATATTGAAGATGTGCACCTCCACTTTTGGGGTCATTTTATAATTTCGTTTAGAAATTAGGGGCCCAAAAGGGGCCAAAAAACACTTAGGGTTAGGGTTGGTAAAAAATCAGACAATTAGGGTAAGGGTCGATGAAAAACAAAACTAAAGGGTACGGGTTAGTACAAAAACGTATAATTAGGGTAAGGGATAGTGTAAGACATAATATAATTAGGGTTAGGGTTAGTATAAAACACAGTTAGGGTTAGGGGTTAGCATATATAGATACATTTGGGGTTAGGGTTAGTACAAAATTATACAATTAGGGGAACAGTCGATGAAAACACAAAATAAATGGTAGGGGTTAGTACAAAAAATACATTTATGATAAGAGTTAGTTCAAAAACATTCAATTAGGGTTAAGTTTACTGTAATAGATATAATAAGGGTAAAGGTTGGTATAAAACACAAAATTAGGGTTAAGGGTTAGCATATTAAGATACACTTAGGGTTAGGGTTGCTAAGAAATCAGACAATTAGGGTAAGGGTCGATGAAAACACAAACTAAAGGATAGGGGTTAGTTCAAAAACGTATAATTAGGGTAAGGGATAGTGTAAAACATATAATTAGGGTTAGGGTTAGTATAAAACACAGTTAGGGTTATGGGTTAGCATATATAGATACATTTAGGGTCAGGGTTATTACAAAATTATACAATTAGGGTAATAGTCGATGAAAACACAAAATAAATGGTAGGGGTTAGTACAAAAGCGTATAATTAGGGTTAGGGATAGTGTAAAACATATAATTAGGGTTAGGGTTATTATAAAACATACAGTTAGGGTAAGGGGTTAGCATTTAAAGATACAATTAGGGTTAGGTTTAGTACAATATTATACAATTAGCTTTATAGTCGATGAAAACACAAAATAAGTGGTAGGGGTTAGTACAAAAAAATACATTTGTGATAAAAGTTAGTGTTAAGCGATAGAGTTCAGGTAAAGGATAGTACAAAAACGTACAATTAGGATTAGGGTTAGTGTAAAACATATAATTAGGGTTAGGGTTAATGTAAAACATTCAATTAGGGTTAGGGTTAGTATAAAACACACAGTTAGGGTAAGGGGTTAGCATATAAAGATACAATTAGGGTTAGGTTTAGTACAATATTATACAATTAGCGTTATAGTCGATGAAAACACAAAATAAGTGGTAGGGGTTAGTACAAAAAAATACATTTGTGATAAGGGTTAGTACAAAAAACGTACAATTAGGTTAGGGTTAGGGTTGGTACAAAATCAGACAATTAGGGTTAGGATCGATGCAAACACAAACTAAAGGGTAAGGGTTAGTACAAAGAGATACAATTCAGGTAAAGGATAGTACAAAAACGTACAATTAGTATTAGGGTTAGTCTAAAACATATAATTAGCGTTAAGGTTAGTGTAAGACATTCAATTAGGGTTAAGGTTAGTACAAAACACAAAATTAGGGTTAAGGGTTAGCATATTAAGATACTCTTAGGGTTAGGGTTGGTAAGAAATCAGACAATTAGGGGTAAGGTCGATGAAACACAAACTAAAGGGTAGGGGTTAGTACAAAAACGTATAATTAGGGTAAGGTATAGTGTAAAACATATAATTAGGGTTAGGGTTAGTAGAAAACACACAGTTAGGGTTAGAGGTTAGCATATAAAGATACATTAAGGGTTAGGGTCAGTACAAAATTATACAATTAGGGTAATAGTCGATGAAAACACAAAATAAATCGTAGGGGTTAGTACAAAAACGTATAATCAGGGTAAGGGATAGTGTAAAACATATAATTAGGGTTAGAGTTAGTATAAAACACTAAGTTAGGGTTAGGGTTAGCATATAAAGATACATTTAGGGTTAGGGTTAGTACAAAATTATACAATTAAGGTAAGGGTTAGTTCAAAAACGTATAATTAGGGTTCGGGTTAGTGTAAAACATATAATTAGGGTTAGGGTTAGTGTAAAACATTCAATTAGGGTTAGGGTTAGTATAAAACACACAGTTAGGGTTAGGGGTTAGCATATAAAGATACAATTAGGTTTAGTACAATATTATACAATTAGCTTTATAGTCGATGAAAACACAAAATTAGTGGTAGGGGTTAGTACCAAAAAATACATTTGTGATAAGAGTTAGTGTTAAGCGATAGAGTTCAGGTAAAGGATAGTACAAAAACGTACAATTAGGATTAGGGTTAGTGTAAAACATATAATTATGGTTAAGGTTAGTGTAAAACATTCAATTAGGGTTAGGGTTAGTATAAAACACACAGTTAGGGAAAGGGGTTAGCATATAAAGATACAATTAGGGTTAGGTTTAGTACAATATTATTCAATTAGCGTTATAGTCGATGAAAACACAAAATAAGTGGTAGGGGTTAGTACAAAAAAAAATACATTTGTGATAAGGGTTAGTACAAAAAACGTACAATTAGGTTAGGGTTAGGGTTGGTACAAAATCAGACAATTAGGGTTTGGTTCGATGAAAACACAAACTAAAGGGTAGGGGTTAGTACAAAGAGATACAGTTCAGGTAAAGGATAGTACAAAAACGTACAATTAGGATTAGGGTTAGTATAAAACATATAATTAGCGTTAAGGTTAGTGTAAGACATTCAATAAGGGTAAGGGTTAGTATAAAACACACAGTTACGGTTAGGGGTTAGCATATAAACATACATTTAGGGTTAGGGTTAAGGTAAAACATATAATTAGGGTTAGGGTTAGTATAAAACACACAATTAGGGTTAGGGGTAAGCATATTAAGATACAATTAGGGTTAGGGTTAATATAAGATTATACAATTAGCGTAATAGTCGATGAAAACACAAAATAAGTGGTAGGTGTTAGTACAAAAATACATTTGTGATAAGGGTTAATAAAAGACGTACAATAAGGTTAGGGTTAGGGTTGGTACAAAATGAGACAATTTGGGTTAGGATCGATGCAAACACAAACTAAAGGGTAAAGCTTAGTACAAAGAGATACAGTTCAGGTAAAGGATAGTACAAAAACGTACAATTAGGATTAGGGTTAGTGTAAAACATATAATTAGCGTCAAGGTTAGTGTAAGACATTCAATAAGGGTTAGGGTTAGTACAAAACACAAAATTAGGGTTAAGAGTTAGCATATTAAGATACTCTTAGGGTTAGGATTGGTAAGAAATCAGACAATTAGGGGTAAGGTCGATGAAACACAAACTAAGGGTAGGGGTAAGTACAAAAACGTATAATTAGGGTAAGGGATAGTGTAAAACATATAATTAGGGTTAGGGTTAGTATAAAACACACAGTTAGGGTTAGAGGTTAGCATATAAAGATACATTAAGGGTTAGGGTTAGTACAAAATTATACAATTAGGGTTATAGTCGATGAAAACACAAAATAAATGGTAGGGGTTAGTACAAAAGCGTATAATTAGGGTTAGGGATAGTGTAAAACATATAATTAGGGTTAGGGTTAGTATAAAACATACAGTTATGGTTAGGGGTTAGCATATAAAGATACATTTAGGGTTAGGGTTAGTACACAATTATACAATAAATGTAATGGTTAGTACAAAAACATGTTTTATACTAACCCTAATCCTAATTGTACGTTTTTGTACTATCCTTTACCTAAACTCTATCGCTTCACACTAACTCTTATCACAAATGTATTTTTTTGTACTAACCCCTACCACTTATTTTGTGTTTTCATCGACTATAAAGCTAATTGTATAATATTGTACTAACCCTAATTGTATCTTTATATGCTAACCCCTAACCCTAACTGTGTGTTTTATACTAACCCTAACCCTAATTGAATGTTTTACACTAACCCTAACCCTAATAATATGTTTTACACTAACCCAAACCCTAATTATACGCTTTTGTACTAATCCTTACCTTAATTGTATAATTTTGTACTTACCCTAACCCTAAATGTATCTTTATATGCTAACCCTAACCCTAACTTAGTGTTTTATACTAACCCTAACCCTAATTATATGTTTTACACTATCCCTAACACTAGTTATACGTTTTTGTACTAACCCCTACGATTTATTTTGTGTTTTCATCGACTATAACCCTAATTGTATAATTTTGTATTAACCCTAACCCTTAATGTATCTTTATATGCTAACCTCTAACCCTAACTGTGTGTTTTATACTAACCCTAACCCTAATTATATGTTTTACACTATCCCTTACCCTAATTATACGTTTTTGTACTAACCCCTACCCTTTAGTTTGTGTTTCATCGACCTTACCCCTAATTGTCTGATTTCTTACCAACCCTAACCCTAAGAGTATCTTAATATGCTAACCCTTAACCCCAATTTTGTGTTTTGTACTAACCCTAACCCTAATTGAATGTCTTACACTAACCTTGACGCTAATTATATGTTTTACACTAACCCTAATCCTAATTGTATGTTTTTGTACTATCCTTTACCTGAACTGTATCTTTTTGTACTAACCCTTACCCTATAGTTTGTGTTTGCATCGATCCTAACCCTAAAAACGTATAATTAGTGTTCGGGATAGTGTAAAACATATAATTAGGGTTAGGGTTAGTATAAAACACTAAGTTAGGGTTTGGTTAGCTTATAAAGATACATTTAGGGTTAGGGTTAGTACAAAATTATACAATTAAGGTAAGGGTTAGTACAAAAACGTATAATAAGGGTTTGGGTTAGTGTAAAATATATAATTAGGGTTAGGGTTAGTGTAAAACATTCAATTAGGGTTAGGGTTAGTATAAAACACACAGTTAGGGTAAGGGGTTAGCATATAAAGATACAATTAGGGTTAGGTTTAGTACAATATTATACAATTAGCTTTTTAGTCGATGAAAACACAAAATAAGTGGTAGGGGTTAGTACCAAAAAATACATTTGTGATAAGAGTTAGTGTTAAGCGATAGAGTTCAGGTAAAGGATAGTACAAAAACGTAAAATTAGGATTAGGGTTAGTGTAAAACATATAATTAGGGTTAGGGTTAGTGTAAAACATTCAATTAGGGTAAGGGTTAGTATAAAACACACAGTTAGGGTAAGGGGTTAGCATATAAAGATACAATTAGGGTTAGGTTTAGTACAATATCATACAATTAGCTTTTTAGTCGATGAAAACACAAAATAAGTGGTAGGGGTTAGTACCAAAAAATACATTTGTGATAAGAGTTAGTGTTAAGCGATAGAGTTCAGGTAAAGGATAGTACAAAAACGTATAATTAGGATTAGGGTTAGTGTAAAACATATAATTAGGGTTAGGGTTAGTGTAAAACATTCAATTAGGGTAAGGGTTAGTATAAAACACACAGTTAGGGTAAGGGGTTAGCATATAAAGATACAATTAGGGTTAGGTTTAGTACAATATTATACAATTAGCGTTATAGTCGATGAAAACACAAAATAAGTGGTAGGGGTTAGTACAAAAAAAATACATTTGTGATAAGGGTTAGTACAAAAAACGTACTATTAGGTTAGGGTTAGGGTTGGTACAAAATCAGACAATTAGGGTTAGGATCGATGCAAACACAAACTAAAGGGTAAGGGTTAGTACAAAGAGATACAGTTCAGGTAAAGGATAGTACAAAAACGTACAATTAGGATTAGGGTTAGTGTAAAACATATCATTAGCGTTAAGGTTAGTGTAAGACATTCAATTAGGGTTAAGGTTAGTACAAAACATAAAAGTAGGGTTAAGGGTTAGCATATTAAGATACTCTTAGGGTAAGGGTTGGTAAGAAATCAGACAATTAGGGGTAAGGTCGATGAAACACAAACTAAAGGGTAGGGGTTAGTACAAAAACGTATAATTAGGGTAAGGGATAGTGTAAAACATATAATTAGGGTTAGGGTTAGTATTAAACACACAGTTAGGGTTAGAGGTTAGCATATAAAGATACATTAAGGGTAAGGGTTAGTACAAAATTATACAATTAGGGTAATAGTCGATGAAAACACAAAATAAATCGTAGGGGTTAGTACAAAAACGTATAATTAGTGTTAGGGATAGTGTAAAATATATAATTAGGGTAAGGGTTAGTATAAAACACTAAGTTAGGGTTAGGGTTAGCATATAAAGATACATTTAGGGTTAGGGTTAGTACAAAATTATACAATTAAGGTAAGGGTTAGTTCAAAAACGTATAATTAGGGTTCGGGTTAGTGTAAAACATATAATTAGGGTTAGGGTTAGTGTAAAACATTCAATTAGGGTTAGGGTTAGTATAAAACACACAGTTAGGGTTAGGGGTTAGCATATAAAGATACAATTAGGTTTAGTACAATATTATACAATTAGCTTTATAGTCGATGAAAACACAAAATAAGTGGTAGGGGTTAGTACCAAAAAATACATTTGTGATAAGAGTTAGTGTTAAGCGATAGAGTTCAGGTAAAGGATAGTACAAAAACGTACAATTAGGATTATGGTTAGTGTAAAACATATAATTAGGGTTAGGGTTAGTGTAAAACATTCAATTAGGGTTAGGGTAAGTATAAAACACACAGTTAGGGTAAGGGGTTAGCATATAAAGATACAATTAGGGTTAGGTTTAGTACAATATTATACAATTAGCGTTATAGTCGATGAAAACAAAAAATAAGTGGTAGGGGTAAGTACAAAAAATACATTTGTGATAAGGGTTAGTACAAAAAACGTACAATTAGGTTAGGGTTAGGGTTGGTACAAAATCAGACAATTAGGGGTTGGATCGATGAAAACACAAACTAAAGGGTAGGGGTTAGTACAAAGAGATACAGTTCAGGAAAAGGATAGTACAAAAACGTACAATTAGGATTAGGGTTAGTATAAAACATATAATTATCGTTAAGGTTAGTGTAAGACATTCAATTAGGGTTAGGGTTAGTATAAAACACACAGTTAGGGTTAGGGGTTAGCATATAAAGATACATTTAGGGTTAGGGTTAAGGTAAAACATATAATTAGGGTTAGGGTTAGTATAAAACACACAATTAGGGTTAGGGGTAAGCATATTAAGATACAATTAGGGTTAGGGTTAGTACAAGATTATACAATTAGCGTAATAGTCGATGAAAACACAAAATAAGTGGTAGGGGTTAGTACAAAAAATACATTTGTGATAAGGGTTAATAAAAGACGTAAAATAAGGTTATGGTTAGGGTTGGTACAAATTGAGACAATTTGGGTTAGGATCGATGCAAACACAAACTAAAGGGTAAGGGTTAGTACAAAGAGATACAGTTCAGGTAAAGGATAGTACAAAAACGTACAATTAGGTTTAGGGTTAGTGTAAAACATATAATTAGCGTCAAGTTTAGTGTAAGACATTCAATTAGGGTTAGGGTTAGTACAAAACACAAACTTAGGGTAAAGGGTTAGCATATTAAGATACTCTTAGGGTTAGGATTGGTAAGAAATCAGACAATTAGGGGTAAGGTCGATGAAACACAAACTAAAGGGTAGGGGTTAGTACAAAAACGTATAATTAGGGTAAGGGATAGTGAAAAACATATAATTAGGGTTAGGGTTAGTATAAAACACACAGTTAGGGTTAGAGGTTAGCATATAAAGATACATTAAGGGTTAGGGTTAGTACAAAATTATACAATTAGGGTTATAGTCGATGAAAACACAAAATAAATCGTAGGGGTTAGTACAAAAACGTATAATTAGTGTTCGGGATAGTGTAAAACATATAATTAGGGTTAGGGTTAGTATAAAACACTAAGTTAGGGTTAGGGTTAGCATATAAAGATACATTTAGGGTTAGGGTTAGTACAAAATTATACAATTAAGGTAAGGGTTAGTACAAAAACGTATAATTAGGGTTTGGGTTAGTGTAAAACATATAATTAGGGTTAGGGTTAGTGTAAAACATTCAATTAGGGTTAGGGTTAGTATAAAACACACAGTTAGGGTTAGGGGTTAGCATATAAAGATACAATTAGGGTTAGGTTTAGTAAAATATTATACAATTAGCGTTATAGTCGATGAAAACACAAAATAAGTGGTAGGGGTTAGTACAAAAAAATACATTTGTGATAAGGGTTAGTACAAAAAACGTACAATTAGGTTAGGGTTAGGGTTGGTACAAAATCAGACAATTAGGGGTTGGATCGATGAAACCACAAACTAAAGGGTAGGGGTTAGTACAAAGAGATACAGTTCAGGTAAAGGATAGTACAAAAACGTACAATTAGGATTAGGGTTAGTATAAAACATATAATTTGCGTTAAGGTTAGTGTAAGACATTCAATTAGGGTTAGGGTTAGTATAAAACACACAGTTAGGGTTAGGGGTTAGCATAAAAAGATACATTTAGGGTTAGGGTTAAGGTAAAACATATAATTAGGGTTAGGGTTAGTATAAAACACACAATTAGGGTTAGGGGTAAGCATATTAAGATACAATTAGGGTTAGGGTTAGTACAAGATTATACAATTAGCGTAATAGTCGATGAAAACACAAAATAAGTGGTAGGGGTTAGTACAAAAAATACATTTGTGATAAGGGTTAATAAAAGACGTACAATAAGGTTAGGGTTAGGGTTGGTACAAAATGAGACAATTTGGGTTAGGATCGATGCAAACACAAACTAAAGGGTAAGGGTTAGTACAAAGAGATACAGTTCAGGTAAAGGATAGTACAAAAACGTACAATTAGGATTAGGGTTAGTGTAAAACATATAATAAGCGTCAAGGTTAGTGTAAGACATTCAATTAGGGTTAGGGTTAGTACAAAACACAAAATTAGGGTTAAGGGTTAGCATATTAAGATACTCTTAGGGTTAGGATTGGTAAGAAATCAGACAATTAGGGGTAAGGTCGATGAAACACAAACTAAGGGTAGGGGTTAGTACAAAAACGTATAATTAGGGTAAGGGATAGTGTAAAACATATAATTAGGGTAAGGGTTAGTATAAAACACACAGTTAGGGTTAGATGTTAGTATATAAAGATACATTAAGGGTTAGGGTAAGTACAAAATTATACAATTAGGGTTATAGTCGATGAAAACACAAAATAAATCGTAGGGGTTAGTACAAAAAACGTATAATTAGTGTTCGGGATAGTGTAAAACATATAATTAGGGTTAGGGTTAGTATAAAACACTAAGTTAGGGTTAGGGTTAGCATATAAAGATACATTTAGGGTTAGGGTTAGTACAAAATTATACAATTAAGGTAAGGGTTAGTACAAAAACGTATAATTAGGGTTTGGGTTAGTGTAAAACATATAATTAGGGTTAGGGTTAGTGTAAAACATTCAATTAGGGTTAGGGTTAGTATAAAACACACAGTTAGGGTCAGGGGTTAGCATATATAGATACAATTAGGTTTAGTACAATATTATACAATTAGCTTTATAGTCGATGAAAACACAAAATAAGTGGTAGGGGTTAGTACCAAAAAATACATTTGTGATAAGAGTTAGTGTTAAGCGATAGAGTTTAGGTAAAGGATAGTACAAAAACGTACAATTAGGATTAGGGTTAGTGTAAAACATATAATTAGGGTTAGGGTTAGTGTAAAACATTTAATTAGGGTTAGGGTTAGTATAAAACACACAGTTAGGGTAAGGGTGAGTGAGTGAGTGAGTTGGTGTTTTACGCCCGTGCAACGCTATATAGGTTATTTACAGGCGATGAACATGAAAAGGATGATAAAATGAACATGAAATGATGATGATAAATGAAATATGGGGTGGGGTGGGAAACAAAGGACCGGTAAATTTTTGAAGAACCACAGGAAAAAGGGGAGAGTTGGGTAGGGGCGGAAAATTTAGCCTATGTGGTGCACTACTTGGCGGTCCACAAAGGGGTCTTTTACGTGCATGAAGCGTGGCATTCTCCACACACGTTGGCCCACTATGGTCGGCGGTCAGGGTTTCCGTATTATAGACCTGACAACCCCCGCGGACGAGGGCCACCCTATTCTGCCAACAGTTAGGGTAAGGGGTTAATATATAAAGATACAATTAGGGTTAGGTTTAGTACAATATTATACAATTAGCGTTATAGTCGATGAAAACACAAAATAAGTGGTAGGAGTTAGTACAAAAAAATACATTTGTGATAAGGGTTAGTACAAAAAACGTACAATTAGGTTAGGGTTAGGGTTGGTACAAAATCAGACAATTAGGGGTTGGATCGATGAAAACACAAACTAAAGGGTAGGGGTTAGTACAAAGGGATACAGTTCAGGTAAAGGATAGTACAAAAACGTACAATTAGGATTAGGGTTAGTATAAAACATATAATTAGCGTTAAGGTTAGTGTAAGACATTCAATTAGGGTTAGGGTTAGTATAGTGAGTGAGTGAGTTGGTGTTTTACGCCCGTGCAACGCTATATAGGTTATTTACAGGCGATGAACATGATAAGGATGATAAAATGAACATGAAATGATGATGATAAATGAAATATTGGGATGGGGTGGGAAACAGGACCGGTAAATTTTAAAGAACCACAGGAAAAGGGGAGAGGTGGGTAGGGGCGGAAAATTTAGCCTATGTGGTGCACTACTTGGCGGTCCACAAAGGGGTCTTTTACGTGCATGAAGCGTGGCACTCTTCACACACGTTGGCCCACTGTGGTCGGCGGTCAGGGTTTCCGTATTATAGACCTGACAACCCCCGCGGACGAGGGCTACCCTATTCAGCCACCCAGGGTACACACTTGGTCGCTCTGTGGGCTGAGCACTGACCCGACGTCAGAATCCCAAGACCCTTAGTCGCCTCTTACGACAAGCTAGGCTCTGCTGCGGGCCTTTTCGCCACCCGGGCCCCGCACGGGACTAGGGTTAGTATAAAACACAGTTAGGGTTAGGGGTTAGCATATAAAGATAAATTTAGGGTTAGGGTTAAGGTAAAACATATAATTAGGGTTAGGGTTAGTATAAAACACACAATTAGGGTTAGGGGTAAGCATATAAAGATACAATTAGGGTTAGGGTTAGAACAAGATTATACAATTAGCGTAATAGTCGATGAAAACACAAAATAAGTGGTAGGGGTTAGTACAAAAAATACATTTGTGATAAGGGTTAATAAAAGACGTACAATAAGGTTAGGGTTAGGGTTGGTACAAAATGAGACAATTAGGGTTAGGATCGATGCAAACACAAACTAAAGGGTAAGGGTTAGTAAAAAGAGATACAGTTCAGGTAAAGGATAGTACAAAAACGTACAATTAGGATTAGGGTTAGTGTAAAACATATAATAAGCGTCAAGGTTAGTGTAAGACATTCAATTAGGGCTAGGGTTAGTACAAAACCAAAATTAGGGTAAAGGGTTAGCATATTAAGATACTCTTAGGGTTAGGGTTGGTAAGAAATCAGACAATTAGGGGTAAGGTCGATGAAACACAAACTAAAGGGTAGGGGTTAGTACAAAAACGTATAATTAGGGTAAGGGATAGTGTAAAACATTTAATTAGGGTTAGGGTTAGTATAAAACACACAGTTAGGGTTAGAGGTTAGCATATAAAGATACATTAAGGGTTAGGGTTAGTACAAAATTATACAATTAGGGTTATAGTCGATGAAAAAACAAAATAAATCGTAGGGGTTAGTACAAAAACGTATAATTAGTGTTAGGGATAGTGTAAAACATATAATTAGGGTTAGGGTTAGTATAAAACACTAAGTTAGGGTTAGGGTAAGCATATAAAGATACATTTAGGGTTAGGGTTAGTACAAAATTATACAATTAAGGTAAGGATTAGTACAAAAACGTATAATTAGGGTTCGGGTTAGTGTAAAACATATTATTAGGGTTAGGGTTAGTGTAAAACATTCAATTAGGGTTAGGGTTAGTATAAAACACACAGTTAGGGTCAGGGGTTAGCATATAAAGATACAATTAGGGTTAGTACAATATTATACAATTAGCTTTATAGTCGATGAAAACACAAAATAAGTGGTAGGGGTTAGTACAAAAAAATACATTTGTGATAAGAGTTAGTGTGAAGCGATAGAGTTTAGGTAAAAGATAGTACAAAAACGTACAATTAGGATTAGGGTTAGTGTAAAACATATAATTAGCGTTAAAGTTAGTGTAAGACATTCAATTAGGGTTAGGGTTAGTATGAAACACACAGTTAGGGTTAGGGGTTAGCATATAGAGATACATTTAGGGTTAGGGTAAGTACAAAATTATACAATTTGGGTTTTAGTCGATGAAAACACAAAATAAATGGTAGGGGTTAGAACAAAAAAAAATACATTTATGATAAGGGTTAGTTCAAAAACATTCTATTAGGGTTAAGTTTAGTGTAAAAGATATAATTAGGGTAAGGGTTAGTATAAAACACAAAATTAGGGTTAAGGGTTAGCATATTAGGATACATATGGGGTGCCTGTCTCGTGTAATCGGAATCTCAAAAACCAAACCTTAGATCTTTCTGAAATTTTACACAGTGATTACAGATATATTGAAGATGTGCACCTCCCCTTTTGGAGCCATTTTATAATTTCGTGTAGAAATAAGGGGCCCAAAAGGGGCCAAAAAAACACTTAGGGTTAGGGTTGGTAAAAAATCAGACAATTAGGGTAAGGGTCGATGAAAAAAAAACTAAAGGGTAGGGGTTAGTACAAAAAACGTATAATTAGTGTTCGGGATAGTGTAAAACATATAATTAGGGTTAGGGTTAGTATAAAACACTAAGTTAGGGTTAGGGTTAGCATATAAAGATACATTTAGGGTTAGGGTTAGTACAAAATTATACAATTAAGGTAAGGGTTAGTACAAAAACGTATAATTAGGGTTAGGGTTAGTGTAAAACATTCAATTAGGGTTAGGGTTAGTATAAAACACACAGTTAGGGTCAGGGGTTAGCATATATAGATACAATTAGGTTTAGTACAATATTATACAATTAGCTTTATAGTCGATGAAAACACAAAATAAGTGGTAGGGGTTAGTACCAAAAAATACATTTGTGATAAGAGTTAGTGTTAAGCGATAGAGTTTAGGTAAAGAATAGTACAAAAACGTACAATTAGGATTAGGGTTAGTGTAAAACATATAATTAGGGTTAGGGTTAGTGTAAAACATTTAATTAGGGTTAGGGTTAGTATAAAACACACAGTTAGGGTAAGGGTGAGTGAGTGAGTTGGTGTTTTACGCCCGTGCAACGCTATATAGGTTATTTACAGGCGATGAACATGAAAAGGATGATAAAATGAACATGAAATGATGATGATAAATGAAATATGGGGTGGGGTGGGAAACAAAGGACCGGTAAATTTTTGAAAAACCACAGGAAAAAGGGGAGAGTTGGGTAGGGGCGGAAAATTTAGCCTATGTGGTGCACTACTTGGCGGTCCACAAAGGGGTCTTTTACGTGCATGAAGCGTGGCATTCTCCACACACGTTGGCCCACTATGGTCGGCGGTCAGGGTTTCCGTATTATAGACCTGACAACCCCCGCGGACGAGGGCCACCCTATTCTGCCAACAGTTAGGGTAAGGGGTTAATATATAAAGATACAATTAGGGTTAGGTTTAGTACAATATTATACAATTAGCGTTATAGTCGATGAAAACACAAAATAAGTGGTAGGAGTTAGTACAAAAAAATACATTTGTGATAAGGGTTAGTACAAAAAACGTACAATTAGGTTAGGGTTAGGGTTGGTACAAAATCAGACAATTAGGGGTTGGATCGATGAAAACACAAACTAAAGGGTAGGGGTTAGTACAAAGGGATACAGTTCAGGTAAAGGATAGTACAAAAACGTACAATTAGGATTAGGGTTAGTATAAAACATATAATTAGCGTTAAGGTTAGTGTAAGACATTCAATTAGGGTTAGGGTTAGTATAGTGAGTGAGTGAGTTGGTGTTTTACGCCCGTGCAACGCTATATAGGTTATTTACAGGCGATGAACATGATAAGGATGATAAAATGAACATGAAATGATGATGATAAATGAAATATTGGGATGGGGTGGGAAACAGGACCGGTAAATTTTAAAGAACCACAGGAAAAGGGGAGAGGTGGGTAGGGGCGGAAAATTTAGCCTATGTGGTGCACTACTTGGCGGTCCACAAAGGGGTCTTTTACGTGCATGAAGCGTGGCACTCTTCACACACGTTGGCCCACTGTGGTCGGCGGTCAGGGTTTCCGTATTATAGACCTGACAACCCCCGCGGACGAGGGCTACCCTATTCAGCCACCCAGGGTACACACTTGGTCGCTCTGTGGGCTGAGCACTGACCCGACGTCAGAATCCCAAGACCCTTAGTCGCCTCTTACGACAAGCTAGGCTCTGCTGCGGGCCTTTTCGCCACCCGGGCCCCGCACGGGACTAGGGTTAGTATAAAACACAGTTAGGGTTAGGGGTTAGCATATAAAGATAAATTTAGGGTTAGGGTTAAGGTAAAACATATAATTAGGGTTAGGGTTAGTATAAAACACACAATTAGGGTTAGGGGTAAGCATATAAAGATACAATTAGGGTTAGGGTTAGAACAAGATTATACAATTAGCGTAATAGTCGATGAAAACACAAAATAAGTGGTAGGGGTTAGTACAAAAAATACATTTGTGATAAGGGTTAATAAAAGACGTACAATAAGGTTAGGGTTAGGGTTGGTACAAAATGAGACAATTAGGGTTAGGATCGATGCAAACACAAACTAAAGGGTAAGGGTTAGTAAAAAGAGATACAGTTCAGGTAAAGGATAGTACAAAAACGTACAATTAGGATTAGGGTTAGTGTAAAACATATAATAAGCGTCAAGGTTAGTGTAAGACATTCAATTAGGGCTAGGGTTAGTACAAAACCAAAATTAGGGTAAAGGGTTAGCATATTAAGATACTCTTAGGGTTAGGGTTGGTAAGAAATCAGACAATTAGGGGTAAGGTCGATGAAACACAAACTAAAGGGTAGGGGTTAGTACAAAAACGTATAATTAGGGTAAGGGATAGTGTAAAACATTTAATTAGGGTTAGGGTTAGTATAAAACACACAGTTAGGGTTAGAGGTTAGCATATAAAGATACATTAAGGGTTAGGGTTAGTACAAAATTATACAATTAGGGTTATAGTCGATGAAAAAACAAAATAAATCGTAGGGGTTAGTACAAAAACGTATAATTAGTGTTAGGGATAGTGTAAAACATATAATTAGGGTTAGGGTTAGTATAAAACACTAAGTTAGGGTTAGGGTAAGCATATAAAGATACATTTAGGGTTAGGGTTAGTACAAAATTATACAATTAAGGTAAGGATTAGTACAAAAACGTATAATTAGGGTTCGGGTTAGTGTAAAACATATTATTAGGGTTAGGGTTAGTGTAAAACATTCAATTAGGGTTAGGGTTAGTATAAAACACACAGTTAGGGTCAGGGGTTAGCATATAAAGATACAATTAGGGTTAGTACAATATTATACAATTAGCTTTATAGTCGATGAAAACACAAAATAAGTGGTAGGGGTTAGTACAAAAAAATACATTTGTGATAAGAGTTAGTGTGAAGCGATAGAGTTTAGGTAAAAGATAGTACAAAAACGTACAATTAGGATTAGGGTTAGTGTAAAACATATAATTAGCGTTAAAGTTAGTGTAAGACATTCAATTAGGGTTAGGGTTAGTATGAAACACACAGTTAGGGTTAGGGGTTAGCATATAGAGATACATTTAGGGTTAGGGTAAGTACAAAATTATACAATTTGGGTTTTAGTCGATGAAAACACAAAATAAATGGTAGGGGTTAGAACAAAAAAAAATACATTTATGATAAGGGTTAGTTCAAAAACATTCTATTAGGGTTAAGTTTAGTGTAAAAGATATAATTAGGGTAAGGGTTAGTATAAAACACAAAATTAGGGTTAAGGGTTAGCATATTAGGATACATATGGGGTGCCTGTCTCGTGTAATCGGAATCTCAAAAACCAAACCTTAGATCTTTCTGAAATTTTACACAGTGATTACAGATATATTGAAGATGTGCACCTCCCCTTTTGGAGCCATTTTATAATTTCGTGTAGAAATAAGGGGCCCAAAAGGGGCCAAAAAAACACTTAGGGTTAGGGTTGGTAAAAAATCAGACAATTAGGGTAAGGGTCGATGAAAAAAAAACTAAAGGGTAGGGGTTAGTACAAAAAACGTATAATTAGTGTTCGGGATAGTGTAAAACATATAATTAGGGTTAGGGTTAGTATAAAACACTAAGTTAGGGTTAGGGTTAGCATATAAAGATACATTTAGGGTTAGGGTTAGTACAAAATTATACAATTAAGGTAAGGGTTAGTACAAAAACGTATAATTAGGGTTAGGGTTAGTGTAAAACATTCAATTAGGGTTAGGGTTAGTATAAAACACACAGTTAGGGTCAGGGGTTAGCATATATAGATACAATTAGGTTTAGTACAATATTATACAATTAGCTTTATAGTCGATGAAAACACAAAATAAGTGGTAGGGGTTAGTACCAAAAAATACATTTGTGATAAGAGTTAGTGTTAAGCGATAGAGTTTAGGTAAAGAATAGTACAAAAACGTACAATTAGGATTAGGGTTAGTGTAAAACATATAATTAGGGTTAGGGTTAGTGTAAAACATTTAATTAGGGTTAGGGTTAGTATAAAACACACAGTTAGGGTAAGGGTGAGTGAGTGAGTTGGTGTTTTACGCCCGTGCAACGCTATATAGGTTATTTACAGGCGATGAACATGAAAAGGATGATAAAATGAACATGAAATGATGATGATAAATGAAATATGGGGTGGGGTGGGAAACAAAGGACCGGTAAATTTTTGAAAAACCACAGGAAAAAGGGGAGAGTTGGGTAGGGGCGGAAAATTTAGCCTATGTGGTGCACTACTTGGCGGTCCACAAAGGGGTCTTTTACGTGCATGAAGCGTGGCATTCTCCACACACGTTGGCCCACTATGGTCGGCGGTCAGGGTTTCCGTATTATAGACCTGACAACCCCCGCGGACGAGGGCCACCCTATTCTGCCAACAGTTAGGGTAAGGGGTTAATATATAAAGATACAATTAGGGTTAGGTTTAGTACAATATTATACAATTAGCGTTATAGTCGATGAAAACACAAAATAAGTGGTAGGAGTTAGTACAAAAAAATACATTTGTGATAAGGGTTAGTACAAAAAACGTACAATTAGGTTAGGGTTAGGGTTGGTACAAAATCAGACAATTAGGGGTTGGATCGATGAAAACACAAACTAAAGGGTAGGGGTTAGTACAAAGGGATACAGTTCAGGTAAAGGATAGTACAAAAACGTACAATTAGGATTAGGGTTAGTATAAAACATATAATTAGCGTTAAGGTTAGTGTAAGACATTCAATTAGGGTTAGGGTTAGTATAAAACACAGTTAGGGTTAGGGGTTAGCATATAAAGATAAATTTAGGGTTAGGGTTAAGGTAAAACATATAATTAGGGTTAGGGTTAGTATAAAACACACAATTAGGGTTAGGGGTAAGCATATAAAGATACAATTAGGGTTAGGGTTAGAACAAGATTATACAATTAGCGTAATAGTCGATGAAAACACAAAATAAGTGGTAGGGGTTAGTACAAAAAATACATTTGTGATAAGGGTTAATAAAAGACGTACAATAAGGTTAGGGTTAGGGTTGGTACAAAATGAGACAATTAGGGTTAGGATCGATGCAAACACAAACTAAAGGGTAAGGGTTAGTAAAAAGAGATACAGTTCAGGTAAAGGATAGTACAAAAACGTACAATTAGGATTAGGGTTAGTGTAAAACATATAATAAGCGTCAAGGTTAGTGTAAGACATTCAATTAGGGTTAGGGTTAGTACAAAACCAAAATTAGGGTAAAGGGTTAGCATATTAAGATACTCTTAGGGTTAGGGTTGGTAAGAAATCAGACAATTAGGGGTAAGGTCGATGAAACACAAACTAAAGGGTAGGGGTTAGTACAAAAACATATAATTAGGGTAAGGGATAGTGTAAAACGTTTAATTAGGGTTAGGGTTAGTATAAAACACACAGTTAGGGTTAGAGGTTAGCATATAAAGATACATTAAGGGTTAGGGTTAGTACAAAATTATACAATTAGGGTTATAGTCGATGAAAAAACAAAATAAATCGTAGGGGTTAGTACAAAAACGTATAATTAGTGTTAGGGATAGTGTAAAACATATAATTAGGGTTAGGGTTAGTATAAAACACTAAGTTAGGGTTAGGGTTAGCATATAAAGATACATTTAGGGTTAGGGTTAGTACAAAATTATACAATTAAGGTAAGGATTAGTACAAAAACGTATAATTAGGGTTCGGGTTAGTGTAAAACATATTATTAGGGTTAGGGTTAGTGTAAAACATTCAATTAGGGTTAGGGTTAGTATAAAACACACAGTTAGGGTCAGGGGTTAGCATATAAAGATACAATTAGGGTTAGTACAATATTATACAATTAGCTTTATAGTCGATGAAAACACAAAATAAGTGGTAGGGGTTAGTACAAAAAAATACATTTGTGATAAGAGTTAGTGTGAAGCGATAGAGTTTAGGTAAAAGATAGTACAAAAACGTACAATTAGGATTAGGGTTAGTGTAAAACATATAATTAGCGTTAAAGTTAGTGTAAGACATTCAATTAGGGTTAGGGTTAGTATGAAACACACAGTTAGGGTTAGGGGTTAGCATATAGAGATACATTTAGGGTTAGGGTAAGTACAAAATTATACAATTTGGGTTTTAGTCGATGAAAACACAAAATAAATGGTAGGGGTTAGAACAAAAAAAAATACATTTATGATAAGGGTTACTTCAAAAACATTCTATTAGGGTTAAGTTTAGTGTAAAAGATATAATTAGGGTAAGGGTTAGTATAAAACACAAAATTAGGGTTAAGGGTTAGCATATTAGGATACATATGGGGTGCCTGTCTCGTGTAATCGGAATCTCAAAAACCAAACCTTAGATCTTTCTGAAATTTTACACAGTGATTACAGATATATTGAAGATGTGCACCTCCCCTTTTGGAGTCATTTTATAATTTCGTGTAGAAATAAGGGGCCCAAAAGGGGCCAAAAAAACACTTAGGGTTAGGGTTGGTAAAAAATCAGACAATTAGGGTAAGGGTCGATGAAAAAAAAACTAAAGGGTAGGGGTTAGTACAAAAAACGTATAATTAGTGTTCGGGATAGTGTAAAACATATAATTAGGGTTAGGGTTAGTATAAAACACTAAGTTAGGGTTAGGGTTAGCATATAAAGATACATTTAGGGTTAGGGTTAGTACAAAATTATACAATTAAGGTAAGGGTTAGTACAAAAACGTATAATTAGGGTTTGGGTTAGTGTAAAACATATAATTAGGGTTAGGGTTAGTGTAAAACATTCAATTAGGGTTAGGGTTAGTATAAAACACACAGTTAGGGTCAGGGGTTAGCATATATAGATACAATTAGGTTTAGTACAATATTATACAATTAGCTTTATAGTCGATGAAAACACAAAATAAGTGGTAGGGGTTAGTACCAAAAAATACATTTGTGATAAGAGTTAGTGTTAAGCGATAGAGTTTAGGTAAAGGATAGTACAAAAACGTACAATTAGGATTAGGGTTAGTGTAAAACATATAATTAGGGTTAGGGTTAGTGTAAAACATTTAATTAGGGTTAGGGTTAGTATAAAACACACAGTTAGGGTAAGGGTGAGTGAGTGAGTGAGTTGGTGTTTTACGCCCGTGCAACGCTATATAGGTTATTTACAGGCGATGAACATGAAAAGGATGATAAAATGAACATGAAATGATGATGATAAATGAAATATGGGGTGGGGTGGGAAACAAAGGACCGGTAATTTTTTGAAAAACCACAGGAAAAAGGGGAGAGTTGGGTAGGGGCGGAAAATTTAGCCTATGTGGTGCACTACTTGGCGGTCCACAAAGGGGTCTTTTACGTGCATGAAGCGTGGCATTCTCCACACACGTTGGCCCACTATGGTCGGCGGTCAGGGTTTCCGTATTATAGACCTGACAACCCCCGCGGACGAGGGCCACCCTATTCTGCCAACAGTTAGGGTAAGGGGTTAATATATAAAGATACAATTAGGGTTAGGTTTAGTACAATATTATACAATTAGCGTTATAGTCGATGAAAACACAAAATAAGTGGTAGGAGTTAGTACAAAAAAATACATTTGTGATAAGGGTTAGTACAAAAAACGTACAATTAGGTTAGGGTTAGGGTTGGTACAAAATCAGACAATTAGGGGTTGGATCGATGAAAACACAAACTAAAGGGTAGGGGTTAGTACAAAGGGATACAGTTCAGGTAAAGGATAGTACAAAAACGTACAATTAGGATTAGGGTTAGTATAAAACATATAATTAGCGTTAAGGTTAGTGTAAGACATTCAATTAGGGTTAGGGTTAGTATAAAACACAGTTAGGGTTAGGGGTTAGCATATAAAGATAAATTTAGGGTTAGGGTTAAGGTAAAACATATAATTAGGGTTAGGGTTAGTATAAAACACACAATTAGGGTTAGGGGTAAGCATATAAAGATACAATTAGGGTTAGGGTTAGAACAAGATTATACAATTAGCGTAATAGTCGATGAAAACACAAAATAAGTGGTAGGGGTTAGTACAAAAAATACATTTGTGATAAGGGTTAATAAAAGACGTACAATAAGGTTAGGGTTAGGGTTGGTACAAAATGAGACAATTAGGGTTAGGATCGATGCAAACACAAACTAAAGGGTAAGGGTTAGTAAAAAGAGATACAGTTCAGGTAAAGGATAGTACAAAAACGTACAATTAGGATTAGGGTTAGTGTAAAACATATAATAAGCGTCAAGGTTAGTGTAAGACATTCAATTAGGGTTAGGGTTAGTACAAAACCAAAATTAGGGTAAAGGGTTAGCATATTAAGATACTCTTAGGGTTAGGGTTGGTAAGAAATCAGACAATTAGGGGTAAGGTCGATGAAACACAAACTAAAGGGTAGGGGTTAGTACAAAAACGTATAATTAGGGTAAGGGATAGTGTAAAACATTTAATTAGGGTTAGGGTTAGTATGAAACACACAGTTAGGGTTAGAGGTTAGCATATAAAGATACATTAAGGGTTAGGGTTAGTACAAAATTATACAATTAGGGTTATAGTCGATGAAAAAACAAAATAAATCGTAGGGGTTAGTACAAAAACGTATAATTAGTGTTAGGGATAGTGTAAAACATATAATTAGGGTTAGGGTTAGTATAAAACACTAAGTTAGGGTTAGGGTTAGCATATAAAGATACATTTAGGGTTAGGGTTAGTACAAAATTATACAATTAAGGTAAGGATTAGTACAAAAACGTATAATTAGGGTTCGGGTTAGTGTAAAACATATTATTAGGGTTAGGGTTAGTGTAAAACATTCAATTAGGGTTAGGGTTAGTATAAAACACACAGTTAGGGTTAGGGGTTAGCATATAAAGATACAATTAGGGTTAGTACAATATTATACAATTAGCTTTATAGTCGATGAAAACACAAAATAAGTGGTAGGGGTTAGTACAAAAAAATACATTTGTGATAAGAGTTAGTGTGAAGCGATAGAGTTTAGGTAAAAGATAGTACAAAAACGTACAATTAGGATTAGGGTTAGTGTAAAACATATAATTAGCGTTAAAGTTAGTGTAAGACATTCAATTAGGGTTAGGGTTAGTATGAAACACACAGTTAGGGTTAGGGGTTAGCATATAGAGATACATTTAGGGTTAGGGTAAGTACAAAATTATACAATTTGGGTTTTAGTCGATGAAAACACAAAATAAATGGTAGGGGTTAGAACAAAAAAAAAATACATTTATGATAAGGGTTAGTTCAAAAACATTCTATTAGGGTTAAGTTTAGTGTAAAAGATATAATTAGGGTAAGGGTTAGTATAAAACACAAAATTAGGGTTAAGGGTTAGCATATTAGGATACATATGGGGTGCCTGTCTCGTGTAATCGGAATCTCAAAAACCAAACCTTAGATCTTTCTGAAATTTTACACAGTGATTACAGATATATTGAAGATGTGCACCTCCCCTTTTGGAGTCATTTTATAATTTCGTGTAGAAATAAGGGGCCCAAAAGGGGCCAAAAAAACACTTAGGGTTAGGGTTGGTAAAAAATCAGACAATTAGGGTAAGGGTCGATGAAAAAAAAACTAAAGGGTAGGGGTTAGTACAAAAAACGTATAATTAGTGTTCGGGATAGTGTAAAACATATAATTAGGGTTAGGGTTAGTATAAAACACTAAGTTAGGGTTAGGGTTAGCATATAAAGATACATTTAGGGTTAGGGTTAGTACAAAATTATACAATTAAGGTAAGGGTTAGTACAAAAACGTATAATTAGGGTTTGGGTTAGTGTAAAACATATAATTAGGGTTAGGGTTAGTGTAAAACATTCAATTAGGGTTAGGGTTAGTATAAAACACACAGTTAGGGTCAGGGGTTAGCATATATAGATACAATTAGGTTTAGTACAATATTATACAAATAGCTTTATAGTCGATGAAAACACAAAATAAGTGGTAGGGGTTAGTACCAAAAAATACATTTGTGATAAGAGTTAGTGTTAAGCGATAGAGTTTAGGTAAAGGATAGTACAAAAACGTACAATTAGGATTAGGGTTAGTGTAAAACATATAATTAGGGTTAGGGTTAGTGTAAAACATTTAATTAGGGTTAGGGTTAGTATAAAACACACAGTTAGGGTAAGGGTGAGTGAGTGAGTGAGTTGGTGTTTTACGCCCGTGCAACGCTATATAGGTTATTTACAGGCGATGAACATGAAAAGGATGATAAAATGAACATGAAATGATGATGATAAATGAAATATGGGGTGGGGTGGGAAACAAAGGACCGGTAAATTTTTGAAAAACCACAGGAAAAAGGGGAGAGTTGGGTAGGGGCGGAAAATTTAGCCTATGTGGTGCACTACTTGGCGGTCCACAAAGGCGTCTTTTACGTGCATGAAGCGTGGCATTCTCCACACACGTTGGCCCACTATGGTCGGCGGTCAGGGTTTCCGTATTATAGACCTGACAACCCCCGCGGACGAGGGCCACCCTATTCTGCCAACAGTTAGGGTAAGGGGTTAATATATAAAGATACAATTAGGGTTAGGTTTAGTACAATATTATACAATTAGCGTTATAGTCGATGAAAACACAAAATAAGTGGTAGGAGTTAGTACAAAAAATACATTTGTGATAAGGGTTAGTACAAAAAACGTACAATTAGGTTAGGGTTAGGGTTGGTACAAAATCAGACAATTAGGGGTTGGATCGATGAAAACACAAACTAAAGGGTAGGGGTTAGTACAAAGGGATACAGTTCAGGTAAAGGATAGTACAAAAACGTACAATTAGGATTAGGGTTAGTATAAAACATATAATTAGCGTTAAGGTTAGTGTAAGACATTCAATTAGGGTTAGGGTTAGTATAAAACACAGTTAGGGTTAGGGGTTAGCATATAAAGATAAATTTAGGGTTAGGGTTAAGGTAAAACATATAATTAGGGTTAGGGTTAGTATAAAACACACAATTAGGGTTAGGGGTAAGCATATAAAGATACAATTAGGGTTAGGGTTAGAACAAGATTATACAATTAGCGTAATAGTCGATGAAAACACAAAATAAGTGGTAGGGGTTAGTACAAAAAATACATTTGTGATAAGGGTTAATAAAAGACCTACAATAAGGTTAGGGTTAGGGTTGGTACAAAATGAGACAATTAGGGTTAGGATCGATGCAAACACTAACTAAAGGGTAAGGGTTAGTAAAAAGAGATACAGTTCAGGTAAAGGATAGTACAAAAACGTACAATTAGGATTAGGGTTAGTGTAAAACATATAATAAGCGTCAAGGTTAGTGTAAGACATTCAATTAGGGTTAGGGTTAGTACAAAACCAAAATTAGGGTAAAGGGTTAGCATATTAAGATACTCTTAGGGTTAGGGTTGGTAAGAAATCAGACAATTAGGGGTAAGGTCGATGAAACACAAACTAAAGGGTAGGGGTTAGTACAAAAACGTATACTTAGGGTAAGGGATAGTGTAAAACATTTAATTAGGGTTAGGGTTAGTATAAAACACACAGTTAGGGTTAGAGGTTAGCATATAAAGATACATTAAGGGTTAGGGTTAGTACAAAATTATACAATTAGGGTTATAGTCGATGAAAAAACAAAATAAATCGTAGGGGTTAGTACAAAAACGTATAATTAGTGTTAGGGATAGTGTAAAACATATAATTAGGGTTAGGGTATGTATAAAACACTAAGTTAGGGTTAGGGTTAGCATATAAAGATACATTTAGGGTTAGGGTTAGTACAAAATTATACAATTAAGGTAAGGATTAGTACAAAAACGTATAATTAGGGTTCGGGTTAGTGTAAAACATATTATTAGGGTTAGGGTTAGTGTAAAACATTCAATTAGGGTTAGGGTTAGTATAAAACACACAGTTAGGGTTAGGGGTTAGCATATAAAGATACAATTAGGGTTAGTACAATATTATACAATTAGCTTTATAGTCGATGAAAACACAAAATAAGTGGTAGGGGTTAGTACAAAAAAATACATTTGTGATAAGAGTTAGTGTGAAGCGATAGAGTTTAGGTAAAAGATAGTACAAAAACGTACAATTAGGATTAGGGTTAGTGTAAAACATATAATTAGCGTTAAAGTTAGTGTAAGACATTCAATTAGGGTTAGGGTTAGTATGAAACACACAGTTAGGGTTAGGGGTTAGCATATAGAGATACATTTAGGTTTAGTACAATATTATACAATTAGCTTTATAGTCGATGAAAACACAAAATAAGTGGTAGGGGTTAGAACAAAAAAAAATACATTTATGATAAGGGTTAGTTCAAAAACATTCTATTAGGGTTAAGTTTAGTGTAAAAGATATAATTAGGGTAAGGGTTAGTATAAAACACAAAATTAGGGTTAAGGGTTAGCATATTAGGATACATATGGGGTGCCTGTCTCGTGTAATCGGAATCTCAAAAACCAAACCTTAGATCTTTCTGAAATTTTACACAGTGATTACAGATATATTGAAGATGTGCACCTCCCCTTTTGGAGTCATTTTATAATTTCGTTTAGAAATTAGGGGCCCAAAAGGGGCCAAAAAACACTTAGGGTTAGGGTTGGTAAAAAATCAGACAATTAGGGTAAGGGTCGATGAAAAAAAAAACTAAAGGGTAGGGGTTAGTACAAAAACGTATAATTAGGGTAAGGGATAGTGTAAGACATAATATAATTAGGGTTAGGGTTAGTATAAAACACAGTTAGGGTTAGCATATATAGATACATTTAGGGTTAGGGTTAGTACAAAATTATACAATTAGGGGAACAGTCGATGAAAACACAAAATAAATGGTAGGGGTTAGTACAAAAAATACATTTATGAAAAAAGTTAGTTCAAAACATTCAATTAGGGTTAAGTTTACTGTAAAAGATATAATTAGGGTAAAGGTCAGTATAAAACACAAAATTAGGGTTAAGGGTTAGCATATTAAGATACACTTAGAGTTAGGGTTGCTAAGAAATCAGACAATTAGGGCAAGGGTCGATGAAAACACAAACTAAAGGATAGGGGTTAGTTCAAAAACGTATAATTAGGGTAAGGGATAGTGTAAAACATATAATTAGGGTTAGGGTTAGTACAAAACATACAGTTAGGGTTAGGGGTTAGCATATAAAGATACAATTAGGGTAAGGGTTAGTACAATATTATACAATTAGCGTTATAGTCGATGAAAACACAAAATAAGTGGTAGGGGTTAGTACAAAAAAATACATTTGTGATAAGGGTTAGTGTAAAGAGATAGAGTTCAGGTAAAGGATAGTACAAAAACGTACAATTATTATTAGGGTTAGTGAATTCGTGTTAAGGTTAGTGTAAGACATTCAATTAGGGTTAGGGTTAGTATAAAACACACAGTTAGGGTTAGGGGTTAGCATATAAAGATACATTTAGGGTTAGGGTTAAGGTAAAACAAATAATTAGGGTTAGGGTTAGTATAAAACACACAATTAGGGTTAGGGGTAAGCATATTAAGATACAATTAGGGTTAGGGTTAGTACAAGATTATACAATTAGCGTAATAGTCGATGAAAACACAAAATAAGTGGTAGGGGTTAGTACAAAAAATACATTTGTGATAAGGGTTAATAAAAGACCTACAATAAGGTTAGGGTTAGGGTTGGTACAAAATGAGACAATTAGGGTTAGGATCGGTGCAAACACAAACTAAAGGGTAAGGGTTAGTACAAAGAGATACAGTTCAGGTAAAGGATAGTACAAAAACGTACAATTAGGATTAGGGTTAGTGTAAAAAAGCCAGTCTCTTCTAAATTGAGAAAGTCTTTTTTAATCATCTGTTTCTCAGACATGAAATATAACACATTTCTGTACTTATTTCAGTAATAAATCATTGAAATCAACATAAAACACATATTGTTAATAAAATACTTTTTTATTCAGTAAAAGTTTCCATAAGTATACAGAAAGATGATTAAATTTAATCAATCTAAACTTAACGTAAGCATGAAAAATAATTGTTCTATAAATGTGTATACTCTATGGATTAAATTTAATCTTGTTGAATAAAAATAGATGTAAAATAGTTTCCAAAGGAAAGATTAAAATTAATCAAAATAATAACACATTCTGTAAGGCTGAAACATATTTTTCAATTCGCAGATTAAATTTAATCTTGATAAAAATTTTCATCTTAAAACTCCATTTTAACAAAAAATTGCAGACAAGTGGATTAAATTTAATCCTAAGGAAAAAATTATATTTGCAAAAGAACTTGACCGACTGGATTAAAATTAATCACTAGCAAACACTCAACAAACTTTGCTTAAATTTAAGCAAACAAAAAGTATATTGTATTATTACTACTAAAATTACATTCAATTATCAATTAGTCAACACTGATTAACTAGTCTTTGTACATGTATATCAAAACATAAATACTATAAATAGTATCAGACTTTTCCTTCCCACAAAAAGTGGGGGGCCTGGGTGGCCAAGTGGTCTAAGGCGCTGGTTTAAATACCACACTACTGATCACGTGCCGATCACCTATGAGCTGGTGTTCGAGTCCTGTTTGTATTTAACAAAAAAGGGACTTCCCCAACTGTATGTGATTAGGTTTGTCAGTTACCTGCCCAAGGTTGGTGGTTTCCTCCGGTTTCCTCCACCATTAAACACTGACCACCCTACATGGCCCAGGTGCGTCGATAAAGGGCGTTAAACACCAACACACACACACACACTCCCACAAAAAGTTCTTCTTACACTGATTTACTGGTCTACATCTACAACAAAACACTAATACCCAGGTACTACATTTCAGTGCCAGCCTTTTCCTACCCACAAATAAAGTACTTCTCACAGAGAATAACTTGTCTTCATGAACATCAAAACATGAATACTACAATTCAGTATCAGGCTTTTCCTAAACACGAATACTACAATTCAGTATCAACGAATACTACAATTCAGTATCAGCCTTTTCCTAAACACGTATACTACAATGTATCAGCCTTTTCCTAAACATGAATACTACAATTTTTCCTACCCCAAAATAGAGTTACACTTACACTGATTAGCTGCTCTACTTGTACATCAAAACACGAATACTACAATTCAGTGTCAGCCTTTTCCTACCCCAAAATAGAATTATAACTGCTCTTCTTGTACATCAAAACATGAATACTACATTTCAGTATCAGCCTTTTCCTACCCCAAAATAGAGTTACACTAACACTGACTAACTGCTCTACTTGTACATCAAAACATGAATACTACAATTCAGTATCAGCCTTTTCCTATCCCAAAATAGAGTTTCACTAACACTGATTAACTGCTCCTCTTGTACATCAAAACATGAATACTACAATTCTGTATCAGCCTTTTCCTAAACACAAATTGTCGCTTGGCTTCCAAAATGCCTTTGAGAAAAAATGATTTTTTTTTAAGAGAAACAAAAAAACTATTTTTTTTTAATCCAGTACAAAATTAACTTGTGATTTTTCTAATCTTACCAGTTTTTTTATATGATGCATTGATCAAGGTTTATCTTGATTGTTGTGTAAGAAGATGACAAATGCAGGTTCATCAGTTTGTTTTGTTATATTTGTCACAAAAACAGTGGAGTTGAGAAATGTATAATGATAACTATTGAACAACCTTAAATGCAACAGAAAGAAACATTGTCATGCATGAAATTACAATAAGCTATAAATATTGGCCAATTGTTATAATAATTTTATTAGATTTTATCATAATTTCACAGTTTAACAAAATGTCGTATAAATTTACTTGCAATACAAATTTCTAAAACATCATATAAGTTGTGGTATGACAAAATGTCGCATAACTTTTCTGTCCAAATTGTGTTCTTTGAATGCATAAACACCAATCTTATTGATGTTTTTTACAAAGATAAAAAGAAAACATGAAGAACAAGACATTTGATTATTTAATATCTTTCATATTTGTTTCAGCAAGATTTTTGTAATAAACGACATTTTGGAATCCCCATGGAATCTTAGTTTTGTGGCCATTAATGAATAATACGATAAATTGTCATGAGTTTTCGCCAGTCTAAAAGAACACTTTTGATTGGATAAGATGTACGATAATTTGTACTCCTATGAAGTTTGACCCGCCAAATCCAAAAATGTAATAATCAGAAAACAGCAAAATTGTGGTCTACATTTTGGAAGCTAATCGACGAAAAATTTCAATTCAGTATCAGCCGTTTCCTAAACACAAATACTACCTTTTCCTACCCCAAAATAGAGTTACACTAACACTGATTAACTGCTCTACTTGTACATCAAAACATGAATACTACAATTCAGTGTCAGCCTTTTCCTACTCCAAAATAGAGTTACACTGATGAACTGCTCTACTTAAACATAAAAACATGAATACTTCAATTCAGTATCAGCCTTTTCCTACCCCAAAATAGAGTAACACTTAGACTGATTAACTGCTGTACTTGTACATCAAAACATGAATACTACAATTCAGTGTCAGCCTTTTCCTACCCCAAAATAGAGTTACACTAACACTGATTAACTGCTTTACTTGTACTTCAAAACATAAATACAACAATTCAGAATTTGCCTTTTCCTAAACACAAATAAAGTACGTCTAACACTGTTCTACTTGTGTACATCAAAACATGAATACATTGAAGTATCACAAATAACGGTGATTCATTGCTCTTCTTGTACATAAAAACATAAATACTACAATTCTGTATCAGCCTTTTCCTACCCACAAACAAAGTAATTCTTACAGTGATAAACTTGTCTACAAGAACATCAAACATGAGTACTACAATTCAGGATCAGCCTTTTCCTACCCACAAAGAAGGTACTTCAAAAAGTGACTAACTGGTCTACATGAACATCAAAACATGAATATTACAACTCAGTATCAGCCTTTTCCTACCCACACTACTACAGTTCTATATCAGCATTTTCCTAACCATGAAAAAAGAAAAATATCACTTCTAAAATTGATAAACTTGTCTACAAGAACATCAAAGCATGAGTTCTACAGTTTACATTTAGTATCAGCATTTTCCTATCAATAATACCCATTTATAAAGAACTTATAATACTTATAAACTTGTCTACATGAGCATCAAATCATGAATATTACAATTCAGTTTCAACCTTTGTCTACCCACAAAAAATACTTCTTACAGTGACTAACTTGTCTAACTGCTCTACTTGTACAACAAAACATGAATACTACAATTTAGTGTCAGCCTTTTCCTACCCCAAAATAGAATTATAACTGCTCTACTTGTACATAAAAACTTAAATACTACAATTCAGTATCAGTCTTTTCCTGACCCAAAATAGAGTTACACTAACACTGATTAACTTCTCTAGTTGTACATCAGAACATGAATACTACAATTCAGTATCAGCCTTTTTCTAACCCATAATAATGTTACACTAACACTGATTAACTGCTCTACTTGTACATCAAAACATGAATACTACAATTCAGTATCAGCCTTTTCCTACCCCAAAAAAGAGTTACACTAACACTGATAAACTGCTCTACTTGTACATCAAAACATGAATACTACAATTCAGTATCAGCCTTTTCCTACCCTAAAATAGAGTTACACTAACACTGATTAACTGCTCTACTTGTACATCAAAACATGAATACTACAATTCAGTATCAGCCTTTTCATATCCCAAAAAAGAGTTACACTAACACTGATTAACTGCTCTACTTGAACATCAATACATGAATACTACAATTTAGTGTCAGTCTTTTCCTACCCCAAAATAGAATTATAACTGCTCTACTTGTACATCAAAACTTAAATACTACAATTCAGTATCAGTCTTTTCCTGACCCAAAATAGAGTTACACTAACACTGATTAACTGCTCTACTTGTACATCAAAACATGAATACTACAATTTAGTATCAGCCTTTTCCTACCCTAAAATAGAGTTACACTAACACTGATTAATTGCTCTACTTTTTCCTATCCCAAAAAAGAGTTACACTAACACTGATTAACTGCTCTACTTGTACAACAAAACATGAATACTACAATTTAGTGTCAGCCTTTTCCTACCCCAAAATAGAATTATAACTGCTCTACTTGTACATAAAAACTTAAATACTACAATTCAGTATCAGTCTTTTCCTGACACAAAATAGAGTTACACTAACACTGATTAACTTCTCTAGTTGTTCATCAGAAAAATGAATACTACAATTCAGTATCAGCCTTTTCCTAACCCATAATAATGTTACACTAACACTGATTAACTGCTCTACTTGTACATCAAAACATGAATACTACAATTCAGTATCAGCCTTTTCCTACCCCAAAAAAGAGTTACACTAACACTGATAAACTGCTCTACTTGTACATCAAAACATGAATACTACAATTCAGTATCAGCCTTTTCCTACCCTAAAATAGAGTTACACTAACACTGATTAACTGCTCTACTTGTACATCAATACATGAATACTACAATTTAGTGTCAGCCTTTTCCTACTCCAATATAGAATTATAACTGCTCTACTTGTACATCAAAACTTAAATACTACAAGTCAGTATCAGTCTTTTCCTGACCCAAAATAGAGTAACACTAACACTTATTAACGGCTCTACTTGTACATCAAAACATGAATACTACAATTCAGTATCAGACTTTTTCTACCCCAAAATAGAGTTACACTAACACTGATTAACTGCTCTACTTGTACATCAAAACATGAATACTACAATTCAGTATCAGACTTTTTCTACCCCAAAATAGAGTAACACTAATACTGATTAACTGCTCTACTTGTACATCAAAACATGAATACTACAATTTAGTATCAGCCTTTTCCTACCCTAAAATAGAGTAACACTAACACTGATTAACTGCTCTACTTTTTCCTATCCCAAAAAAAGAGTTACACTAACACTGATTAACTGCTCTACTTGTACATAAAAACATGAATACTACAATTCAGTATCAGCCTTTTTCTACCCCCCAAAATAGAGTTACACTAACACTGATTAACTGCTCTACTTGTACATCAAAACATGAATACTACAATTCAGTATCAGCCTTTTCCTACCCCCAAAATAGAATTTTAACTGCTCTACTTGTACATCAAAACATGAATTCTACAATTCAGTATCAGCCTTTTCCTACCCCCAAAATAAAATTTTAACTGCTCTACTTGTTCATCAAAACACAAATACTACAATTCAGTATCCGCCTTTTCCTACCCCAAAATAGAGTTACACTAACACTGATTAACTGCTCTACTTGTACATCAAAACATAAATACTACAATTCAGTATCAGCCTTTTCCTACCCCAAAATAGAGTAACACTTAGACTGATTAACTGCTCTACTTGTACATCAAAACATAAATACTACAACTCAGTATCAGCCTTTTCCTACCCCAAAATAGATATACACTAACACTGATTAACTGCTCTACTTAAACATAAAAACATGAATACTACAATTCAGTATCAGCCTTTTCCTATCCCAAAAAAGTTACACTAACACTGATTAACTGCTCTATTTGTACATCAATACATGAATACTACAATTCAGTATCAGCCTTTTCCTATCCCAAAAAAGAGTTACACTAACACTGATTAACTGCTCTATTTGTACATCAATACATGAATACTACAATTCAGTATCAGCCTTTTCCTACCCCAAAATAGATATACACTAACACTGATTAACTGTTCTACTTGTACATCAAAACATGAATACTACAATTCAGTATCAGCCTTTTCCTACCCCAAAATAGAGTTACACTAACACTGATTAACTGCTCTATTTGTACATCAATACATGAATACTACAATTCAGTATCAGCCTTTTCCTACCCCAAAATAGATATACACTAACACTGATTAACTGCTCTATTTGTACATCAAAACACGAATACTACAATTCAGTATCAGCCTTTTCCTATCCCAAAATAGAGTTACACTATCACTAATAAACTGCTCTACTTGTACATCAAAACATGAATACTACAATTCAGTATCAGCCTTTTCCTACCCCAAAATAGAGTTACACTTAGACTGATTAACTGCTCTACTTGTACATAACATAACATAAATACAACAATTCAGAATTTGCCTTTTCCTAAACACAAATAAAGTACATCTAACACTGTTCTACTTGTGTACATCAAAACATGAATACATTTAAATATCACAAATAAAGTACTTCTAATTCTGTATCAGCCTTTTCCTACCCATAATGTAGTACTTTTAACATTAGTTTTCCCGTCTACCTGAACATCAAAGCATAAATACTACAATTCTGTATCAGCCTTTTCCTACCCACAAACAAAGTAATTCTTACAGTGATAAACTTGTCTACAAGACATCAAACATGAATACTACAATTCAGGATCAGCCTTTTCCTACCCACAAATAAGGTACTTCAAAAAGTGAATAACTGGTCTACATGAACATCAAAACATGAATATTACAATTCAGTATCAGCCTTTTCCTACCCACACTACTACAGTTCTATATCAGCATTTTCCTAACCATGAAAAAAGAAAAATATCACTTCTAAAATTGATTAACCTGTCTACAAGAACATCAAAGCATGAGTACTACAATCTAGTATCAGCATTTTCCTACCCATAATACCCATTAATAAAGAAGTTATAACACTTATAAACTGGTCTACATGAGCATGAAATCATGAATATTACAATTCAGTTTCAACCTTCGCATACCCACAAATAGAATACTTCTCGCAGTGACTAACTTGTCTACATGAACATCAAAACATGAATCCTACAATTCAGTAATCGCCTTTTCCTTCCCACAAATAAAATACTAATCACAGTGATTAACTTGTGTACATGAATACTGCAATTCAGTATCAGCCTTTTCCTACCCACCAATGAAATACTTCTGACACTGATAACCTGGTCTACATGAACATCAAAACATGAATACAACAATTCAGTATCAGCCTTTTCCTACCCATAATACCAATAAACTAGAAAAACTGTGAGTGGAAGCTCATGAATCAATACCCCCGCTCCAAGAAATAAGTGCACATCTACATCATGTCACAAAAGTTGTGTGAAAGTTTCATGAAAATCCATCAAGGGTTCTAGGAGTTGTGGATAAGAGATGGTTACCCCCTTGTCAACCAATAGCAAAGTCCATGTTTCACTTTGAAAAACCTCAAAAATCATTTTGAAAAACTTTTGAAATAGCAGGTGCACATCTACATTATGTCCCTAAGATAGTGTGAAAGTTTTCATGAAAAACCATCAAGGGGTCAAGAAGGAGTTGCAGATAAGAGATGGGTACCCCTTGTCGTCAAATGACTAAGTCCATGTTTCGCTTTGGGAATCCAAAAAGTCATTTTGATCAAACTTTTAAAATATCAGGTGCACATCTACATTATGTCACAAAGATTGTGTAAAAGTTGCATGAAAATCCATCAAGGGGTCTAGGAGGAGTTGCGGATAAGAGATGGGTACCCCCTTGTCGTCAAATGGCTAAGTCCATGTTTCGCTTTGGGAAACCCCAAAAGTCATTTTGACAGAATTTTAAAATATCATGTGCACATCTACATTATGTCACAAAGATTGTGTAATAGTTGCATGAAAATCCATTAAGGGGTCTAGAAGGTTGTGGATAAGAGATGGGTACCCCCCTTGACATCAAATGGCTAAGTCAATGTTTCGTTTTGGGAAACCCCAAAAGTCATTTTGACAGACTTTTAAAATAGCAGGTGCACATCTACATTATGTCACAAAGATTGTGTGAAATTTTCATGAAAATCTATTAAGGGGCTAGGAGGAGTTGCAGATAAGAGATGGATACCCCCTTGTTGTCCAATGGCTAAGTCCATGTTTTGCTTTGGGAAACCCGAAAAGTCATTTTGACAGACTTTTAAATAGCAGTTGCACATCTACATTATGTCATAAAGAATGTGTGAAAGTTTCATGAAAATCCATTAAGGCATTTAGGAGGAGTTGCGGATAAGAGATTGGTGGACGGAAGGACATGTTTCGCTTTGGGAATCCAAAAAGTCATTTTGATCAAACTTTTAAAATATCAGGTGCACATCTACATTATGTCACAAAGATTGTGTAAAAGTTGCATGAAAATCCATCAAGGGGTCTAGGAGGAGTTGCGGATAAGAGATGGGTACCCCCTTGTCGTCAAATGGCTAAGTCCATGTTTCGCTTTGGGAAACCCCAAAAGTCATTTTGACAGAATTTTAAAATATCATGTGCACATCTACATTATGTCACAAAGATTGTGTAATAGTTGCATGAAAATCCATTAAGGGGTCTAGGAGGAGTTGTGGATAAGAGATGGGTACCCCCCTTGACATCAAATGGCTAAGTCAATGTTTCGTTTTGGGAAACCCCAAAAGTCATTTTGACAGACTTTTAAAATAGCAGGTGCACATCTACATTATGTCACAAAGATTGTGTGAAATTTTCATGAAAATCTATTAAGGGGCTAGGAGGAGTTGCAGATAAGAGATGGATACCCCCTTGTTGTCCAATGGCTAAGTCCATGTTTTGCTTTGGGAAACCCGAAAAGTCATTTTGACAGACTTTTAAATAGCAGTTGCACATCTACATTATGTCATAAAGATTGTGTGAAAGTTTCATGAAAATCCATTAAGGCATTTAGGAGGAGTTGCGGATAAGAGATTGGTGGACGGAAGGACAGACAGGAGGACCGACGGAAGGACGGACACCCCCATCACTATATACCCCCCACTTTTCAAACGGAGGATATAATAAAGTACTTCTAACATTTACAAACTTGTCTACATGAACATCAAAACATGAATGCTACAGTTCAATATCAGCCTTTTCCTACCCACAAATAAAGTATGTCTAAGGCTGATTAACTTGTCTACATGAACATCTAAACATGAATGCTACATTTCAGTATAAGACTTTTCCTACCCACAAATAAAGTTCTTCTAATACTGATTAACTTGTCTACATGAATATCAAAACATGATTACTACAATTTAATGTCAGCCTTATCCTACCCATATATAAAGAACTTTTAACACTTATATTTATCTTACCCATAAATAAAGAACTTATAACACTTATAAACTTGTCTACATGAACATCAAAACATGAATGCTACATTTTAATATCAGCCTTTTCCTACCCACAAATAAAGTACGTCTAAGATTGATTAACGTGTCTACATGAACATCTAAAAATGAATGCTATATTTCAGTATCAGCCTTTTCCTACCCACAAATAAGGTACTTCTAACAATGACTGACTATTCTACATAAACATTAAAGCATGAATATAACAATTCAGTATTAACCTTTTCTTAACCAAAATCTAGATTAACTGTAAGCAATACTCACAAATTAATACCTCTATTTGAAGGCCCCTAAGTTGAAGTTTAACAAAGTCCAAATTTTTTCCATATGATTGGAAACTACAAATATTGATTAAATCAAATTCTAAAATAGACGATGTACATCTACATTATATAAGTAAGAATATGTGAAAGTTTTGTTGAAATCAATTCATTGGTTTAGGAGGAGTAGCAGATCAAAGATGGGTACCCTCAGGCGTTACAGATGGACTGAAGGACGGACACCATGATCACTTTATACCACCCAGTTTTCAAAGGGTTTTCGTGAGGTGAGCCAAAAAGTATTTCGAACACTGATTAACTGCTCTACTTGCACATCTAAACATAAATACTACAATTCAGTGTCAGCCTTTTCTTCCCACAAATAAAGTACATCTAACACTGATTTACTGGTCTACATATACATCAAAACATGAATATTACAATTCAGAATCAGCCTTTTCCAAACGACAAATAAAATACTTCTAACACTGATTAACTGCTCTACATGAACATCAAAACATAAACAGTACAATTCAGTGTCAGCCTTTTCCTACCCACAAATAAAGTACTTCCCATTTTTATTAAACTGTTAACATGCACACCAAAGTATCAACATAACAATTAAGTATCAGCCTTTTCTACCAACAAATATTGTTCTTCCTTAACTGAATATCTGGACTTCATGAAAATTAAAACATGAAAGAACAAGAATTAACACTAAAGTATGTCTCCCCTGCCGGCACCATCAGAAACAATTCTTCTTTCTTACTTCCACTATATTTTGAATTTACATGGATTTTCAGTTTCTGAGATCAAAAGATGTGTAAACATTGCAAATATAAGCAATTGAAATAATCAAAGTCACTCAACCGGAAAATCAAGGTCAAGGTCAAAAGATGCGGATGTAACTGTGCTAAGCTACTGCTGGGACATATGCATACAAAGTTTCATCAACCTAAGACTTATAGTTCTTGAGATATGGAGGTGCTCGCAAAACTTTTCCATTGCTATTATATGTATTGAAAATTGTCAAAGTCACTCAACCGGAAAATCAAGGTAAAGGTCAAAAGATGGGGATGTAACTGTGCTCAGCTTCTACTGGGCCATATGCATACCAAGTTTCAACAACCTAGGACCTATAGTTCTTGAGATATGGAGGTACTCTCAAAACTTTTCCATTGCTATTATATGTATTGAAAATTGTCAAAGTCACTCAACCCAAAAATCAAGGTCAAAAGATGGGGATGCAACTCTGCTAAGCTACTACTGGGGCATATGCATACCAAGTTTCATCAACCTAGGACCTATAGTTCTTGTGATATGGAGGTGCTGGCAAAACTTTTCCATTGCTATTATATTTATTGAAAATTGTCGAAGTCACTAAACCAGAAAATCAAGGTCAAAGTCAAAAGATGGGGACGCAACTGTGCTAAGCTATTACTGGGGCATATGCATACCAAGTTTCATCAACCTAGGACCTATAGTTCTTGAGATATGGAGGTGCTCATAAAACTTTTCCAAAAGTTAACGCAGCCGCAGCCGCCAGTAAAGTAACACCTATGTCCCGCTCTGCTTCGCAGGCGAGACAATAAATCAATAACAGCCTTTTCCTACCAACAAATAATGTAACTCTGACAATTATTGATTTGACTACATGTAAATAAATTACCTTCCAGATAAAAAGTACTTCTTACAATTATGAAGTTATTTTTTAAAATAAAAATATTACAAATTAAATATTAGATTTGTCCAACAAACAAAAAGATGTACATGTATCTAACAAAACACTTTGTAAAAAATTCTAAAAACTAAATTTACTAACTAGATACATTTCTTCATATGACTACTTAGTTAACAAGTTAATCATTGCAATACCTAGAATAATGGAACGTCTTACACAACTCTGACAGTTAAAATTGAAATAGGGACATTCCTTATCTTTTAGTACTAATCATTAAAAGTGCAAGATAAAACTATTGCAAACAAATGTAAAAATTTCAGAGAATTTATATTAACTTCTCAGGTACAAAAAACATTGAAGTTCACTCTGGTTGAAAAAAAAATCTTTGAAATCAAGATGCAGGTTTTTCCTTGCTTGCTTTAAGGCCCTTTTTTCTTTCATATTCAATTATGTCTCTGACGGATGAAATGTCAGTCAACCTCACACGGGCAGATCTGGCATTTGCATTTCCAGACTTTTTCTCTGAAAAATATGAAGAGAGCTTTAGTTCAAATTGGCAGTCATTATAGTATAAGTACAACAGGAACCTCAACATAAAATAAACAAGTGCAAAATATTTGAATTTTTAAGTTCTTCGTCATTAGGGTGCTGTTTTACTCTGTTTCTTACTATTTCTCTGACTTTATCTCTTTATTTCTACAAATAAATTTAGAAAAAAATATTTTATCCTTTTTTCCATTTTGATGTATCAATATAAAAATGTCAATTTCTATTCTTAAGGTGGTATTTTTATTGTGCATGCTAATTTTTTGATCATACTAACTGACAAATAATCTAAAATCAAAGCTCTAAAGAATCTAATATGAGGTAGGCCAAATAAACATGTACATTACATTATTAAATGAAAAGAGACTATAAACAGACTATTCCAACAAATAAAAGGTTTACAAAAATCTTGATTACATAACAAGTTTCAATCTATCATGGAAGTACTATATTGACAGGAACTCCAACAAACCCACTCAAAGGGTCCATCTTCGAGACTGCAGAATCAATAAGTGGCTCTTAATTACGTCATGTGGACATTTTTGTTTGTTTTTTTTCCATGATTTCTCATGGTATCGTGTATATGAAAATCTTCTAAAAGCATGTAACTTATAGTCGTTTGGTAGCTCATTTGAAAATTGAAGAAGATGATACAGTTGTGGTTATTTAGTAGTAAAGTCATGGTTTTAACCCATGAATCTTGAAATCTTGAATAAAAAATTTAAGAATTCTAAAAGAAATATTAGAAAAGAGAAAAGGTGGTCAAAAACTTTAATAAGAAAATGTTTTCAAGAGATCATCTTTAAAGTTTAATTTCCTTCTCAGTTGAATATTTCATCATCGAAATCAGGTGTAATAGTACAAGTGGAATAAAGAATTAATTTGCATTTGAAAAGCATAAATTTCTATTACAAGACTGATCATAATCATTTACAATAAATTTTCAAAACTTTTCTTCAATTTGTCATGTATCCTACACCATCCTACACAATATTCACAAATATTGTCATTACCTAAAACTTTCAGACAATCAGAGCATTTAATCCTCATCTTCCAGAGAAAACCGACTTAAAAATAAGAGCAGTTTTAAAATACTACTCTCTATCTTGAATTACAATTTTTTCAACAAATCAAACGTCTTTATCAAGTCATAGTTCCACTAAACTTCTGTTGATTTATACCATTTTTTCAGTGTCATCTTTCAAAATTTAAAAGGAAACCGTGTGTAAAGACATAATCCACGACGAGGGCTTCACATATGGTCCAGTGTCCTGATTGTTAAGGTGAAAAGATAAAGCTATCAACAGAAAATCCACGTGATCTTTTATCTTTTAAAATTGAGGCCGTCTGGAAGATGGTCCACAAGCAAGTTATAACCCACTTATCAAAGGGTGTTTTTAATAAAATACAGCATAAAGTAAGTTGTGTTCATTTTTGGTTGAAGTTTCTGTCAATATAGTACTTCCATGAATGTAGTAATATGTTTATAAATGTCTCACAAAATGCAATCTAGGCTGTAGATAAGGAATGATGTTATATCTACACAAAACTATTTGACACTGTCTAGCCATTAACTTGTGCAACAAGTTTAGTGACCCCTGTGTAAAAATGTCATTAAGGGCCCTGCTCTTAGTCCAGTTTCTTGAAAAATTAACAATTAAAAATTCTCATATATTTTAAAAGGTTTTTTTCTCTAGTTATGCTTATTTCTAGTCAGAGTTTAATTGATCAAGGCATACTTATATTTAAAAGAGAAAGACAGATAGAGAGATTAAGTGATTAATTAAGGGTGGGCTTTTGTTTATGATGAAGCCTAAAAATTTATCACTGTTGTTATTCATGTAATTAACATACCTGGTTTTTGTTTTTGTTCACTGCCTTTCTTCGCTGATGATTTCAACTTTTCTTTAAAAGGTGGAAGGTCTACAAAAGTTATAAATGTGCACTTTTATTGTATTTCAGGATTTTGTAAAAAAAATTCATTAGAGCACTTTATAATGAGATGGTTATCTTCAATTTCAAATTTTAAATTAAAGTCTCTGTTTTATGTTGTGACATACTATTGCAAATATTTTCTACAACCCTTCCTTGTTATACACATTTGGTGTGTAACCATAGTGACAGATCTTTAGTAAGCCCACTCACATACCCAACACATTTTGTACCTAGGTGTAATTCAGCATATCTCGAATTACTGGAATCCCTTATGAATTACTGGAATCCCTTATGAATTACTGGAATCCCTTATGAATTACTGGCAAATCCCCTTTAATATTACTGCAAACCCTTTGAAATCGATAGATAATATTGATTTCTATATTATCTATGTATAGATAGATAGATAATATAGACCCTATAATAAATTTTGTACATATAAGTTGCAGTTGTCTTTCAAGATTTATCGATGTGTTTTTAATAAAATATGTAATTTCTATAATCTTAGCATTATTAGAAGGAAAATATTACCTGCATTGGGGTTTTGTATTGGGGTACTGTGGACAACTTCTCTTGCCTTTGATTGTGAAGTCCCTATAATAAATTTTGTACATATAAGATGCAGTTGTCTTTCAAAATTTCTAACTGAAATAAAAAAAGATTTATCTATGTGCTTATGTCCAAAAGAGATACCCAACTAAAATCAGTCTTTATGATCAAGCATTTGGCTCAGCTGAAAGTCGTGAATATATCTGCATGAAAATGCTTTATATGGTGGGGTAAAGCAATGTGGACTTACCTGCATGTAGCAGCTGAGAAAACTGCAATGAAAAATGTTCATATTTGTTAACTCTATGAAAAAAAAACGTATTCTTTTCTGTGTTGGCATAAAACCCCTAAATGCCAATACTGCATTCACAAAGTCTGGTATTTCATATCTCAGAAATTGACCTTAAGGATACTGGCTAGTCTATTTTTTTTAGATATTTGTACGAACATTGAGATCCTTTGGTTTTTACCATCAAAATAGGGTTAAAAAAGTTTGCCCACAAACCGCATAATCATTTAATTCTTAAATCTCCCTGGTGCCTTGAACAGCTGATATATACAGAGTTTCAAAAGTTCCTATTTAACCTGAAACTAGAATACTGACAAAGTCAGATAAAGCCCCACGGCAAAAATGTAAGCATTTTCTAAATCATACGAAATTTGATTATAACCACTAAGGCATGAAGCATTGAGTTTTATTGTTCACAAAGTCCAATTCTCAAAATCTGTGATTTCCAATCAAAATGAAGTTTTTTTCCAAAAATATTAAACAGATTTGCACGAAATTTTAATATGCAAATCATAACATGCTACTTAACATCTGTACAAAATTTCAGAACTGTATTTAAAATAGTTTTTGAGTTTTAAAATTGAGGTCGTCTCGAAGATTGTCCACAAGCAAGTTATCACCCACTTATCAAAGGGTGTTTTTAATAAAATACAGCATAAAGTAAGTTGTGTTAATTTTTGGTTGAAGTTTCTGTCAATATAGTACTTCCATGAATGTAGTAATATGTTTATAAATGTCTCACAAAATGCAATCTAGGCTGTAGATAAGGAATGATGTTATATCTACACAAAACTATTTGACACTGTCTAGCCATTAACTTGTGCAACAAGTTGAGTGACCCCTGTGTAAAAATGTCATTAAGGGCCCTGCTCTTAGTCCAGTTTCTTAAAAATTAATAATTAACAATTCTCATATATTTTAAAAGTTTTTTTCTCTAGTTATGCTTATTTCTAGTCAGAGTTTAATTGATCAAGGCATACTTATATTTAAAGAGAAAGACAGATAGAGAGATTAAGTGATTAATTAAGAGTGGGCTTTTGTTCATGATGAGGCCTAAAAATTTATCACTGTTGTAATTCATGTAATTAACATACCTGGTTTTTGTTTTTGCTCACTGCCTTTCTTCTCTGGTGATTTCAACTTTTCTTTTAAAGGTGGAAGGTCTACAAAAGTTATAAATGTACACTTTTATTGTATTTCAGGATTTTGTAAAAAAATTTCATTAGAGCAGTTTATCTTCAATTTCAAATGTTAAATTTAAGTCTCTCCTTTATGTTGTGACATACTATTGCAAATATTTTCTACAACCCTTCCTTGTTATACACATTTGGTGTGTAACCATAGTGACAGATCTTTAGTAAGCCCACTCACATACCCAACACATTTTGTACCTAGGTGTAATTCAGCATATCTCGAATTACTGGAATCCCTTATGAATTACTGGAATCCCTTATGAATTACTGGAATCCCTTACCTTATGAATTACTGGAATCCCTTATGAATTACTGGAATCCCCTTGGAAAATCCCAAATTCCCCTTTAATATTACTGCAAACCCTTTCCAATCGATAGATAATATGTGTTTTTAATTAAATATGTAATTTTATATAATCTTAGCATTATTAGAAGGAAAATATTACCTGCATTGGGGTTTTGTATTGGGGTACTGTGGACAACTTCTCTTGCCTTTGATTGTGAAGTCCCTATAATAAATTTTGTACATATAAGATGCAGTTGACTTTCAAAATTTCTAACTGAAATAAAAAAAGATTTATCTATGTGCTTATGTCCAAAAGAGATACAGTGTTCTCCCCAGAAATTTTGGATAGCATCACATTTTGCGTAAACAATATCGAGTAACAGAAAGAAAAAAATCATGTCGATCGATGTTTCACTGTCAATTTATGATAAATTCTTGACCAGGTATCATGTGTAAGTGTATTATGATACATCCCCCCTCTCCCCTCCCCCAACCACACAATTTGATGTAAGTCAACCTTCAAGCTGATACTATAGTTCCATTATTAAGAAAGAGTTGGAGAAGGGCTGATTATATATATATATATAACAATTTAACAATTGCTTAAACACCAGTAAGTATTTTGTTATCTATGAACTCTCAGTGCACTGCATCCAGTCACCAAGAATGGAAGATGAAAAGACAGGCCTGAAAGCCATTTGCCTAATTGGTTTGAAGCAATAGAAAATAATTAAATAGCTTTTATTTTTGACATAAATAAGTTACCAAGTATAAAGGTTTACATTTTATTCACACTGGTTAAGAGTAACTAAGTTAACAGAATCATAAAGATGCTAATGGTTCTCCTGCCAAAAGGAGCAAAAGCTAGATAATATAAGGTAATAGGAATCTATTTTCATGTCACTTCCTGTTTTGACCAAAGGTCAAACAATATGTTTAGAAATCAATATTTTGGAATATCAAATGTAACAATGGAATTAAATCATGTTTCATTAAGGTAAAAAGCATTTTCTTTATCTTGGGTTTGGGTTATGACCGTTAATTTAGAATTCAACGGTAACACACCCGAATAAAAGCACGTGTGCATTTGTTTGTTTTTGTTTTGGTCAAATCCTATTGGTCCTGGTTGGTTGTCCAATAGAAATAATTCACTTCGCAAAAGGTGTTCACCTGTAATCTGCATGGGTAATCAGTTCAAAGATCGATATTTCCTAATTAATTGGCAAGACCATGGTCATGGATTTATTTGTTAATTGGCTTGGGGTTGTAAATGTGCCAATCACTCAATGATCATCAATCACTCAGTGGCTTCATTAGGATGTCAACTCAATACCTTTGTATTTTTAGCAATTTGAAATAGCGTCTCGGTAAAGACTGATAGCATCTCGGCAAATTACGATAGCGTCTCGGTCCCGAGATGCTATAAGGGCCTGGGGAGAACACTGAGATACCCAACTAAAATAAGACTTTCTGACCAAAGATTTGGCTCAGCTGAAAGTCGTGAATATATCTGCATAAAAATGCTTTATATGGTAGGGTAATGCAATGTGGGCTAAACTGCATGTAGCAGCTGAGAAAACTGCAATGAAAATGGTCATATTTGTTAACTCTATGAAAAAAAAAACGTATTCTTTTCTGTGTTTGGCATAAAACCCCTAAATGCCAATACTGCATTTACGAAGTCTGGTATGTCATATCTCAGAAATTGACCTTAAGGATACTGGCTAGTCTATTTTTTTAGATAGCTGTACGAACATTGAGATCCTTTGGTTTTTACCATCAAAATAGGGTTAAAAAAGTTTGCCCAAAAACGGCTCAAAAACGGCCTAATCATTTAGCCCACAAACCGCATAATCATTTAATTCTTAAATCTCCCTGGTGCCTTGAACAGCTGATATATACAGAGTTTCGTCAGTTCCTATTCAACCTGAAACTAGAATACTGACAAAGTCAGAAAAGGCCCCGCGTCAAAAATGTAAGCGTTTTCAAAATCATACGAAATTTGATTATAACCACGAATGCATGAAGCATTGAGTTTTAATGTTCACAAAGTCCAATTCTCAAAATCTGTGATTTCCAATCAAAATGAAGTTTTTTCCCAAAATATTAAACAGATTTGCACGAAATTTTAATATGCAAATCATGACATGCTATTTAACATCTGTACAAAATTTTAGAACTGTATTGTTAATAGTTTTTGAGTTTTAAAATTGAGGTCGTCTCGAAGATGGTCCACACGCGATTTTCACCCACTTATCAAAGGGTGTTTTTAATAAAATACAGCATAAAGTAAGTTGTGTTAATTTTTGGTTGAAGTTTCTGTCAATATAGTACTTCCATGAATGTAGTAATATGTTTATAAATGTCTCACAAAATGCAATCTAGGCTGTAGATAAGGAATGATGTTATATCTACACAAAACTATTTGACACTGTCTAGCCATCAACTTGTGCAACAAGCTGAGTGACCCCTGTGTAAAAATGTTATAAAGGGCCCTGCTTTGAGTCCAGTTTCTTAAAAATTAATAATTAAAAATTCTCATATATTTTAAAAGGTTTTTTTCTCTAGTTATGCTTATTTCTAGTCAGAGTTTAATTGATCAAGGCATACTTATATTTAAAAGAGAAAGACAGATAGAGTGATTAATTAAGGGTGGCTATTGTTCATGATGAGGCCTAAAAATTTATCACATTTGTTATTCATGTTATTAAAATACCTGGTTTTTGTTTTTGCTCACCACCTTTCTTCTCTGGTGATTTCAACTTTTCTTTTACAGGTGGGAAGTCTACAAAAGTAATAAATGTACGCTATTATTGTATTTTAGGATTTTGTAAAAATTTTCATTAGAGCAGTTTATCTTCAATTTCAAATGTTAAATTTAAGTCTCTCCTTTATGTTGTGACATACTATTGCAAATATTTTCTACAACCCTTCCTTGTTATACACATTTGGTGTGTAACCATAGTGACAGATCTTTAGTAAGCCCACTCACATACCCAACACATTTTGTACCTAGGTGTAATTCAGCATATCTCGAATTACTGGAATCCCTTATGAATTACTGGAATCCCTTATGAATTACTGGAATCCCTTATGAATTACTGGAGTCCCTTATGAATTACTGGAATCCCCTTGGAAAAAATCCAAATCCCCTTTAATATTACTGCAATCCCTTTGAAATCGATAGATAATATGTGTTTTTAATTAAATATGTAATTTCTATACTCTTACTATGCTATTTTTTTTCATTTTTACACTGAAATCAAAACCCACAATACAAAAATGTATACAAAATTTCAATCAAAATCAAAATTCTGAGAAAATGCTAGGACTGATCACAGAATGATTGACAGACTGACTGTCCAATCAAAAAACATTATACTTTATTGCATGGGGTATAATAAAATGCAAGAAGCTTTAGTGACAAGAATTGTTTAAGATAAAAACCATGATTACTTTAACAAACTAGAATTTAGTTACCAATGGATAGCATATGTTTCCTCCACCTAGGTTTTTGGTATAAAGGAGTGGATGAGTTACAGGCAAAAACTTGGCAGAGGAAAGTTTAATACCCTTTTTTTATAATTTTTTTATCAAAACCATGTTCTACACTTTCTATATAATCTACTTATGTACTTTAAAAGTCTCTACCTTTTAACATCTTGATGGTACTTGTAGCATTCATCCAAGCATCTTCTGTGAAATATTTCTTGGCTCTCTCCTGAATAGCTATATCCAGCAACAAGTCTATATGGGTAAGGTTTTCAGGCATTGTTTCAACCTCTTCCTGTTCTACAAAACTCCCTTTAATAAATTTAAACCTCAAAAAGGCATCTTCAGTAACCATTTCTCTCAAGAAAGCTGTAAGAAATAATGTATTTCTAAACTAGAAACTCCAATAAGGTTGAATTGCGCACCCATATAAAGCAAATGAAGAAAAACTTAACAAATATAGTATACATATGCGTATACTAGTAAATAAAATGAGACAGGTTGAACCAGAGACGCTCTAGAAGTTGATTTACTATTATGGGATTTACTATTTTGGGACAAAGGACGACCTTTCTCTGGGCAACTTGTGCGTTTTGGCGTCAAATTTTGTGTAACTATGAGTGTGCAAATTCTTTTCATTTTCGTATCTGGTTGATATTGAGACATTTTACACCTGTCAACTATGCAGCTCTTGATCCTCCTACCATAAATTGCTCCTTTCAGAGCGTATCAGTCCTTCATATGTGTTTGTGCTCTATTGTTATCACTAATTATCCGAAGGGGGTCTTCCATTGTTGATCAGATGCCTACATTGCCACCAATGATTTTTTGTACAAAATTAAATTCAAAGAAACAAAGATGTGTACTTTTTGTAATAATAGTGTAGAATCTATTTCTCATCTTTTTTATGACTGTAATATTACTAAAGAATTTTGGAATTTGTTTCAAATACTCTTCAATGAACTTTTTGTAAATACTGAATTTATTAAGAAGAATATATTTTTGGGCTTTACAAAAGAATCACTCTTAGTAAACTTACTTGTTATTTTAGCCAAAAAGTATATTTACAAATGCAAACTAAATGAAAACAAACCTAGTATTATTGAATTTCAGTGCAAAATTAGATATTATAAATGTTGTCAACACCAAATAGCCTTAAACCAGTGTAATGTTTTACTCTTTCAAAAGTTTTGGTCCCCTATCACTCATCTTATTTGATATATATTATATATATATATATTTTTTTTATAATAAATTATCACTTTAAAACTCAGTGCTATTTATTCCTATTTTGTTTATTCAATTAATTAATAAGGCAGCATTATGTAGAAAAAAGTCTTTAACTGGTTTAGTGAATTTGGTGTGTGAAAGCGCGAGAGAATGTACATGTATGTAACACTTTTCCTTGTTTGTTTTTCCTTCATTATTCATTAAAACTTAACATATGTATATAACTCAAGTCAGCTTTTTGTATTATTCTTTGAATATTTTGTGTAATAACCCTGCATGTCCTGGTCAGGTGACAATGTACAGGGATTGTTAAAAGCCTGACTGAAAAACAAATAAAAAAAATAAAAAAAAGATGCCTAGACTGGTCGAAATCAAATGCGTGAGTGTGTGTTGGTGTTAAACACCCACTAATGCATCTTGGTTACAAAGGCGGTCAGCTTCACTGGTGGAGGAAAACGGAAAACCCAGAGGAAACTACCGACCTTGGGAAGGTAACTGAAAAACCTAATTACATTTGAATCAAATATGCTTTGTTTGATTCCTGGGGCCCAAACAGGCAGCACACTAGGACTACACTGAATGCTGTCTGCTATCTCACAATTGAGATTTTACATTGTTGCAGGTTTATGATAATTGGGTCACTTACACCTATTTAACATCTCATTATCATCTTTGTAATTGAACTTTCATCTACTTATAATTGTATTTTGCTCATAAAACACAAAAAATATTTGCTTAGCTGAAATAAAGCTTCTTTAAAGAGACAAAACCTTCATTAGATTTTTCTGAGAACATCTACTCATTTATGACTTTTGTGTTGTTAATGAATTGAAAGTTGCAGAAGTCAAAAACATTTCTCAATCTGCAATGGATTTCATGGTGTAATGCATACCTATAGAATTCTCACAAAATAATTATGTCAGAACATATATAAACTTAAGAAATACTTACTATCAACTGATGCCACTGAAACACCATCTCTAGGGCAGGTCTCAGGCATGTGCTGATCATAACAGCTGTTTTTTGTCTTGAAATTCTGCTTAAGAGCTAGATAATATAAAACATGTCAAAATCATTTCATAGAACAAATATTATATAAAAACAAATTTATTCATTTTACAGCTTACAGAACTACACTATAAAAATTTAGAAAATATTGGAACTGTCAGGCTTCACAAAATATATACCTATCATTTTTAGAAATTTTCAAGAAAATGCTTTCAGTACTTTCAGACATAATTAATTAAAGCTTACAACAGACAATGAGGACAGACCAAATGCAATAGCTCAAAAATATAAAATGGCCAATTGAGCTAAAAGAATTCTTGAATCAATTAATATCAATGAATACAACACTCCCTTGAATGTATATATTTTACAAAAAGTGTGCCCTTTGTATTTAGCATTATTAGAAGGAAAATATTACCTGCATTGGCGTTTTGTATTGGGGTACTGTGGACAACTTCTTTTGCCTTTGATTGTGAAGTCCCTATAATAAATTTTGTACATATAAGATGCAGTTGTCTTTCAAAATTTCTAATGGAAAGAAACAAGGTTTATCTATGTGCTTATGTCCAAAAGAGATACCCAACTAAAATAAGACTTTCTGACCAAAGATTTGGCTCAGCTGAAAGTCGTGAATATATCTACATGAAAATGCTTTATATGGTAGGGTAAAGCAATGTGAGCTAAGCTGCATGTAGCAGCTGAGAAAACTGCAATGAAAAATGTTCATATTTGTTAACTCTGTTTGGTGCACGACACCCTAAGGATCATTCATACCAAGTTTCATTAAATTCTGTTCAGTAGTTTCAGAGAAGAAGATTTTTGAAAAATTGTTAACAGACGACAACAGACTACGACCGATGCCAAGTGATGGTAATAACTCACATAGACCTTTGGTCAAGGTGAGCAAAATATGAAGTTTTTTTCCCAAAATATTTCACATATTTGCATGAAAATATAAATGCAAATCATGATATGCTACTAAGCAACTGTACAAAATTCCAGAACTGTGTTGTTAATAGTTTTTGAGTTTTAGTGTTCACAAGAATTGTTGACGGACAGATGGACGGACGGACAGACAGACAAAATGAAAAATATCCCTCTGACTTCAACTCTGCTTACTTCTAAATTAAAAATAATATCCTACCTCTTGCTTTTAAAGGAGACAGATCGTCATCACTGCAAAAGGACACATTTACTTTTTCTGAAAAAAAATGGTAAAAAATTATCCTTATAAAATTTAAGGTTTTTTTTACTAAAATTGAAATATTGCACAAGAAACTGCATTGTTTGCAAAAAACTGCATATGTATTGTAAATAAATCTTGTTTTTTTCATGGTTCATAGGCTAATAATGGTTAAAAAAGAAGCGATATTGTAGAATGGAGTATCTTTCATTCATAATTGACAAATATTTGTGGCCGCACATGAAAAATTTTCCTTTGAAAATTTTAAAGGTTTCTGTAGCCAAATAACCATGATTCATGACAACAACGACAACAAACTCATTGTAAGCATAGCGTACCGTCTCATAAACATGGTAAATGAAATAATGTGATTTTTTTTTAAACTTTTGTTACAATTGTTGCATTTATGAGGTCCAACACAACACAATAAATATTTTTTAAAAGTTTTTCTCATTTCTCTTTACTATTTTCATATATATTGAAATTATTTGAAAACTCAAACTATTAGTGAGTTTCTGTACTAATAACTTTCTACAGGCATCCAATTTGTTCCTTTGAGAACTTGTTTCTTCCTTCATATGAGGCAGACTTATAACAATAACTTCTGGATAAAAAAGACCGTCGACTGGCTCTATCGTTTAATCTCACCTTCGGATATATTGATGATGTCCTATCACTAAACAATAGTTGCTTTGGTGATTTTCTACATCTCATATATCCCAAAGAACTTGAGATAAAAGACACTACAGATTCTGAGAAGTCTGCCTCATATTTAGATCTACATCTGGAATTAGACACTCAGTGAGAACTTTCAACAAAACTCTATGACAAATGTGATGACTTCAACTTTCCAATTGTCAACTTTCTTTTCTTGTGTGGCATCATTCCGTCAGCTCCAGCTTATGGAGTTTACGTATCATAATTCGTTTGTTACTCCAGAGCTTGCAAGGTATACATTGATTTCCTTGACAGAGCAGTACGCTGAACACAATAAAAAGCTAGGCTGAGCGCAGCATGATACGACCGCAACATGTTGAACCCTGTTCATTTTCGGCCTAATATGGATTGTCAATTGCCTTGGACACATGCAGCCCATGGTGGACTCAGAAAGGTTTTTGACACATGCATTCTGTGGTGGACATTCATTCATTACAAAATTTGGCATAATTGTGCAAATTATCTTCATTTAATAAAAATCAAAATTTAGATTATCTCCACTTGTTTTTTTTAATACAACCATTACAGCCAATGATGTTTTTGACCCCTTTGACCCCTAATTTCTCAAAAACGGAAAGAGATATTTCAAATCTGATTGAAAACACAGGCAGGATATTTCACAAGGAGTTGAATGAAAAAAAAAGATTTTGAAAATCAGATCAAAAAGAAAGTTGTTTTTTTGGATATGACCCACCTTTGACCCCCCATAGCAAAGTAACGGTGCCATGTATATCAAAACCATTGACACATTTAGTTGACAAAATTTATTAAGAAATCCAATAAAAAAAGAATTTCCAAAATCCAATGAATCATAAACATTCTACAGAAGATTTGTCAAAACACCCGTTTTAGCCCCTTTTGACCTTTTTTTTTCTATAACAGGAGGGGCTACAACCCCCAAAAACAATCAGTTAATGTTGACTCAAGTTATCCCACGGAAACCGAAAATCTCTTATAATTGTCGTTTTTGGCTCCTTTGACCCCTAAATCTAAAAAACGGTAAGAGATATAATTGCAAATCTGATTGAAAAACACAGGCAGGGATTTTCACAAGGAATCCAATGAAATTTTTTTTTTGAAAATAGGATAGAAAATTAAAAATTTGATTTTTTAGGCGTGGTCCATTTTTGGCCCCCACAGCAAAGTAATGGTGCAATATATATCAAAACCATTGACACATTTAGTTGACAAAATTTAGTGAGAAATCCAATAAAAAAAGAATTTTTAAAATCCAATGAATAATTAACATTCTACAGCAGATTTGTCAAAATGCCCATTTCAGCCCCTTTTGGCCCTATCTTCTAAAACGGTAGGGGCTACAACCCCCTAATACAATACCAACCTTCCTTTAGTGTTTACAAACATATCCAAATTTTAAAACAATCGGTCAATTTTACTCAAGTTATGGCCCGGAAACCAGAGTGTTTACAGACGACGACAAAGAAACACCTAACATCCATGTTATCATTTATAAGTGATTAGAATTTTGAGATCACAACAGGACTATTGACATAACTAGAAGACTTTCAAGATATGGTTTTCACAGCAGTCTATGTGCCCTATTGTCATAACAAAAAATCATCCTTACCTCTTAATTTTATAGGGGACATATCCTCATCACTACAAAATGAAAACACATTTCTTTTTCCTGAAAGAAAAATGATGTTGATTATCCTTTAACTCTATTCAAGTTTTGTGGATGAATAATTTATAACTTTATATGATACCCGAGCAATTTTATTGCAAAAAATATATCTATTTACATATAGTTTTTTCCCAAAATTTGATAATCTTTGAAATTCCTTTTTCTGAATTTTTTGACATGTTGAACAATTAAAGCAAAGAATAAAATCAATAAGCAAGGGGGTGAAAAAGCTGAGTCGCCATATTTCAACTAGTGAAAACATCAACATATCAGATATTGTAGAAAAGCAGTAAATACAAGTAAAAATATTTCAAGGATGAATACATGAAATTAATAAAATATCTGATACATTATGTGAATGGCATTGAACCACTGATCTGGTTTCAAAATGTAATTTTTTTATTTGGTGAATGAGTAGGCAGATTGAATGATTAACAAAATAACAACACTGTGACCTAGACTTAGAAATGATTTTTACAACATTTTTAAAAGATTTCCTATATCCCAAAGTTTCATAAATATTGGACTTTTACTTTTAAGCCACCTGTCTGTTTGTCCCTCTGTTCATATATCTGTTAAGGCAATCCCTTCTTAACCCTCTTTTGGGGGAAGAAGGGAAGAGTACTATGCTAGAAACCACTGTATCTGCTATCATGCAATTCAAAAATCCCAGCATCCTTCAGTGTGTCCAGTTGTTGTTAAAATCCTTAAACTATTAAAGAAAAGACACCATCTGATTGTAGAACAAACAACATGAAAATGAATAAAAATAAGCTTTGACAAAGATTATTGACATAGAACAGGTGTATATAAATGGCCTTTTACCCCAATCTTTCTGTTATTTAAATCATCTTTTACAAAGCACAAATATAAAACATGGTAAAAAATTGATATGTGATATTTCTATTTAAAAGAGAACCAATGCCCCCAAAAAGGTGATAACCCCTAACACATCTACACACTCACACAAAATAGAGAACTTAAGGTCTTAAGACAAGGGGGACAAAAACAAACGAGACTGTTACTGAATGCTTGATTTAGAACCATCTATTGACTGATGAATATGATTTGTTGTCGTTCTAAACACTACTAGCTTATTGAACCACCATCACACAAAATTAGATCTCAGACTCTGTACATAATTCTTCAAAACGACCAGGATATAAAAGGCAAGTGAACATTTAAGAGAAATAGACAATAAAGAGATGTGGAATAAGTGTACGCGACACAACCAACATTAAAGAAACGGCAATTAAAAAAATCACAATGGAAAACACTCGGCAGTTTTCAACAGAGGTCACTGCTTGCTGTCTTGCATTGGCCCAAGACTAAAAAATGATAAACAAGATTCAAACAAATACCTAGATTAAAAGTTTCATTATTATTACCAAGCTTTCTAAATGAACAAAACACATAAGACAACATGATGAGACAGTTCACTTAATTATTTGTTACTCCCATCTCAGTAAGCACTTTGTCCTCGGCAGTATACAGAGACAGAAAATGGCAGGAATTTATTTAGTAACAGATGTTCTTTGGTAACAATTTAATGATAATAATATGAAATAAAATTCATTGTATGATTTGGGGGTCAAAGCTCTTATCTTTGATAGGTGAAGATGATTTTTTAAAGATTTTTTTATGCATTTGTTATCAATTAAAGTTAACAAATAGGTTAGTCTTGTTCTTCATTTTTTTTTAAGAAATGCCAGTACCAAGTCCAGATCATTTTGATCTTTTAATTGTCATGTGTGTCTTCCTGGACATTTGAGATTAATCACCAGAGTTTGTTAGTTTAGTATTACATGTGCAAGATTTAGTTCTTTCTGTTATTAAATTTTGAATAAAAACAGAATTTTGGCATTGATTGAGTCCACAAATATACATTTTTAACACATTAAATAAACCTTTATAAAAGATTCAATATATTTGCAAAATACAAATACCACAACGGGTAACAAAAAACGGTTATTAAATTTAATTACAGTATATTTCAAGGAGTAACCTCTCAGAGGGGGGTCAAGGGGGGGGTCCAAGAACACCTTAACAGGGAATTGATTTTCCCAATAACAGATAACAGAGAATTGATCTTTTTGGACTGACCATTTCAATTTAGCTAACATACTATTTTTAATAACAGATAACATAGAATTATATTATTCAATAACAGGTAACAGTAAACTGAATTTCTTCAATAACAGTTAACACAGAACTGGTCAATAACAGTTAACATTAAATCTGATATCTGCAATAACAGCAAACAGAGAACCAATTTAGCAATAACACAGGAACAGCTAACCCCCTTGCCCCCCCTCTCATAATCAGCATTTGAACAAAACATTGGAAACATGTTTTTACACATACATTCCCTAATGTAAATTTTTGTGACTTTTTTTAATAACCGATAAGTTTGGTTTTTTTTTGTTTTTTTTTTTGGTTTTTTTTTGCCTTTGCGGCAAAGTTCCCCGCGCTTTTAAAGCACATGGCTAATTTGAATATCCGGCCAACATCGGATAGCCAATCAGAATAAATCTGACTAAGCCTCGTTCGAAAAAATCGGCCATTTTCTTCCAGGTTAAATTTCTCTTTCCTTCCCCTTTCCCTAAGATATCCCCTGGCCGCCAGAATCAAATTCCAAACTAAAATGATCTCGCTCTCTGTGATAACTGGGGTTGTTAGCTATGGAGAAATGTCCAGCTAACGGAAACACATCAAGTACAGGTATTAGCTTCTTGACAACTAAACAGAATCGGGGTCTGGTGACGATTACGTATCGTATAAAATCAATGATCATATGTTCATCCATGGCATGTAGTGCTCCATAATTTTGTTTTAATGAAGACCGTGGCTATTCCACCGTCAAGTAGCGTGCTGTCTATTCAACCAGACCCGGTCGAATAGCCAATCCATAGTGGATAGCATTAGACCAGATTTTTTTTGGGACTTGGTCTATTTTTTTCCTTTAAACAACAATCATGACAATGTTGGATATAGAAATAAATCTGCGTCTAATAAAATTTATTAAAATAACCTTTTTTTTTTAATCAAAACATGACAAATAATGTTTTATTATATTCTCAAGTTATATGGATTTTCAGGGCTGTCAAGTTTGTGAGATGAACATGCGTGAGATTTGGTAAAAAATGCAAAGATCAAAGAAAAATGGTGCCAATTTGGTCCCAAAATGCGTGAGATTTCAGGCGGATCACGTGAGAGTTGACAGGCCTGGATTTTGTAAAATTTGGCATAGTCGATTACACAAAAGTGCATGATTGTATCAAACATTAGAAGACCCTCTGAAAATGAAGCATCACCCTCAGTTCGTTACTACTACACTCTAAATTGGCACAATAGAAAGACTGAGTGGATTCTTGGGCTGAACAAACTTAGGAATACAAAATAATGAGATGTGGAGTAATTGTACGCTTCACTAAACCAAAATAATCAGATGAAAAGAAACCAAAATGAAAAACAGTCAGAAGGTAACAAGGCCCTAAGTCAAACAAACATTCGCATTGAATGCATAAATGATAAAGTCCATATATAGTATTAACACACAATTCGTGGCTTCCCGAGTTTGCCAAGGATATATATGCTTAATCGCAATTCAGTGTTTGAAAACAGAAAGGGACCATAAAATGATTAACATACATGACATACTTCTGAACTGATCCGGGTTAACATGGTTAAGATTTCCTGAATAGTCTCCAGAAAAGTGACCACTTACGCATATACTTACATCAGCAACCAAACCAGGCGCGGATCCAAGGAAAGGCATACCGTGCGTCCACCCCCACTAAAACTGGTAAAAAATATGTTACTTGTAAAAAATCAATGTCAAAAACACTAAAAAAAAATTTGCACCTCGCTCCGCTTGTCGATATTTTCCCTAAGAAATGTTGTACACCCCCCTAACCTGAAATCCTGGATCCGCGTCTGCAAACAACACAATGCACCTGTATGTTTTATAGGAGTAAGGCGTTACCATGCTGACATATATATTCTGGGTTTGCGAGCTTGTTTTACATGTACCTTGAACTTTGAAAAAATTGTTGCCTCACACATGTCACAGGAAAGTGTTGTAGAACCGACTGTTTTCACTGGCACAGCTTCAATTTCACATGCCCTAAGGGCTTGAAACACCAAATATCGAAGTCTACAAAATTTCAAAAGCTCATATTCTGACACAAAAAAATCACAACAGTATTGGTTACATCAGAGATGAATACCAGAGTAAAATGCTGTACAAGTACTAAGCAAAAATGGTTTTAATACAAGTAGTTGAATCGAAAGATATTCATGCTGACGTGAGTGTGATATCTGTATCAACTATCATTATAAAACTCATTAAAAAGTATATCAGCGAAGAGGCAATCAAACTTGAGTTGTGGGAACAATTTATGACCATAGAGTTGTTGAGCGACTGTTTATCTGTTACATGTAGGTTTGCAACAAAAATGCTGACAAACATGTGTAAGAAGCAAAGAGGCATCAAACATGACCAATGGGGCATTCCAAAGCCAAATGTTCAAAAGACTGAAGGCAAAATAGGTAAACAGTTAACACCAAACGGAACAAGCACGAACAAACAAAAAACACAAAAACATATATAAACATCAACTTACAAACTCTTGTTGACCTGTGCTAGATCAAACCCCCCTCCCCCCCCCAAAAAAAAACAAAAAAAAACAACAACAACTTCGAAATCGAACTGGTTTTGTTCCTCTTGTAAGGAATGATTGTAAAAGAAATATTATTTACATGTATCATCAAGGTAAGGTCTAAACCTCTGAGTCAAACATGTACTTCCCTAGCTCATCTGATTGAGCTATATACAGATATATCTGCTGACTGTACCTCCGATCTAACTACACCATCCCCCTTTTTGGCTGGATTTCACGAGTCAAAATCGGGGTTATAAAATGGCTAATGTTGGGCAATGGGCAGGCGGGGAAAATATTTTCGTAACAGTTTTCTCAGGAACTACTTATCACAGCCTCTTGATATTTGGTATACAGGATCCTGGTGAGGTTACATAACGTGAGATTTGATTTCAGATCTGTCGCTCGCCTACTTCCCGTTTGCCGACTTGGTTAAATTTTCAACATTGATAGTCAATTAAGAAATTTTGGTAACACTTTCTCAGGAACTGTTGATCACAGCCTCTTGATATTAGGTAGACAGCATCTTGGTTGGGTCCTACAACGTGGGATTCGATATCAGGTCTGTCACTTACCTACTTCCTGTTTGCCGACTTAGTAAAATTTTCAACATTACATACATGTACATGTAATAGTCAATTAAGAAATTTTGGTAACACTTTTCTCTGGGCCTCTTGATATTTGGTATACAGCATCCTGGTGGAGTCCTGTAATGTGGAATTTGATTTCAGGTCTGTCACTTTCCCACTTTCTGTTCAACGAAATCCGTCCTTTTTTGACTGACAGATTTTTCTTCTAAACGATCCCACATCTGATGTAATTTCTTAATTTTTGCCAAATTTTGCACTTATTTGACATGTTTGACCACATTTCTTGAAAAATATACAAGATATTTCAAAAAATTAAATTGCATATGGTTAAACACATCATAATCTTCAAAATACATACATGTACATACATACATACATGTACATGATTCAGATGAGCGATTCGGGCTCCATGGAGCCTCTTGTTATTCTTTAGTAGTGTGTTTTATCCTCGTGGGTCCACTATAGGAAGATAAGTTTGCATCTACATGATCTAATCTCTCTCCAAGTCAGCTTTCTAAGCCTCTGAGGCAAAGAAGGTCTTTCCTAAAAATGTAGCTCAGCAGATTAAGGCTTGCAATTGCTTAACACATGTACGATCTGCTACAGTATATTTCCGGTCTCACTACAGATTGTACAGTGGATGCTGATTTAATTATAGCATGAAATACTCTATATAAAACTACAAACTTTAGTCATTCCGAAGTTCCATCGGTCATCAGACAAGTCCGATAAAAATTGACTTGTTCCAGTAAAAAATGTTCAATGCAATGTACATGATTACTGGACATGCCTGTATAAGAGAAAAATACCTTTGGAATCACTGAAACTTTACTGTAGGACATTGATCATGCTCAGTAAGGTTCTTTCGTTATTATCACCATGATTATGTTTATACAATATTTTACAGAAAGAATTGATCTGACTCATATTTTAGAGGAAAATGATGAAGACGAAAATACTAGCAATGACAGAGATGAAGGTTCTTGTTCTGATGGTAAGTACATGTATAGTTTGCTTCACAGGAAAAGTTGCATCATGGATCCTCATGGACAGATAAATGTGACAAAGGATGGGCTAATTGTTGTTTAAACAGATAGTTTCGTTTTTCATAAATTTTTGTATGTTTTTAGATCACCTGACCCGAGGGATCATGTGAGCTTTTGCCATCACTTGGCCTCTTTGGTCGGTCTGTGGTCCAACATTTCAAAATCATCTTCTCTGTAACACCTTGCCCAAATATAATCAAACTTGCTATGGTTGTACTTTATTATGTCCTCTAAAAATTTTGATTTTGATTGAAAGAAACACATGGTTGCTGTGGCTAAAATATAACATACATTGTGTAGGGGTAAATTGCAGTTTTTTGCAAATAACTATTATTTAATGGTAAGATATATCCAAAAATTCTAATTGAGCTGAAAGTGAGATGGTGAAGAGGATTCTTTATTTCATGGGAGAACTTAAATGTGTTCTGCCAGGTTTTTGTTAATTACCGGATGATGAGAAGATATTTCGAAATTGGTACCCTGTAAAAAGTAATATTTTACAGTTCTAGATCTAAGAATCTCTTTTCATTGATAACCATCTATATAGAAATTTAATGTATTGATTTCATATCTTTTGTCTATTTTAATATTTTACAGTAAGAATTGATCTGACTTGTATTTTAGAGGAATATGATGAAGATGAAAACACAAATAATGAGAGAGATGAAGGTTCTGGTAAGTATTTTTTTGTTTTACAGATGCAAAGCAAGATCATTATGAAACTTTGGGAACATGTAAAGGGTCACCTGAAGTTTTGCAAAGGACTTCTGAAATTTTCAAAATAGCGGCTGTTTACATGGAAACAGGAAAATAATGAACTAGATATTGGACATTGCAATATCTTGGTAAACTAGATGCGCAGTATTCTGAAATTTTGTAGGTTAATAGAGCAAAACATTATCTTTAATAAAATGGAAAAAAAATTTGAACCGATATTTACGGTTTTCGAGATATAAATAAAAATATGGCAGCCATTTTGAATCCAAAATCATTTTTTGAGAAAAATCGGAAAATAGGGTTAATGGGTAGTTGGCAAAATAAATCAATGACTCATGAATTGATAACTTAAATTACTGTCCAACACAGACTGCCTGTGTTTTAAAAAAACCTTTATTAGACCACATTTGGGCTGCACATTTCCAAGGCAATTGACTATCCATATTGGGCCGCTATAAACATACAGTGCTCGGCATAGCTTTGTGTCTGTCCAAATCTGGAATCCCATTCTGTCCTTTGTTTAAATCTTTATCACTTATTGTCCAGAGGGTCTTTCATTACTGAAAATTGGATTGGTCCTTGAAACCTGGAAAAACACTTGAATTTCATTTTGAAGTTCCAGGTCCTTGAAATTTCGAAAATCAAGAAATACCATTCAAAAACCAAAGAATTTCATCATATTACAATAAACCAGCTTCTGCATAAACTGAGAAAAATATCGGAACGTATAATTTTGGAAATATTTTCATCCTTGTAAATGATTATGATACCCTTGAAAAGTCCTTTAATTTTTATACAACCGCAAAATTTTTGCGATTGTATTATGTTATGACGATGTTGTTGTTGTTGTCATTGTCGTCGTCTGTGGACACTTTGGTTTCCGTGCGATAATATAACTTGAGTAAATGTTGACCAAATGTTATGAAATTTTGATATGATGTTTTCTACCACTAACGGAAGATTGGTATTTAATTTGGGGATTGTGGCCCCTACCGTTTTAGAAAAAGGGACCAAAAATGGCTAAAACAGGTGTATTGACAAAACTGTTGTAGAATGTTTATTATTCATTTGATTTTGAAAATTCTTTTTTATTGAATTCATCATTAAATTCTGTCAACAAAATGTGTCAATGGTTTTGATATATATTGCACTGTTACATTGCAATTGTGGGTCAAAAAGGGACCACACCCAAAAAATTGACTTTTTTATTTGTGGTCTGATTTTCAAAATCTTTTTTTCATTGAAATCCTTGTGAAAATCCCTGCCTGTGTTGTTCAATCAGATTTGCAATATCTCTTACCGTTTTTGTGAAATCATGGGTCAAAGGGGCCAAAAACGCCATTTATAAAAGTTTGTCAAGGCAAATAGTTTTTTTACCAAAAATTAAGTTGTATTGGCCAGCCAATTGGTATGAAGTTTTTATAATATGATGATTATATCCACTAAAGGAATGTTGGTTTGAATTTGGGGTTTGTGCCCAACTGTTTTAGAAAAAAGGGCCAAAGGGGCTAAAACTGGTGTATTGGCAAAACTGTTGTAGATTGTTAAGTATTATTTATATATTATTTTGAAAATTCTTTTTTTATGTCGCCTGCAACGTGTTGCAGAAGCGACATATAGGGGTTACTTTGGCACTATACGTCGTCATGCGGCATCACAAAAATTTCTGTCACAGTTTTCCAGGCAACTACATGTCACAGCCTCTTGATATTTGGTATGTAGCTTCATCCCATAGTACTATAAGGTGTAAAGCGATTTTATGCCTGAAAAATAACTACTTCCTGTTTGACGAATACTTAACATTTTATATATAATGGTCATAGATGCCAAATTTTCGTCGCAGATTTCCAGGCAACTACATGCCACAGCCTCTTGATATTTGGTATGTAGCTTCATTGCATAGTACTATAAAGGTGTAAAGCGATTTTATGCCCGAAAAATAACTACTTCCTGTTTGACGAATACTTAACGTTTTATATATAATGGACATAGATGCCAAATTTCCGTCGCAGTTTTCCAGGCAACTACATGCCACAGCCTCTTGATATTTGGTTTGTAGCTTTATCACATAGTACTATAAGGTGTAAGGCGATTTAATGCCCGAAAAATAACTACTTCCTGTTTGGCGCACAAACATAGATACACAGGCGACATATGCCTTCTGGGGAAGGCTCCATCTAGTTTGTTGAAGTACTCATAAAATTCTGTCTACTAAATGTGTCAGTGATTTTGATATGTATTTCACCATTACATTGCTACAGGGGACAGGCCACGACCATATAATTAACTTTTTTATTTTTGGTCCAACTTTCAAAATCCTTTTTCATTAGATTCCTTGTGAAAATCCCTGCCTGAAATTTTAATCGGATTTGCAATATCTTTTACCGTTTTTGAGAAATAAGCCAAAATTGTAAATTCATGCATGTATATAAATAAAGCTTTTTGTATTTACAGTAATAGATGTTGAAAATGCATTTTTAAGTCCACCACAGGATGCATGTGTCAAAAAGCTTTGTAAGTCCACCATGGGCTGCATGTGACCAAAGCAATGGACTATCCATATTGGGCCTCCAATGTACAGGGTTCAACTTGTTGCAGTCGTATCATGCTGCGCTCAGCTTAGCTTTTTATTGAGTCATGAAATAGTGGGTACGGTCTGAATCATGTGTTTTTTGTTTCCTTGGGCAACAGCAGGGTAGTGAGCAGTGTCTTAGGGCTACATTGTAGGCTGCTTGCTATCTTACCTTGAGGATTTGTGAATTATGTTACATACTGATACACATATTCCACATATCATAATTGTCTATTTTTATATTCACATTTCATATGATTTTTTTAAAGATAGTAGGAACTCAGAATGTAGTGAAAAAGAAGAATTAGACACTGATGATCAAGAGGACAGTAGAAGCTTTGGTGAGTTTTAATTTTGTCTCACCTGTGACGGTGTTTGGAATATTTGGGAAGGAAGATAAAGCAATCCACAAAAGGACTTTTTGTTGTGCTCTGTTACACTAATATGGCAGGCATAATAAGTTCACATCAGATCTCTTACTCAAATACGTGCATGTTCATGTTGTTAATGAAAACTACATGTTCTAGTAGATTGCAATGGATTGTATATTTCAACTGATGTTTTCTGCTTTGTGTTATTGTTATTATGTCCCCTGCAACGTGTTGCAGAAGCGACATATAGGGGTTACTTAAGCACCATCCGTTGTCTTGCGTCGTCGTCCTGCGTCCTGCGGATTCACAAAAATTTCCGTCGCAGTTTTCCAGGCAACTTCATGCCACAGCTTCTTGATATTTGGTATGTAGCTTCATCACATAGTACTATAAGGTGTAAAGCATTTTTAATGCCGGAAAAATAACTACTTCCTGTTTGACGAATACTTAATGTTTTATATATAATTGACATAGTGCCAAATTTTCGTCGCCGTTTCATTGCATAGTACTATAAGGTGTAAGGCCATTTTATGCCCGAAAATTAACTACTTCCTGTTTGGCGAACAAACAGATACGCAGGCGACATATGCCTTCTTGGGAAGGCTCCATCTAGTTTTAATTTATGCTGGGCTCAATAGTAGAGAAGAAGTAATGGAATTTCAGTCTAGCCTACGACAGCAAGACTTAGGTATGGCGATTCTGGCTGTGGCAGTAGATGCCGCATCCATACTTGGTTAAAGTTTTTGCTAAAGTCTGTTTTTTGTGAACTGGATATGTTACTCCATTTATATTTGGTATGCAGATGAATAAGCATCAGTACAGATCAGTTTCAAAAGCATTCCATCAATATGCTCCTGCAGTCATGGTCTACTGACTTTGAAATTTAACGCTGATAAAATTTACATTGATATTTTGCATGCAGTTCCAAAAGCATGAATGCAGAAAAATCAATTCAATTCAAATCAATTGTTGTAATTTTTATTTCTAACATCTGTGACACTAAGCTCTACTGGTGTATTTTTGAATCCCCCGAGGTTAATCCTCTCCTGCATCAACACTATTGTCTAAACCCTAAGTTTCTCCCTACCCCAGACAACGGTTGATCTTAGTCTTAATTTGGTGTCCTATTCAATATTTTTTTGGTTTATTGCTCAATGCTCTTCATAATTTGGATAAAATGTTTTGCTTTTCAAAAATTTTGGTAGAGCGCCTCTGATGAGTCTTCAATAGACGAAAGGCGCATCAGGTGTAGCAAAATTTATTGTCTGGAACTTTGTTGTAATTTTTATTTCATACATTATAATAAGTAGATCTAATAATGACAAGTTTAGACATCTCTCTGTGGTAACAGTTTATTTTCTGAGCAGCCATGTTCAAAATTAGGTACAAATTTTCAAGAGTACAAAAATGAATTCTTAGAGCATTCATGTATATAATTTTGTACCAGATGAGATATTCAGAGTCTTTAGTTGATTAATCTGGGCAATTTTGATAATTTCAAGATCTCTGTGTGTTTATATGTTTCAGAATTAAAACTGGGAGTACCTATAGATAAAATAAGCTATATACTTTTTCCAGCAAAGATAGTTGCAGATGTAAGCGCAGCTTGTAAATGCATTGATAGTTGTAACATAAAGCTGGAAAAAATCGATGATTTTGTTAAAAAAGTTCAGGCTGTTAGGCTAACCTACTGTACTCTGAAACAAGGTGCCTTAAGAACCTCAAAGCTCATCGAACTCGTCAACAATACAAGGGTTCTAAAACATGGCAGCAATGTCAAGCAGCATACATTTGATGGAGTTTTGATTTGTGTGTAAGTTTTAATTTACAGTGTAGTTTTAAATTTTTATGCCCTCACAATGACTTCATTGACATTTTTGGGAGGTGCAACAAGTTCTACTCATGTCCATCCTTAGGTCCCAATTATATATTCGTCAAGCTTTTTTACATAAACTGTACAAGATAATAATATGAAAGGACAAGGTACGCTAAAGCCTGAATTCGGCCCCCTCTTAGACTGAAAAATAGAAAACTGATCTAGAGAAAAGTCCTTTTGTTATTTATTAAGCCAAATGAACGAAGAACATAAAACAAATGAATTTATAAGATTTTTTTTAGCTCACCTGACCCGAAGGGTCAGGTGAGCTATTGCCATCGTTAAGTGTCCGTCGTCCGTCTGTTAACTTTTCTTCAAACTTCTTCTTCTCTGAAACCACTGATGGGATTGGTTTGAAACTTTGTACACTTGATCTTTAGGATGTCCTTTACCTAGTTTGTGAAATTTGTGAACGTCGACCTACCAACATGGCTGCTGTTACTAAAAATAGAATAGGGGGGTCAGCCCATAACCATCCTTCTTCAGCATCAAAAGCTCTACAAAACTCTCCATTGAGTCAAAGTTGTGGGATGACTCCTTATAGGAATTATTTCCCCTTAATCGTCATAATTGACCATTTTCACAGTTTTTGGACTGTATCTTGAAAACTGTAATTGCTAGAGGCAAAGTTGGCATTGCAAAATTGTTCAGCTTATTGAGAGCTACAAAAATGGTTTCAGGGTCAAAGTTATCAGATCAACCGTTTAAGAGTTATCCCCCTTTAACTGATTTTTTATCAATTTTAACTGATTATAATGGGGTCAGACCATAGTTTTTAGCTTATAGCTCAAAAAGTATGAGAGATAGAGAAAATCTGAAGCAACTTACCATCTTTAGCATCAAAAGCTTTACGAAACTCTTCATTGTGTCAAAGTTGTGGGATGACTCTTTATACATGTAGGTGTTATTTCCCCTTAATTGTCAAGAGTAGATGATGGAAAATGTTTACCATTGTCAAAAAGTTAAGTAATCTAACTTGAAACCTTAATGATATTTAAATCATTTACTTAGGATTTGTTTTTTCTTTAAATGAGGGGGCCAAATATGGCCCTTACTGTACCTTGTCCTTTGGTGGGATGGTTTAATATGGCAATTTATGCATCTTAAGCCAATTTCAGACCTGTTTAGCTGCTACATCCTGTTAGGGTCATGGGGGCATTTATGTCCCATGGACTTCTTCAATTTATTAAGATGTTACAGTTAAAACACAATAGACGGGAGTAAAAATACATAAATTATGAGTTGGGTGAAAAAAAATTATCCATCTGTCAAAATAATGATAAAGTGTTCTTTTTTCGTCTTCTAAAGGAGTCTGCACTCTGTTGCACTTTATACATTTGTAACTTCTTACAATCCCCGAAATTTCAATATTTTTGAGTTATTTAAGAAAGTAGTGTAGAGCCAATTTTATGTAACAGTGAAAAGATGAATAAAGTATTAACAGAAAACAGAATAATTCTCAGATCAAATTTATATCCATTCTGTATAAGGGCTATTCCATTAAAATGCAGGTACCAGTGTCGAAAGGCAAGTCTATCTTATTTCTGTTGGTTATTGGTCAAAAGTGTTATCAAAAACATATGGTACTACTGAATTTCCTGTTGGTGGTTGATGAATTTTCAAAATATGTTCGGACCCTGGTAATCACATTTTAATGAATTAGCCCTAAATGTCGCCAAAGTAAGGGTCCACTGGCTAAGTCTAACTTCGACAGTTTTACATATAGTTTTAAATGTCAGAGTTTTCTCATTGGTCTGTTAAACTTGATGGTCTGTTAAACTTGAACTACTTCTGCTTGCCGCAGGGATCATTTTAGGAGCGGCCATGTGTCAAATCCCCCATCATTTTTAAAAATGGCCCATCAAAATTATTAAGATGGGCAATTGGCCCATTGATTTCAGAATAAATTAATGAGTTTATAGAGAAAATAAAAGGAAAAGGTGCACATGGCCCGTGGTCCATATTAAAAATGGGTCATTGACCCATCCAGCTCATTATTATACCCCACGCAACGAAGGGTATAATGTTTTTGACTGGTACGTCTGTCTGTCCGTCAGTCCGTCTGTCCGTGATCAAAATTTTCGTAACAGATATCTCAGCTATTATTAATTGTAGGCTTTTGACATTTGATATGAAGCTTCAGGTGGGGTCCCATACTGTGGGATACGTTTTCAGGTCTGTCGATCATCTACTTTCTGTTTAAAGAGTTGACTTAGACTTTTTTCACTAAATTTTCAGGGTTGAAAATTCTTGTAACAAATTTCTCAGGAACTATTAATTGTAGGTATTTTATATTTGTTATTTAGCTTCAGGTAGGTGTCCCATATGGTGGGATTTGTTTTCAGGTCTGTCAATCATCTACTTCCTGTTTAAATAGCCGACTTTGACTTGTTCACTAAATTTTCAGGGTTAAAAATTTTCGTAACAAATTTCTCAGGAACTATTAATTGTAGGTATTTTATATTTGGTATTTAGCTTCAGGTAGGTGTCCCATATGGTGGGATTCGTTTTCAAGTCTGCGGATCATCTACTTCCTGTTTAAATAGCCGACTTTGACAATTCACTAAATTTTCAGGTTTGAAAATTTTTGTAACGAATTTCTCAGCATCTGTTAATCGTAGGTATTTGATGTTTGGTATTTAGCTTCAGGTAGGCGTCCCATATGGTGGGATTCTTTTTTAGGTCTGGTGATTATCTACTTCCTGTTTTTCACGAGCCTCCTTAGACTTTTTTCACTAAATTTTCAGGGTTAAAAATTGGTTTGATAATAATTGGTATAAACATTTAGATTTATTAGCATAATTGAAATTCACATAATTTATGTTATATTAACACAATGTAAGATGTTAGCGATTATCTCTTTGTATCAATCTTAAAAAGTTATCAACAAATGCTCATACATTGTCATTTGCTTTTGCTAAAAAAATTCTAAATGAAATGCCATCTTATTACCAAATAATGACCATGTTGTGTTAACAATTCACTGCTTTTGTATTTACATATGCTTTTTACAGAAAAAAATGGATTGAAATAGTTAATATCAGCCCTGCAACATACTACAGGATTTTTGGATTGATAAATTCTGGTGTTATAGTGAAGGAAAAAGTGCAGAAGTTGAGCAAGAGAAATTGTAGAGGTATTAAGGCTAAACAAAAAATATGCGTGTTTGCATTTACATCATTTAAAAAACAGGTTCGGTAGGTCAGAAAATTAAAAAAAAATTGATGGTAAGCAAAAGGTAGAGAACTTTCATGTTTTTTCCTAATCAGAATCCTGGTTAGTTTCAAAACTGGAAGTTACTGCCATTTGCAGTGTTTTGAAATAATTTGGGGCAATATGACTTGGATATATCCTAATCTGAATGCTTGTTGGAGATAAATAAATATTTTAGAAGCCACTTTTACTGACTTTCTGTGCCAGTAAAGCCTTTAATTTCAAAAGCCTGTATCAAGAAACTGGGCTGGTTGACATCAATCTTTTTTCAGATGCCATAAAAGTGATAAGGGTTGGGGGCTTTAAAAAAGGGTTGGTTGGGTAATTGGAAACACATATATATTTTTTTGCCTTAAAAAATGACTGTAAACATATACATGATATAAATTGCAAATATATGATGAATTAAATAAGTTATAAGATAATTATGTACAAACATACATTTCCCACCTCGTATAAATGCCATGCCTCTGTTTTTCTGTCACAATGAATTTTGATAGAATTTATTTACAGAGTATCTATTGCCTATTCATTTGACAAATTTAAATTCCGTTCCCTATGAGGTTTTGTCCTTAGTCAAATATCATTGGATCATTTCATAGTCGTCAACCATTATTCTACAAATTGCACTTATGTAGACAATGTTTGTGTGACTTCTGCTTCCTGTTGAGATAGTTGGTACATTTTTCACCCATATGGTCAAATTTAAATTTTCATGACATGTCCAGTTTTTGAGCTCACCTGGACCGAAGGTCCATGTGAGCTATTGCCATCACTTGGCGTCCGTCGTCGTCGTCCGTCGTCGTCGTCGTCCGTCGTCGTCGTCGTTAACTTTTCTTTGAAAATCTTCTCCTCCGAAACGACTGAAGGGATTGCTTTGAAACTTTGCACACTTCATCTATGGGATGACCTCTACCAAGATTGCACAAATGGTGACCACCGCCCAAACAACATGGCCGCCGTTACTAAAAATAGACTAGGGGGGTCAGACTACTGTTTTTGGCTTGTAAATCAAAAAGTATAAGAGATAGATGAAATCTGATGCCACGCTACTGCTTCAGCATCAAAAGCTCTACAAAAGTCTCCATTGAGTGGAAGTTGTCAGATGACCCCTTATAGGAGTTGTGGCCCCTTAAAGGTGAAAAATAGCATTTTTTCATGTTTTTGGCCTATAGAATGAAAACTATTACAGATAGAGAAAAGTTGTTGCTTGCTTAAATGTTCAGCTCATTTAGCTCTACAAAAGTCTCCATAGGGTCAAAGTTGTCAGATGAACCCTTATAGGGGTTACAGCCCCTTAAAGGCCAAAAAATAGTGTTTTTGGCCTATAGAATGAAAACTATTGCAGATAAAGAAAAGCTGTTGCTTGCTTAAATGTTCAGCTCATTTAGCTCTACAAAAGTCTCCATAGGGTCGAAGTTGTCAGATGACCCCTTACAGGGGTTACAGCCCCTAAAATAACACTTTTTCATATTTTTGGCCTATGGAATGAAAACTATAGCAGATAGAGAGAAGCTGTTGCTTGCTTAAATGTTCAGCTCATCAAGCTCTACAAAAGTCTCCATTGGATCAAAGTTGTCAGATGACCCCTAATAGGGGTAACGCCCCTTAAAATGACGTTTTTTCACGTTTTTGGCCTATAGAATGAAAACTATAGCAGATAGAGAAAAGCTGTTGCTTGCTTAAATGTTTAGTTCATTTTGCTACTCAAAAGTCTTCATAGGATCAAAGTTGTCAGATGGACCCTTATAGGGGTTACGGCCCCTAAAATAACGTTTTTGCATGTTTTTGGCTTAGTGAATGAAAACTATAGCAGATAGAGAGAAGCTGTTGCTTGCTTAAACGTTAATCTCATAAAGCTCTACAAAAGTTTCCTTAGGATCGAAGTTGTCAGATGACCCCTTATAGGGGTAACAGCCCCTTAAATGATGTTTTTTGATGTTTTTGGCTTAGTGAATGAAAATTATAGCAGATAGCGAAAAGCTGTTGCTTGCTTAAATGTTCAGTTCATTTAGCTCTACAAAAGTTCTCATTGGGTCAAAGTTGTCAGATGACCCCTTATAGGGGTTACAGCCCCTAAAATAACGTTTTTTCATGTTTTTGGCCTATAGTAGATAGAGAAAAGCTGTTGCTTGCTTAAATGTTCAGCTCATTTAGCTCTAGAAAAGTGTTTACATGTTTAGGGTTGACTCAAGACCAGGTGAGCGATTCAGGCTCCTGGGAGCCTCTTGTTGTTGTTGTGTGCGAAGATAGTCGATGAAGGCAAGACTTAGGTGTGGTGTTTCCGATGGTGGCAGTGAAGTCGTCTTTAATTTGTAAGAGTTTTTTCTTGTGTCTGTTTAACAACTTCTACTTATGTTATCAGTTTACAGGTATACAAACAAGAATTTATTGTGTTATTATCACAAAAATAGGTGTCCAACACTGGATAGGGGAATTCCCTCAGACGGCCGTAATATTCCTGCCCCGCACGGCACCGGAGAAGTTCGAGGGACGGAATATTCCGGCCCCGCATGGCAAGGGTTAAAAATAGACATAAGAAACTTTAAAATTAAGAAAAATATGTATTTGAGATAGCCAGGATATACCATAGACACTTCTTTACAATTTTGTATGTGAATGAAATTTTCTAACAATATCCTGTCAATATGCGGATGTCTTTCTGGCACATATTTCATATTCTTTTGTATTTAATATTATTTCAGAGTTTGGCATTAGTGCCGTGTGGTGTTCCTAGAAAGCTTCCCTGTGCTTCAGTTGTATGCTCCTATATATTTTCAAGTACTGGAATATGTGTTGGAAAGACACTGTTTTCATATTTCTAGTACCTTAACTTTTGGCTATCTCTAATACAGTTAATAAATTTACCCCCATTTAGTAAGTCATTTTGTATTTTGGTTTATCAAATCTAATATTTTACTACTCTTCCAATATTTCGATCCCTAGCGTGTCTGATGAAGGTTAATCCAGAAAAGCGATTCACACTCAGTGACGTTTTGTTTTTTTCATTTATTAATATCATGTCAATATGTTGATTGTGTCTTTCTGGCACATATTCCATATTCTTTCGTATTTAATATATGTACATTTGTTTTTGTTAAACTTTTAGCGAATAACTTTTGTAGGTCTGCAAGTTTGTGGATTTGTAAATGTTTTAGTGGATAAATATGCTGAGTACAGTCCTGTTCATGGAAGAAGGATTTTCCCTCCAGTAATAACCAAACAGTTTCTTTGGAAGGAGTACCTGGAACACCAAGAAAAGAAACCCAATGAAAAAGCTGTTTCCAAAAATCATTTTCTGAAGGTTTTCAAGGCAAACTTTGGAAAAGATGTTTCTTTTGCAAAGGTAAGATTCAGTTCAGTTTCTCTCAGCAAGTCCTATAACTTGTCAAATTTTTATACACCCACTTTGTAAGGGGGGGGTTAATGTTTTATTTTTGCCCTTCAATTCATTTTTGTGTCTGTATATTTGTAACATACTTTCAGTCACAGTTTCTCAGCAACCACTTGCAGAAGAGGTGTTCCCTTTGGTATGTAGTGATAAAGATAACAGGCATTGGAATTCAGAATAGCCATTTGTAAAGCCAAAAATGTAATTAGGTACAAATATTTCGTTAACATACTTAATATACATTATACATGTATTTGCTTAACAAGTACACACACTAAAGATAGAGCAGAAATTTATGTTTCCTAAACAATTTCAGAATTTGCAAGTACTTGAGTTCTTGAGATGATTTAGAGTGAAATTACCATTCATTATTACAAATACTTTCTTTTTTTTTTCTTAAATAGCAAAAATACATCAACCCATGCTCTGTTTGCCTTGTTGCTATGAATAGTTTGGAAACTACAAGAGATCCTGAAGAAAAAAAATCACTAAAAGAAGATTTAATGGAACATTTAGAAAGGCAAAGGTAACATCTTTGATAAGGTAGACTGTTTGATATAAGTTGTTTTCTAGAATACTAGTTTTGGTTGCAATAGATTATTGAAATGGCTATGCAATTAAAAGGTTGTTATATCTCCACTCTTTAGAGAGGGACCTATATTTGAATCACCTTGTCTGTGTATCGGAAGCGTTTGTAACAGATTTTTTGACTTGTAATGAAAAGATTGATTTGATATTTGGTTAACAGCTTCACCATGATAAGTTGTATTGTGCCTCCCCATTCAAGGTCTAAAATATCTACTTCCTGTTTGTCAAGTGGACTTTGACAATTTTTCAGCTACTTTTAAATTTTGTTTTTAAAAAAACCCAGATTTTTCAGTTTCTAAAGAAGGGATTGATTTGATATTCGGTAAACATCTACTTCCTGTTTGTCTAGTTGACATTAATTTTGCAAGGAGGTGGGGTATGCTTAGCATGACAATGCTTGAAATTTCATGTTGATTTTTTATACGACCGCAAAAAATTTGTGGACGTATAATGGTATGATGCTGTCGTCGTCTGTTAACTTAAGTGTAACCACGATAACTTTAGTTCTAGTTATCGGATTGCTATGAATTTTGACAGTTATTAAAGGATGGATTGGACTGATTTTGGGGGTTCTCACTTTTTTCGTTTAAAAATTAGGGGCCAAAAAGGGGCAAAAAATGCTACTTTTTTGTTTGTTCCCACAATAACATTTCTTCTGGTTAACTAAATGCTGTTGAATTTTACTCTAATGTTTTATACCATAAAGGGATGAATGGGATTGATTTTGGGGGGTCCCCCCTTTATTCATTTAGAAATTAGGGGCCCAAAAAGGGCCACAAATTCAATTTTTTTATTTGTTTGCGTAAAACATGGGTCCTGGTTGGCCAATTGCTATGAAATTTGACAATGATTTGCCTTAACATTAAAGCACACATGGGATCAATTTTTGGGGTACCTCCTTTTTTTGCATTTTGAGATAAGGGGCCCCAAAAGGGACCAAAAATGCACCTTTTTATTAGGGACGCCCTATAGTTTTCACTTTGTCCGTCTGTCCGTCCGTCAACAATTCTTGTGAACACTAAAACTCAAAAACACCACAGTTCTGAAACTTTGTACAGCTACTTAGTAGCATGTCATAGTTTGAATATTAAAATTTCATGCAAAAATGAGAAATATTTTTGGAAAAAAACTTCATTTTTTATCAAAAATCAAAGATTTTGAGAATTGGACTTTGTGAACACTAAAACTAAAAACCTTTTAACAATACAGTTCTGAAACTTTGTACAGTTGCTAAGTAGCATGTCATGATTTGCATATGAAAATTTCGTGCAAATCTGTATAATATTTTTTGAAAAAAAATCATTTTTTATCGAAAATCACAGATTTTGAGAATTGGATTTTGTGAACACTAAAACTCAAAAACTGTTAACAATACAGTTCTAAAACTTTGTACAGCTGCTAAGTAGCATGTAATAATTTGCATATTAAAATTTCGTGCAAATCTGTTTGATATTTTTTAAAAAAAACTTCATTTTTTATCGAAAATCACAGATTTTAAGAATTGGACTTTGTGAACACTTAAACTAAAAAATTGTTAACAATACAGTTCAGAAACTTTGTACAGCTGCTAAGTAGCATGTCATGATTTGCATATTAAAATTTCGTGCAAATCTGATTAACATTTTTGTAAAAAACTTCATTTTTTATCGAAAATCACAGATTTTGAGAATTGGAATTTGTGAACAATAAAACTCAAAGGCTAATAACTTCATACACATTCATGGAACATGCCTTAGTGGTTATAATCAAAGTTCGTATGATTTTGAAAACACTTAGATTTTTGCCGCAGGGCCCTTTCTGACTTTGTCAGTATTCTAGATTCTGGTCCTATTTAGAAATTTTTTTTTGCAGGTTAAGTCTTGTCAAGTAGTGAATACAAAATAGGGGATAAATTTTTGCACCAACCCTTCTTCTGTTATAAAATTAGAGGCCAAAAGGTGCCAAAATCGAAACTTTTTTATTTATTGTCTGATTTAAAAAATTGTTTTGCTTATTATAGTTCTTGTCAAATAGTGAATTTACAAAATTTTAATTTGTGACACTCTGCTCCTCCTTATTATTGTTAGGGGCTAAAATGGACAAAAATGAAAAGGTAGCAGATATCCTTTATAAAGGGCCTAAAGGGGTAATACTTCTGTTAAACTGTAATTTATTGTTGGTCAGCTTTTGAAAAAAAAATGAATCATTGTGCAATGTTGAAGGAAAGTCCACCAAAGGCTGCATGTGTCAAAAATTTTTGTCAGTCCACCATGGGCTGCATGTGTCCAGAGCAAGTGACTATTCATATTGGGCCTAAAACGCACCTTGTCGGTCATCAGTCTGTCCTAAACTTTTGTGACAGATTTTTATGCTTATTATAGAAAGACTGGTTTGAAATTTGCTATACAGCTTCACCATGATGAGTTGTATGAATGGGTTTGGCAATTTCATAAAATTTCATAGCATACTTCTTGGCTGTTGATGAACAGATTGATTTAAAGTTTTGCCACAACTCCTCCATGATGATTTGTACAGTGTCTCCTTTCCTTGTACATTCAATCAGGCGGGCAGGCGTGCATGGGGTGTCAACAATTGGTTTCTGGACCATAACTTAAAAAAAGTTTTTGTCTATTACCTTCATGAAACTTTTGGATATGTTTTACTTATCACCTAAGGAGAAACCCTATTTATGTTCAGGAAATTCCCTATTGAATTTTGATTCCTTTCAAGGTCAAGGTCGCAGCTTTAGAAAAATGTCTGAAAATTGATACCAAGAGTTGTTTCTGAACAATAACTAGATCTGTAAGAAATTTGAGGATATGGACAGGTATGACCAAAGAAGGATCCTTATAAAAGTTTGCCTAATTCCTTTCAAGGTCAAGGTCAAAGCTTTAGAAAGGGATTTAAAGATTTGTAGAAAGATGGTTTCAGGACCATTAGTGTATTAGTTTTCACTTAATCTTATGGGGATATGGCTAGGCATTAACAAAGAAGGAATCGTAGGGAATTTGGCAAAAAGGTCAAGATCATAGTGTAAGAAAAAAAGATCAAATACAAATATTGTTACTAAAGTTTTATCCTTTCTGCAATATCAACATTAATAGCTCATATGTCAATGTTTTCACATTAAAAATATGGGAACTCAGCTTTTGCACCCCTGTGCTTATTGATTTTTTTTTATATTTATTAGAAATTTTGCAATGAATCTATCAGCTTTAGCTTTAGAAGTTGTAGTGTGCCTCTTTATTTGTGGGTGATAAACAATGTACTTCCTATTTTCCAGGCCGTGCAGGGCTTAGGAGGAGAATAGGCCTGCTCAGCAGCACTAAGCTTGACATTAAGTCCCAGAAACCTGGCATTGGGCAAGGCTGCTTTGCCCATAAGTGGTTTAGGATGTGTGCCCTGCATGGTTGAATGGGGAAAGCCATGTCATCTTGTATGCAAGTTCCGAAAGATGCCACATTCCACACACGTTAAAGAACCCTGCTGCAGGATCACCTGCAGGAGGCTTTATTACCTGAACCTACTAATCCCTTCTTTTTGCTGTGGCAGTCTACTATCATCATCATTTCTTTTATTACCCCTTTCACATTCATGTTCCTTATATGACTGAAATATTGTTGTGAGGAGGTAAAACTTCACTTTCTCACTCCTATTTAATACCAAAAGCTGCATTTAGTTTGTATCAAGTGGAGTATGCTGAGCTCAACAACCAATACAATTTCTTGTCTTTTAATGTTTTAGAAAAGAAAGATTGGATTATTACTCCAAGAGAGAAAAGGCAGTTTCCACACCTACAGAGTGCATGTCCATAATCATAGATGGCATGGATCAGGCAAAAACAGGACTACCTCATTTTAGAGGATGGGCAAGACCAAAGGTATTTAGAATTTTCAGCTGCACAGCTAAATATAATAAATATAAAATGTCACATTTTTGCCCCTTTTGGGCCCCTCGTTCCTAAACAAAAAGAGAAGGGACACCCAAAATCATCCCCACCCTTTAATTTATGGCGAGTAACACTACTGTAAAGTTTCATAGCATTTGGTCAACCAAAACAAGTTATTGTGGAAACAAATAAAAAAGTTGCTTTTTTTGCCCCTTTAGGGCCCTTAGTTTCTAAACGAAAAAAAGAGGGGACACCAAAAATCAGCCAAACCCTTCCTTTTATGGTAAGTAACATTGCTGTAAAGTTTCATAGCATTTGGTCAACCAGAACAAAAGTTATTATGGAAAAGATTTAAAAAGTTGCTTTTTTGGCCCCATTTGGGCCTCTAATTTCTAAACAAAAAAAAAGAGGGGACACCCAAAATCAGCCCAACCCTTCCTTTTATGGTAAGTAAAGTTTCTTAGCATTTGGTCAACTAGAACAAAAGTTATTGTGGAAACAAATAAAAAAGTCACTTTTTTGGTCCCTTTAGGGCCCCTAATTTCTAAATGAAAAAAGAAGGGACACCCAAAATTAGCCCAACCCTTTCTATTATAGTATGTAACATTACTGTAAAGTTTCATAGCATTTGGTCAACCAGAACAAAAGTTATTGTGGAAAAAAATTTAATTTACTTTTTTGGCCCCTTTTGGGCCCCTAATTTCTAAACGAAATTATTAAAAGTTCCTTAAAGGGGAGGTGCACATCTTCAATATATCTGTAATCACTGTGTAAAATTTCAGAAAGATCTAGTGTTTGGTTTTTGAGATTCAGATTAAACAAGACGTGCACCCCATAGCGGGACTGGCGGACGGACGGACGGAGTGACCCGGCTACTAGACCTGATTTCTCCTTCAGCGACGCAGGTAAAAAGCTGTGTTTCTTCTACTTTTTAGCTCACCTGTCCTAAAAAGTCACGTGAGCTATTGCCATCACTTGGTGTCTGTCATTGTATGATGTCTGTTGTCCATTGCATTAAACATTTCACATTTTTGCTACCTCCTTAGAAACTATTTGACCAATTTCGACCAAACTTTTCAGAATTGATGTATGGATGATCCCTTACTTAGATTGCAAACATTTTTCAAATCCAGCAAAAAACATGGCTGCCAAGTCTGAACATAGTTTTATATTGGACCCTATGGGAAATATGCATTCAGCTATTTTCTCTGCAACTATTAACCACAATGGAACCAAACTTTATAGAAATGATGTGTGGGAAGACCTTTACCCATTTCAATGGCTCACTTTGTATATATTTGGATGGTTTTGAACTGTAAAATCTATATATCAATAGTCAATTTCCTATTAGTCCTAGGTGGATGAAATTGGTATACAAATGTCCCTGTAGTACCTCTCTGTGTCTACATCCTCATCATTTGAACTTGACCTTGATTTTCTCCATGGGTGACTAACTTTTTTCAATACATTATGTTAGGCTGGGAAAGGTTTTATTAGCCCTTTGATATCTAAAGAACTGTTTGCCCTATGTAGATGAAATATGATGGTTTGAAAATGAATGACTTTATGAGGAAGATGATTTTGAAACAGGCTAACATACCTAGTGTAACTCTTGTTTTATTTCAGGAAGCCAAAAAATACTTGAAGACACATATAACTGGAACCATTGTGCATGGAAAAGGCAACCTATTTTTCATTGATTGCAATGAATACTCTCATGACCCAAATTTAACTGCAACCTGTCTTCTTAATGCTCTGTATGAACAGATGACAGGATATCATCTACCTCCAACACTTTATATCCAATGTGATAACTGCGGCAGAGAGAACAAAAACAAAGTCATACTGGCCTTTCTTGCATATCTGTGTATGAAAGGATATGTAAAAGATGTAAGTTTGAGCTTTCTGTTAATTTTATGCACCCTGTCATCACATAAGGGCTATTTCAGAAATAAAGTATCTTCTGAGGGCAGATATAGGGGTACCACTTATAAATTTGAATTAAAAAACACATAATATATAATAAAAAGTTCACAAATCCCAACTTCCCCACCTATAAGATTTTAAAATGATGGCGTTCTGCCCCCAGGAGACATTTTTTTCTGGAAGAGCCCTTCAACTTTCTACAGAATGAACTTTACATAAGTTTTAAGCTGTTTAGCAGGTTATTGGACTTTGACTTCCTGTACAACAATTTAATGATTTTTTTCTTCTATTGGGTCAGTGGTAAAATGTTTGTAACACTTTTCTCAAAAGCCATTAATGGTAGGCCCCTGAAATAATGTATGCAGTCTCAAGTATGTGTCTAATAGGCTAATAGGTTGTAACCTATTTAGGGGGTGTGGAAAATTGTATTGCTTGCTGTTCATTGAGCAGGGACCTGGAATCTGTTCTTTTAAATATTAATGACAATGACATTATTCCAAATTGCTTTCTTTGTTGTGTCCAAATCCAAATGTTTCAATATCTTAAGCAGAAAATGAAAGTCTTGAAAAATACAACTTTTAGTGCTTTGTTAAAATTTCCTCTTCTCAGTTTCTTTATTTTCAATGACTATTTTATTTACATATCAGTGTGTTTGAAAAAAAATAATGTTATCTAATAATTTGGCAATGATATATGGTCAATATCATAATGTTGGGTCCATGTCTGGGTGAAATATTTAGATGAAAGATTTGGAATCCTTAGCACAATTCTTTTGCATTTTATCAAAATACCTCATGTTTTGTTGTTTATACTAAATAGGTATTTCTGGAGTTAAAGTTTAAATGCCTTTTGTGCGTAGGAGGGGACTTAAGATTAAGGGATAAGTGTTTAATAAAGCAGTGACTTATATAAGAAATTTATCCTTATATTTTCACAAATTTGGTTTTTTAATTCAATTGCTACTTATACTCAGTTGCCACTAATGTAATGACAATAGCATGCTCATCATATTAAAGAAACAGGCTCTGCCAGCAAATTCCAGAAAAAGGGCAATAACTTCTTGTTTGATCTTCTTGAATCTTGAACATTTCTAGACAGGTAGATTCTGATGTGCTGACCACTTTTATCCATACCAGAGTTTGATATCTGATACTGTTTTTGAGTTTTACTTGTACTAGCATGACTAGGTTATTTGGTTAAAGTGTATATGAGTTGTATATGTTACAGGTTTACTTATCTTTCCTAATGAAAGGACACACCCATGAAGATGTTGACCAGCGATTCAGTACTATCTCACAACATCTCTGTAAAGTCAATGCTATGACAATGTCTTCATTGAAGGATGAGATCAGGAAAGCCTTTGTGACTCCATGTCATGTAGAACAACTGGGAACTGTGTGGAATGTAAGAGAATGGATGTCAGATTCAATCAACACCATTCAATACCACTCTTATGCACATCAGTTTTGGTAATTTAATATTTTGTAATAAACACGAAAAAGAAGATAGCTTAAAGACAGTTTTTCTATATTTGCTTGGAATATATTATGATTATAGTTGACATATATTACAAATTAAAAAGGATACAAGGTTTCATCTCTTTTTAGACTTCCCATACATATAACTACTTCTGGTGTACTAAGTGTAATGGATTTTTTTTTACAGGATTGTAGTAATTGAAACTTTTAAACAAAAATTACACCACGATAATTTCTGCTTTTATAGTACGTGCATTCTTGACCTATACAAGTATATAGAATATTTCAGACCAATGAATGATTTAGTGTATCCTTAGCACTGCTCAGTGTGAAATTATAAGTTTGTTCAGTGGCTTCTTTGTTCTAGTCCTAATTCTATAAAAACAAAAATAAATAAATATTTTTGTTTTGTAGGTTAACTGTTGACTCTCCTGGTCATGTTTCAATGAAGGCACGTCTCTGGTCCACAGAAGAATGGTACCCTGCACCTGATGAAGACCCCATTGAACTCCTATTGTATGATCAATACAATAAACAGTGCATTCCAACAGGTATAAATTGTCCAATGTAATAATTATCCCCCCTTTTTAGAGAGTGGGCTTTATTGGAATCAACTTGTCTATTTTCTGGAACTTGTGACAGATTTCTTTGCTTAAATTAACACTAATATGATATTTGGTATACATCATGTTGTGTTGTACTGTGCCGATTTATCAGACATCTACTTCCTATTTGCCAAGCCAACTCACATGATTTTTTCAAATTTTTGTCTCGCCTGCGACAAAAGTCCAAGAAGGCGACGTTTCACAACGGCAGCGGCGTTGTCCACAATTTGTAAGAGTTTTTTCCTTGTGTCTGTTTAATAACTTTTACTTATGGTAGGTCAATGATATTTGGTATGCATTATTATCCGCATAATTGTAGAAATCCATGGTCAATTTATACAGATGCCCCTGATTTTACGGTCCAGTGACTTTTGACATTTTACTCTGTTTATATAGGACTTGTACATGTTGTAAGAGTTTTTTCTTGGGTCTGTTTAACAACTTCTACTCATGGTAGACCAATTATATTTGATGTGCATCATCATCAGGATAGTTGAAGATCAAATCCAAGGTTGAATTGTGCATATGCCACTGCAGTCATGGTTCACTGATTGACATTTTACTCTGTTTCCAACAGGGACAGGCCAGACATCTCTCTGTGTTAGCAGTTTATAAATTTTTGTAACAGAGTTTCAGCTTTTAATGAAAACATTGAAATGATATTTGGTGAACATCTTCACTATGTCTTTCCAATTCAGTTTTGTTGGACATCTATTTCCTGTTTACCAAGATGACTTAGTCTTGCATTGAGTATGGGAATGCTTGTTCTTGCTGAACAGTAACAGCAAAATCCCAATCATATACATGTACATTTATTTATAAATCCATTAAACATGCTTGTAATTTCATAAATACTTTCAATGTGTAAGGCACTGTGGCCTGCAAAGTTGATGCCCAATTTTGAAATGTTGTATAATACCACAAAGTTATAGGTTCAGAACAAATTTCATTTAGATATTTCACTTTAGTGATTAAATTTGTCATTCTGATTTCAATTATGGGGTTACTATATCAGATTTGAATTTTTGCATGATGAGACCACAGCGCTGGATATGAATGCTTTATAGAAAGCAAATTCTGTTACCTGGAGTGTCTGCTTGAATGATTAGCATGTAAGTTGATGTCAAAAGTTTTCATGCACCTGCGATGAGTTGTGTGGGCATTTAGTTTTCAAAAGTCAGTCAATGTCTGCTCCTCCTTATAAACTTTTTTGTCAAGTGTTTCTTGGACACAGTGAATAATAAAGATTGGAAATTCTGCTGGATGATTCAGTATAACAAACTATTAGTCCTATGTAATATGGGGACCTGTCAAAATCTTACTTTCTCTTTGGACTGTGGTGGCAAATGTGTATCCTCAATATCTTTTAAGATATCAACAAGATAAAATTTTTGTGTTTGCACTTTGCAGAGAGCTGCAGCTAACACAATGAGCCAATGATTCTTATCTGCTTGAAGATCAGTGTAGAAATAAGCCTTTGATATTTAAATTGAAATTTGTTTATTTCTATTTTAAATTAGGGATTCCATCAACTGTTGATCCTGATTTTGAAAAACTTGATCTGGATGACTTTAAACAGAACATCAGCAAGATGAAAAGTCATTTAACACATCATCAATATGAGGAATGGAATGAATTTTGTGAGAATCCTCATGATAGTGCAAGGCGGAGAAACCTATGGCCTCTCTCTTCTATTCTCCCTGTTCATAAGGTCATAGCCTTACCTGTAACAGTAAATACAGCACCCACAGACATTCATGACTTTATTGAACAGGAACGAAACAGACCCAGAGTAAGACATTGAAATATTTAGTTACTTGTTTTACCACTTGAAAAAAACTTGATAATGTTCATGTATTTTATACCCCAACTCTTTATACAGAGGGATAGGTCTGTCAATCAGCCTGGCTGAAACTTTGGTAATAGATTTCTTGAATTATAATGAACAGATTGATTTGATATTTTTTAAAAGCTTCACCATGAGATGTTCTGTGCCTATCCAGTCAAGGTTTGTCGCACATCTACTTCCTGTTTTTCAAGGTGACCTTAGTTTTGCAACTAATTTTTCAATCTTAACACATTTGAAGAAGAACTTAAAGTCTCATGGCGTTTCAATCGATAGTATGCTGTTAGAACAAATGTTAGCCATACATCAAGACAATTTAACATGTTTTACTTAAGACAAATTGAATTAATGAGGAAATAATAATTTTTGAAAATGAAATACTACTTTTCATGGACTTCCAAGTCCCTCCAACACAAGGTAAGAAGGCAAAAAATTGAGTTTGTGATTCACATTGTACTTAAACCGAAAATACTTCTGAAAGAACATATATAATTTTAATACCCCCCAATTAAAAAGTGGGTGGTATATAGTGTTCATGGTGTCAGTGTGTCCGTCCGTCCTTCTGTCCATCTTTAACGCCTTAGGGTACCCATCTTTAATCCGCCAATCCTCCTAAACCAATTGTATTTCAACAAAATTTTTGCACATTTTTACTGATAATGTAGATGTGCACCTCCTATTTTAAAATTGATTGAATCGATATTTTGGTTTTACCAGAGCAAAACATGGACTAAGCCATTTTTAGCTCACCTGACCTGAAGAGTCATGTGAGCTATTGCCATCACTTGGCGTCCATCGTCCGTCTGTTTCCGTAAACTTTTTCAAACGTTAACTCCACTGACACCATAACTCCAATTGCAACTAAACTTGGTACAGTTGTTTATTGGCATATTTGCTTAAAAATAACTGTTTGGATTTTTGATTCGACAAAAAAACATGGCCGCCATGGCTAAAATAGAACATAGGGGTAAATTGTAGTTTTTTGCAAATAACTCAAAAACGGTCAAAATTGTGGCAGAGGGTTAAAGTGATCAGCACCTCAAGATCTACCTGCCCTGAAATTTTGAAGAAGATCCAACAACCCATGTATGAGTTATTGCCCTTTTTCCCGATTTTTTCAAAAGTTGCACTTTTGAACCTTAATATCTTGAAAACTATTAAAGATATTTGGGAAAATTAAATTGGATTTTGTTGAGCACATCAAGATCTTCAAAATCTATAGTAGGGTCAAAGTTGTAGGACCCTTACTTTTAGGTGATATTCCCATTAGAACGTCAAAATTGTCCATGTTCATAGCCTTTACCCATTGTATTAGAATACATTTAAGCTAGATAACAACTTTTAATTACAATATTGCTTAGTTAAGCCACACAAAAAATTAATATGATGGAAGTTTTTTATTGACCCCTTATATGAGTTATGGTCCCTTAAATGTCCAAGTAACTGTTTATGCCTTATAGCAGGAAAAGCTAGAAAATAATAAAAAGCTTTTTATTCCTAAAATGTTCAGCTAATTAAACTATACACTTTAATGCATTAAGTTAATTGATGTTGTCAGATGACCCCTAATATTGAAGTTATGGCCCTTTAAATGTAAAAAGGCATTTATGTAAGGTTAGCGATTCAGGCTCCTGGGAGCCTCTTGTTACCATTACCACTGAGGGAACCCATTCCTAATCCGCTACTCCTCCTAAACCAATGAATGAATTTTAATGAAACTTTTTTTCAAATTCTTACTGATATGATGTAGATGTGCACCTCCTCTTTTAGAATTTGATTAAATTGATATTGTGGGTTTCCAATATGGGGGCAAAAATTTTGACTTTTCAAAGCTTCAAGCTTTTCATCTCATATATCCACAGGAACTTGAAATAAAGGACACAACGAATTCTAGGAAGTCTGCTTCATATTTAGATCTATATCTCGAAATAGACTCACAAGGAAGACTTTCAACAAAGCTCTTTGACAAACGTGAAGACTTCAACTCCAATGGTTAACTTTCCATTCTTGTGTGGCAACATTCCATCCGCTCCAGCTTACTGAGTTTACGTATCACAACTGATTCACTATTCCATAGCTTGTGGAAATTACATCGAGTTTCCTTAGTAGAGCGTCACGACTGAGCCAGAAATTGTTGACACAAGGTTATGTTGCTTCTCAGTTGTTGTCTTTACTGAAAAAGTTTTACGGGAGACATCATTCATGAGCTCATAGACAAATACAGGATTTCCATCTCACAGATGAGTGCAGATGTTGGATTGTCATAGGGCTTTGCTGTATTTTCTTTCTTCATCAGTTTGACTTGCTGAATGGACAATTGGTGACATGACGGGTGCGCTATAGCAGGCAGGAACCGTTTACTCTTCTGGAGCATCTGAGGTCACTCTCGTTAGTTCTTAAGTTCGTGTTACTAGTTGTCATTCAGTTGTTTCTGTATTGTGATTTTCTGTTGTTTCTTTGTGTTGTCTTTTACATTTCGTTCTCTGGACTTGTCTTACAATTTCGGACTTTTGATATTCGGATGTTCCTTTGGTACCTCATTTGCTTCTTTCAACCTAGGGGTCTTCAAGTGGGGGGTATCAATTTGTGAGCATTGCTCACAGTTCATCTATTTTTTTTTTTTTTACAAATATTCAATTATTTTTACAGATAAGAACAAAGAAAAGGAAAAGAAAAGATTAAAGAAGTCAGATCAAATGTGTGTTTAGCTGTTTGGACATGCTGTTTTACATTTTATTGAAGAAGCAGTGGCAAGAATAGTCTGTTGTGATTTTACCATATTTCATGTGATGTTGGGTTCATTTTTGTCTCGCCTGCGAAGCAGAGCGGGACATAGGTGTTACTTTACCGGCGGCGGCGACAGCGGCGTTAACTTTTTGGAAAAGTTTTGCGAGCACCTCCATATCTCACGAACTATAGGTCCTGGGTTGATGAAACTTTGTATGCATATGCCCTAGTAGTAGCTTAGCACAGTTGCATCCCCATCTTTTGACCTTGACCTTGATTTTTCGGTTGAGTGACTTTGACAATTTTCAATACATATAATAGCAATGGAAAAGTTTTGCGAGCACCTCCATATCTCAAGAACAATAGGTCCTGGGTTGATGAAACTTGGTATGCATATGCCCCAGTAATAGTTTAGCACAGTTGCATCCCCATCTTTTGACCTTGACCTTGATTTTCCGGTTGACTGACTTTGACAATTTTCAATACATATAATAGCAATGAAAAAGTTTTGCGAGCACCTCCATATCTCAAGAACTATAGGTCCTAGGTTGATGAAACTTGGTAGCATATGCCCCAGTAGTAGCTTAGCACATTTGCATCCTCATCTTTTGACCTTGACCTTGATTTTCTGGTTGAGTGACTTTGATTATTTTTATTGCATATATTTTCAATGTTTAAGTTCTATAAACATCTTTTGATCTCAGAAACTGAAAATCCATGTAAATTCAAAATATAGTGGAAGTAAGAAAGAATAATTGTTTCTGATGGTGCCGGCAGGCGAGACATACTTTAGTGTTAACTCTTGGTTTTTTTTATTTATAATACCCCACATTTGTAGAAAATGGGTGGTTTATAGTGATCATGTGTCTACCTGTTTTTCATCCTTCTATTGCCTGAGTGTATTATCTCCATTTAAATCACTGAAATGTTTACACAATTGAGTGACTTTGACAATTTTCCATACATTATAATGGGCTGGGTAAGGTTTTATGAGCACATTCAAACCTCAAGAACTATAAGTCATATGGAGATGAAACTTGGTATCCATATGCCCCAGTAGTAGCTTGGTACATCTGCGTCCCCATCTTTTGACCATGACTTTGATTTTCCAGTTGTGTGACTTTGACTGTTTGTAATATATTATAATGAGCTGGGTAACGTTTTATGAGCACCTTCATATCTCAAGAACTATAAGTCCTAGGTTGATGAAACTTGGTATGCATATGCCCCAGTGGTAGGTTAGCACATAAGATATGAATCCTTATCTTTTGACCTTGATCTTGATTTTTTGGTTGAGTGACTTTGACAATTTTCAATACATTATAATGGGAACTATAAGTCCTAGGTTGATGAAACTTGGTATGCATATGCCCCAGTGGTAGCTTAGTACATCTGCATCCCCATCATTTGACCTTGATCTTGATTTTCTGGTTGAGTGATTATTAATTTTTATACAACCGCAAAAAAATTGTGGTCGTATAATGGTATGAAGCTGTCATGGTCGTTGTTGTCGTTGTCTGTTAACTTTTAAGGTTTCCACGATAACTTAAGTTCTAGTTATTCGATTGACTTCAAATTTGGCAGTGTTGTTCCTTACTATGAAAGGATGGATGGGATTGACCTTGGGGGTCCCCCCTTTTTATGCCCACCTGAGGACATGTCCATTAAGTTTTTTACTCATGTCCCTCCGTCCGTCCGTTCGTCCATACGAATTTCCGTCAAGTTTTTCTCAGAAACCATTAATGGGAATGACTTGAAAAATGGTAGTATTCATGTATTGATGTACAAGTAGAGCAGTTAATCAGTCTAAGTGTAACTCTATTTTAGGGTAGGAAAAGGCTGATACTGAATTGTAGTATTCATGTTTTGATGTACAAGTAGAGCAGTTAATCAGTGTTAGTGTATATCTATTTTGGGGTAGGAAAAGGCTGATACTGAATTGTAGTATTCATGTATTGATGTACAAGTAGAACAGTTAATCAGTGTTAGTGTAACTCTATTTTGGGGTAGGAAAAGGCTGATACTGAATTGTAGTATTCATGTTTTGATGTACAAGTAGAGCAGTTAATCAGTGTTAGTGTAACTCTATTTTGGGGTAGGAAAAGTCTGATACTGAATTGTAGTATTCATGTTTTGATGTACAAGTAGAGCAGTTAAAATTCTATTTTTTGGGGGGTAGGAAAAGGCTGATACTGAATTGTAGTATTCATGTTTTGATGTACAAGTAGAACAGTTAATCAGTGTTAGTGTATATCTATTTTGGGGTAGGAAAAGGCTGATACTGAATTGTAGTATTCATGTTTTGATGTACAAGTAGAGCAGTTAATCAGTGTTAGTGTAACTCTATTTTGGGGTAGGAAAAGGCTGATACTCAATTGTAGTATTCATGTTTTGATGTACAAGTAGAGCAGTTAATCAGTGTTAGTGTAACTCTATTTTGGGGTAGGAAAAGTCTGATACTGAATTGTAGTATTCATGTTTTGATGTACAAGTAGAGCAGTTAAAATTCTATTTTTTGGGGGGTAGGAAAAGGCTGATACTGAATTGTAGTATTCATGTATTGATGTACAAGTAGAGCAGTTAATCAGTGTTAGTGTAACTCTATTTTGAGGTAGGAAAAGGCTGATACTGAATTGTAGTATTCATGTTTTGATGTACAAGTAGAGCAGTTAAAATTCTATTTTTTGGGGGGTAGGAAAAGGCTGATACTGAATTGTAGTATTCATGTTTTGATGTACAAGTAGAACAGTTAATCAGTGTTAGTGTATATCTATTTTGGGGTAGGAAAAGGCTGATACTGAATTGTAGTATTCATGTTTTGATGTACAAGTAGAGCAGTTAATCAGTGTTAGTGTAACTCTATTTTGGGGTAGGAAAAGGCTGATACTGAATTGTAGTATTCATGTTTTGATGTACAAGTAGAGCAGTTAATCAGTGTTAGTGTAACTCTATTTTGGGGTAGGAAAAGGCTGATACTGAATTGTAGTATTCATGGTTTGATGTACAAGTAGAGCAGTTAATCAGTGTTAGTGTAACTCTATTTTGGGGTAGGAAAAGTCTGATACTGAATTGTAGTATTCATGTTTTGATGTACAAGTAGAGCAGTTAAAATTCTATTTTTTGGGGGGTAGGAAAAGGCTGATACTGAATTGTAGTATTCATGTTTTGATGTACAAGTAGAACAGTTAATCAGTGTTAGTGTATATCTATTTTGGGGTAGGAAAAGGCTGATACTGAATTGTAGTATTCATGTTTTGATGTACAAGTAGAGCAGTTAATCAGTGTTAGTGTAACTCTATTTTGGGGTAGGAAAAGGCTGATACTGAATTGTAGTATTCGTGTTTTGATGTTCAAGTAGAGCAGTTAAAATTCTATTTTGGGGGTAGGAAAAGGCTGATACTGAATTGTAGAATTCGTGTTTTGATGTACAAGTAGAGCAGTTAATCAGTGTTAGTGTATATCTATTTTGGGGTAGGAAAAGGCTGATACTGAATTGTAGTATTCATGTTTTGATGTACAAGTAGAGCAGTTAATCAGTGTTAGTGTAACTCTATTTTGGGGTAGGAAAAGGCTGATACTGAATTGTAGTATTCATGTTTTGATGTACAAGTAGAGCAGTTAATCAGTGTTAGTGTAACTCTATTTTGGGGTAGGAAAAGGCTGATACTGAATTGTAGTATTCATGTTTTGATGTACAAGTACAGCAGTTAATCAGTGTTAGTGTTACTCTATTTTGGGGTAGAAAAAGTCTGATACTGAATTGTAGTATTCATGTTTTGATGTACAAGTAGAGCAGTTAAAATTCTATTTTTTGGGGGGTAGGAAAAGGCTGATACTGAATTGTAGTATTCATGTTTTGATGTACAAGTAGAACACATAATCAGTGTTAGTGTATATCTATTTTGGGGTAGGAAAAGGCTGATACTGAATTGTAGTATTCATGTTTTGATGTACAAGTAGAGCAGTTAATCAGTGTTAGTGTAACTCTATTTTGGGGTAGGAAAAGGCTGATACTGAATTGTAGTATTCATGTTTTGATGTACAAGTAGAGCAGTTAATCAGTGTTAGTGTAACTCTATTTTGGGGTAGGAAAAGGCTGATACTGAATTGTAGTATTCATGTTTTGATGTACAAGTAGAGCAGTTAAAATTCTATTTTTTGGGGGGTAGGAAAAGGCTGATACTGAATTGTAGTATTCATGTTTTGATGTACAAGTAGAGCAGTTAATCAGTGTTAGTGTAACTCTATTTTGGGGTAGGAAAAGGCTGATACTGAATTGTAGTATTCATGTTTTGATGTACAAGTAGAGCAGTTAATCAGTGTTAGTGTAACTCTATTTTAGGGTAGGAAAAGGCTGATACTGAATTGTAGTATTCATGTTTTGATGTACAAGTAGAGCAGTTAATCAGTGTTAGTGTAACTCTATTTTGGGGTAGGAAAAGTCTGATACTGAATTGTAGTATTCATGTTTTGATGTACAAGTAGAGCAGTTAAAATTCTATTTTTTGGGGGGTAGGAAAAGGCTGATACTGAATTGTAGTATTCATGTTTTGATGTACAAGTAGAACAGTTAATCAGTGTTAGTGTATATCTATTTTGGGGTAGAAAAAGGCTGATACTGAATTGTAGTATTCATGTTTTGATGTACAAGTAGAGCAGTTAATCAGTGTTAGTGTAACTCTATTTTGGGGTAGGAAAAGGCTGATACTGAATTGTAGTATTCGTGTTTTGATGTTCAAGTAGAGCAGTTAAAATTCTATTTTGGGGGTAGGAAAAGGCTGATACTGAATTGTAGTATTCATGTTTTGATGTACAAGTAGAACAGTTAATCAGTGTTAGTGTATATCTATTTTGGGGTAGGAAAAGGCTGATACTGAATTGTAGTATTCATGTTTTGATGTACAAGTAGAGCAGTTAATCAGTGTTAGTGTAACTCTATTTTGGGGTAGGAAAAGGCTGATACTCAATTGTAGTATTCATGTTTTGATGTACAAGTAGAGCAGTTAATCAGTGTTAGTGTAACTCTATTTTGGGGTAGGAAAAGTCTGATACTGAATTGTAGTATTCATGTTTTGATGTACAAGTAGAGCAGTTAAAATTCTATTTTTTGGGGGGTAGGAAAAGGCTGATACTGAATTGTAGTATTCATGTTTTGATGTACAAGTAGAACAGTTAATCAGTGTTAGTGTATATCTATTTTGGGGTAGGAAAAGGCTGATACTGAATTGTAGTATTCATGTTTTGATGTACAAGTAGAGCAGTTAATCAGTGTTAGTGTAACTCTATTTTGGGGTAGGAAAAGGCTGATACTGAATTGTAGTATTCATGTTTTGATGTACAAGTAGAGCAGTTAATCAGTGTTAGTGTAACTCTATTTTAGGGTAGGAAAAGGCTGATACTGAATTGTAGTATTCATGTTTTGATGTACAAGTAGAGCAGTTAATCAGTGTTAGTGTATATCTATTTTGGGATAGGAAAAGGCTGATACTGAATTGTAGTATTCATGTTTTGATGTACAAGTAGAGCAGTTAATCAATGTGTGTGTAACTCTATTTTAGGGTAGGAAAAGGCTGATACTGAATTGTAGTATTCATGTATTGATGTACAAGTAGAGCAGTTAATCAGTGTTAGTGTAACTCTATTTTGAGGTAGGAAAAGGCTGATACTGAATTGTAGTATTCATGTTTTGATGTACAAGTAGAGCAGTTAAAATTCTATTTTTTGGGGGCTAGGAAAAGGCTGATACTGAATTGTAGTATTCATGTTTTGATGTACAAGTAGAACAGTTAATCAGTGTTAGTGTATATCTATTTTGGGGTAGGAAAAGGCTGATACTGAATTGTAGTATTCATGTTTTGATGTACAAGTAGAGCAGTTAATCAGTGTTAGTGTAACTCTATTTTGGGGTAGGAAAAGGCTGATACTGAATTGTAGTATTCATGTTTTGATGTACAAGTAGAGCAGTTAATCAGTGTTAGTGTAACTCTATTTTGGGGTAGGAAAAGGCTGATACTGAATTGTAGTATTCATGTTTTGATGTACAAGTAGAGCAGTTAATCAGTGTTAGTGTAACTCTATTTTGGGGTAGGAAAAGTCTGATACTGAATTGTAGTATTCATGTTTTGATGTACAAGTAGAGCAGTTAAAATTCTATTTTTTGGGGGGTAGGAAAAGGCTGATACTGAATTGTAGTATTCATGTTTTGATGTACAAGTAGAACAGTTAATCAGTGTTAGTGTATATCTATTTTGGGGTAGGAAAAGGCTGATACTGAATTGTAGTATTCATGTTTTGATGTACAAGTAGAGCAGTTAATCAGTGTTAGTGTAACTCTATTTTGGGGTAGGAAAAGGCTGATACTGAATTGTAGTATTCGTGTTTTGATGTTCAAGTAGAGCAGTTAAAATTCTATTTTGGGGGTAGGAAAAGGCTGATACTGAATTGTAGAATTCGTGTTTCGATGTACAAGTAGAGCAGTTAATCAGTGTTAGTGTATATCTATTTTGGGGTAGGAAAAGGCTGATACTGAATTGTAGTATTCATGTTTTGATGTACAAGTAGAGCAGTTAATCAGTGTTAGTGTAACTCTATTTTGGGGTAGGAAAAGGCTGATACTGAATTGTAGTATTCATGTTTTGATGTACAAGTAGAGCAGTTAATCAGTGTTAGTGTAACTCTATTTTGGGGTAGGAAAAGGCTGATACTGAATTGTAGTATTCATGTTTTGATGTACAAGTACAGCAGTTAATCAGTGTTAGTGTTACTCTATTTTGGGGTAGAAAAAGTCTGATACTGAATTGTAGTATTCATGTTTTGATGTACAAGTAGAGCAGTTAAAATTCTATTTTTTGGGGGGTAGGAAAAGGCTGATACTGAATTGTAGTATTCATGTTTTGATGTACAAGTAGAACACTTAATCAGTGTTAGTGTATATCTATTTTGGGGTAGGAAAAGGCTGATACTGAATTGTAGTATTCATGTTTTGATGTACAAGTAGAGCAGTTAATCAGTGTTAGTGTAACTCTATTTTGGGGTAGGAAAAGGCTGATACTGAATTGTAGTATTCATGTTTTGATGTACAAGTAGAGCAGTTAATCAGTGTTAGTGTAACTCTATTTTGGGGTAGGAAAAGGCTGATACTGAATTGTAGTATTCATGTTTTGATGTACAAGTAGAGCAGTTAAAATTCTATTTTTTGGGGGGTAGGAAAAGGCTGATACTGAATTGTAGTATTCATGTTTTGATGTACAAGTAGAGCAGTTAATCAGTGTTAGTGTAACTCTATTTTGGGGTAGGAAAAGGCTGATACTGAATTGTAGTATTCATGTTTTGATGTACAAGTAGAGCAGTTAATCAGTGTTAGTGTAACTCTATTTTAGGGTAGGAAAAGGCTGATACTGAATTGTAGTATTCATGTTTTGATGTACAAGTAGAGCAGTTAATCAGTGTTAGTGTAACTCTATTTTGGGGTAGGAAAAGTCTGATACTGAATTGTAGTATTCATGTTTTGATGTACAAGTAGAGCAGTTAAAATTCTATTTTTTGGGGGGTAGGAAAAGGCTGATACTGAATTGTAGTATTCATGTTTTGATGTACAAGTAGAACAGTTAATCAGTGTTAGTGTATATCTATTTTGGGGTAGAAAAATGCTGATACTGAATTGTAGTATTCATGTTTTGATGTACAAGTAGAGCAGTTAATCAGTGTTAGTGTAACTCTATTTTGGGGTAGGAAAAGGCTGATACTGAATTGTAGTATTCGTGTTTTGATGTTCAAGTAGAGCAGTTAAAATTCTATTTTGGGGGTAGGAAAAGGCTGATACTGAATTGTAGAATTCGTGTTTCGATGTACAAGTAGAGCAGTTAATCAGTGTTAGTGTATATCTATTTTGGGGTAGGAAAAGGCTGATACTGAATTGTAGTATTCATGTTTTGATGTACAAGTAGAGCAGTTAATCAGTGTTAGTGTAACTCTATTTTGGGGTAGGAAAAGGTTGATACTGAATTGTAGTATTCATGTTTTGATGTACAAGTAGAGCAGTTAATCAGTGTTAGTGTAACTCTATTTTGGGGTAGGAAAAGGCTGATACTGAATTGTAGTATTCATGTTTTGATGTACAAGTACAGCAGTTAATCAGTGTTAGTGTTACTCTATTTTGGGGTAGAAAAAGTCTGATACTGAATTGTAGTATTCATGTTTTGATGTACAAGTAGAGCAGTTAATCAGTGTTAGTGTAACTCTATTTTGGGGTAGGAAAAGGCTGATACTGAATTGTAGTATTCATGTTTTGATGTACAAGTAGAACAGTTAATCAGTGTTAGTGTATATCTATTTTGGGGTAGGAAAAGGCTGATACTGAATTGTAGTATTCATGTTTTGATGTACAAGTAGAGCAGTTAATCAGTGTTAGTGTATATCTATTTTGGGATAGGAAAAGGCTGATACTGAATTGTAGTATTCATGTTTTGATGTACAAGTAGAGCAGTTAATCAGTGTTAGTGTAACTCTATTTTAGGGTAGGAAAAGGCTGATACTGAATTGTAGTATTCATGTATTGATGTACAAGTAGAGCAGTTAATCAGTGTTAGTGTAACTCTATTTTGAGGTAGGAAAAGGCTGATACTGAATTGTAGTATTCATGTTTTGATGTACAAGTAGAGCAGTTAAAATTCTATTTTTTGGGGGGTAGGAAAAGGCTGATACTGAATTGTAGTATTCATGTTTTGATGTACAAGTAGAACAGTTAATCAGTGTTAGTGTATATCTATTTTGGGGTAGGAAAAGGCTGATACTGAATCGTAGTATTCATGTTTTGATGTACAAGTAGAGCAGTTAATCAGTGTTAGTGTAACTCTATTTTGGGGTAGGAAAAGGCTGATACTGAATTGTAGTATTCATGTTTTGATGTACAAGTAGAGCAGTTAATCAGTGTTAGTGTAACTCTATTTTGGGGTAGGAAAAGGCTGATACTATTTGTAGTATTCATGTTTTGATGTACAAGTAGAGCAGTTAATCAGTGTTAGTGTAACTCTATTTTGGGGTAGGAAAAGTCTGATACTGAATTGTAGTATTCATGTTTTGATGTACAAGTAGAGCAGTTAAAATTCTATTTTTTGGGGGGTAGGAAAAGGCTGATACTGAATTGTAGTATTCATGTTTTGATGTACAAGTAGAACAGTTAATCAGTGTTAGTGTATATCTATTTTGGGGTAGGAAAAGGCTGATACTGAATTGTAGTATTCATGTTTTGATGTACAAGTAGAGCAGTTAATCAGTGTTAGTGTATATCTATTTTGGGGTAGGAAAAGGCTGATACTGAATTGTAGTATTCATGTTTTGATGTACAAGTAGAGCAGTTAATCAGTGTTAGTGTAACTGTATTTTGGGGTAGGAAAAGGCTGATACTGAATTGTAGTATTCATGTTTTGATGTACAAGTAGAGCAGTTAATCAGTGTTAGTGTAACTCTATTTTGGGGTAGGAAAAGGCTGATACTGAATTGTAGTATTCATGTTTTGATTTACAAGTACAGCAGTTAATCAGTGTTAGTGTTACTCTATTTTGGGGTAGAAAAAGTCTGATACTGAATTGTAGTATTCATGTTTTGATGTACAAGTAGAGCAGTTAAAATTCTATTTTTTGGGGGGTAGGAAAAGGCTGATACTGAATTGTAGTATTCATGTTTTGATGTACAAGTAGAACACTTAATCAGTGTTAGTGTATATCTATTTTGGGGTAGGAAAAGGCTGATACTGAATTGTAGTATTCATGTTTTGATGTACAAGTAGAGCAGTTAATCAGTGTTAGTGTAACTCTATTTTGGGGTAGGAAAAGGCTGATACTGAATTGTAGTATTCATGTTTTGATGTACAAGTAGAGCAGTTAATCAGTGTTAGTGTAACTCTATTTTGGGGTAGGAAAAGGCTGATACTGAATTGTAGTATTCATGTTTTGATGTACAAGTAGAGCAGTTAAAATTCTATTTTTTGGGGGGTAGGAAAAGGCTGATACTGAATTGTAGTATTCATGTTTTGATGTACAAGTAGAGCAGTTAATCAGTGTTAGTGTAACTCTATTTTGGGGTAGGAAAAGGCTGATACTGAATTGTAGTATTCATGTTTTGATGTACAAGTAGAGCAGTTAATCAGTGTTAGTGTAACTCTATTTTAGGGTAGGAAAAGGCTGATACTGAATTGTAGTATTCATGTTTTGATGTACAAGTAGAGCAGTTAATCAGTGTTAGTGTAACTCTATTTTGGGGTAGGAAAAGTCTGATACTGAATTGTAGTATTCATGTTTTGATGTACAAGTAGAGCAGTTAAAATTCTATTTTTTGGGGGGTAGGAAAAGGCTGATACTGAATTGTAGTATTCATGTTTTGATGTACAAGTAGAACAGTTAATCAGTGTTAGTGTATATCTATTTTGGGGTAGGAAAAGGCTGATACTGAATTGTAGTATTCATGTTTTGATGTACAAGTAGAGCAGTTAATCAGTGTTAGTGTAACTCTATTTTGGGGTAGGAAAAGGCTGATACTCAATTGTAGTATTCATGTTTTGATGTACAAGTAGAGCAGTTAATCAGTGTTAGTGTAACTCTATTTTGGGGTAGGAAAAGGCTGATACTGAATTGTAGTATTCATGTTTTGATTTACAAGTACAGCAGTTAATCAGTGTTAGTGTTACTCTATTTTGGGGTAGAAAAAGTCTGATACTGAATTGTAGTATTCATGTTTTGATGTACAAGTAGAGCAGTTAAAATTCTATTTTTTGGGGGGTAGGAAATGGCTGATACTGAATTGTAGTATTCATGTTTTGATGTACAAGTAGAACACTTAATCAGTGTTAGTGTATATCTATTTTGGGGTAGGAAAAGGCTGATACTGAATTGTAGTATTCATGTTTTGATGTACAAGTAGAGCAGTTAATCAGTGTTAGTGTAACTCTATTTTGGGGTAGGAAAAGGCTGATACTGAATTGTAGTATTCATGTTTTGATGTACAAGTAGAGCAGTTAATCAGTGTTAGTGTAACTCTATTTTGGGGTAGGAAAAGGCTGATACTGAATTGTAGTATTCATGTTTTGATGTACAAGTAGAGCAGTTAAAATTCTATTTTTTGGGGGGTAGGAAAAGGCTGATACTGAATTGTAGTATTCATGTTTTGATGTACAAGTAGAGCAGTTAATCAGTGTTAGTGTAACTCTATTTTGGGGTAGGAAAAGGCTGATACTGAATTGTAGTATTCATGTTTTGATGTACAAGTAGAGCAGTTAATCAGTGTTAGTGTAACTCTATTTTAGGGTAGGAAAAGGCTGATACTGAATTGTAGTATTCATGTTTTGATGTACAAGTAGAGCAGTTAATCAGTGTTAGTGTAACTCTATTTTGGGGTAGGAAAAGGCTGATACTGAATTGTAGTATTCAGGTTTTGATGTACAAGTAGAGCAGTTAATCAGTGTTAGTGTAACTCTATTTTGGGGTAGGAAAAGGCTGATACTGAATTGTAGTATTCATGTTTTGATGTACAAGTACAGCAGTTAATCAGTGTTAGTGTTACTCTATTTTGGGGTAGAAAAAGTCTGATACTGAATTGTAGTATTCATGTTTTGATGTACAAGTAGAGCAGTTAAAATTCTATTTTTTGGGGGGTAGGAAAAGGCTGATACTGAATTGTAGTATTCGTGTTTTGATGTACAAGTAGAGCAGTTAAAATTCTATTTTGGGGGTAGGAAAAGGCTGATACTGAATTGTAGAATTCGTGTTTTGATGTACAAGTAGAGCAGTTAATCAGTGTTAGTGTAACTCTATTTTGGGGTAGGAAAAGGCTGCTACTGAATTGTAGTATTCATGTTTAGATGTACAAGTAGAGCAGTTAATCAGTGTTAGTGTAACTCTATTTTGGGGTAGGAAAAGACTGATACTGAATTGTAGTATTCATGTTTTGATGTACAAGTACAGCAGTTAATCAGTGCTAGTGTTACTCTATTTTGGGGTAGAAAAAGTCTGATACTGAAATGTAGTATTCATGTTTTGATGTACAAGTAGAGCAGTTAAAATTCTATTTTTTTGGGGGTAGGAAAAGGCTGATACTGAATTGTAGTATTCATGTTTTGATGTACAAGTAGAACAGTTAATCAGTGTTAGTGTATATCTATTTTGGGGTAGGAAAAGGCTGATACTGAATTGTAGTATTCATGTTTTGATGTACAAGTAGAGCAGTTAATCAGTGTTAGTGTAACTCTATTTTGGGGTAGGAAAAGGCTGATACTGAATTGTAGTATTCAGGTTTTGATGTACAAGTAGAGCAGTTAATCAGTGTTAGTGTAACTCTATTTTGGGGTAGGAAAAGGCTGATACTGAATTGTAGTATTCATGTTTTGATGTACAAGTACAGCAGTTAATCAGTGTTAGTGTTACTCTATTTTGGGGTAGAAAAAGTCTGATACTGAATTGTAGTATTCATGTTTTGATGTACAAGTAGAGCAGTTAAAATTCTATTTTTTGGGGGGTAGGAAAAGGCTGATACTGAATTGTAGTATTCGTGTTTTGATGTACAAGTAGAGCAGTTAAAATTCTATTTTGGGGGTAGGAAAAGGCTGATACTGAATTGTAGAATTCGTGTTTTGATGTACAAGTAGAGCAGTTAATCAGTGTTAGTGTAACTCTATTTTGGGGTAGGAAAAGGCTGATACTGAATTGTAGTATTCATGTTTAGATGTACAAGTAGAGCAGTTAATCAGTGTTAGTGTAACTCTATTTTGGGGTAGGAAAAGACTGATACTGAATTGTAGTATTCATGTTTTGATGTACAAGTAGAGCAGTTAAAATTCTATTTTAGGGTAGGATAAGGCTGATACTGAATTGTAGTATTAATGTTTTGATGTTCAAGTAGAACAGTTAATCAGTGTGAGGGTAACTCTATTTTGGGGTAGAAAAAGTCTGATACTGAATTGTAGTATTCATGTTTTGATGTACAAGTAGAGCAGTTAAAATTCTATTTTTTGGGGGGTAGGAAAAGGCTGATACTGAATTGTAGTATTCGTGTTTTGATGTACAAGTAGAGCAGATAAAATTCTGTTATGGGGGTAGGAAAAGGCTGATACTGAATTGTAGAATTCGTGTTTTGATGTACAAGTAGAGCAGTTAATCAGTGTTAGTGTAACTCTATTTTGGGGTAGGAAAAGGCTGATACTGAATTGTAGTATTTATGGTTTGATGTACAAGTAGAGCAGTTAATCAGTGAATTGTTGTAGCCATGTTTTGATGTACAAGTAGAGCAGTTAAAATTCTATTTTTTGGGGGGTAGGAAAAGGCTGATACTGAATTGTAGTATTCGTGTTTTGATATACAAGTAGAGCAGTTAAAATTCTATTTTGGGGGTAGGAAAAGGCTGATACTGAATTGTAGTATTAATGTTTTGATGTTCAAGTACAACAGTTAATCAGTGTGAGGGTAACTCTATTTTGGGGTAGGAAAAGGCTGATACTGAATTGTAGTATTCATGTTTTGATGTACAAGTAGAGCAGTTAATCAGTGTTAGTGTAACTCTATTTTGGGGTAGGAAAAGGCTGATACTGAATTGTAGTATTCATGTTTTGATGTACAATTAGAGCAGTTAATCAGTGTTAGTGTAACTCTATTTTGGGGTAGGAAAAGTCTGATACTGAATTGTAGTATTCATGTTTTGATGTACAAGTAGAGCAGTTAAAATTCTATTTTTTGGGGGGTAGGAAAAGGCTGATACTGAATTGTAGTATTCATGTTTTGATGTACAAGTAGAACAGTTAATCAGTGTTAGTGTATATCTATTTTGGGGTAGGAAAAGGCTGATACTGAATTGTAGTATTCATGTTTTGATGTACAAGTAGAGCAGTTAATCAGTGTTAGTGTAACTCTATTTTGGGGTAGGAAAAGGCTGATACTGAATTGTAGTATTCATGTTTTGATGTACAAGTAGAGCAGTTAATCAGTGTTAGTGTAACTCTATTTTGGGGTAGGAAAAGGCTGATACTGAATTGTAGTATTCATGTTTTGATGTACAAGTACAGCAGTTAATCAGTGTTAGTGTAACTCTATTTTGGGGTAGGAAAAGGCTGATACTGAATTGTAGTATTCATGTTTTGATGTACAAGTAGAGTAGTTAATCAGTGTTAGTGTAACTCTATTTTTTTGTACATGTAGATCAGTAAATCAGTGTTAGAAGTACTTTTTGTGTGAAGGAAAAGTCTGATACTATTTATAGTATTCATGTTTCAAAATACATGTACAAAGACTAATTAATCAGTGTTGACTAATTGATAATTGAATGTAATTTTAGTAGTAATAATAGTACAATATACTTTTTGTTTGATTAAATTTAAGCAAAGGCTGTTGAGTGTTTGCTAGTGATTAATTTTAATCCAGTCAGTCAATTTTTTTTGCAAATATAATTTTTTCCTTATTTTCTTTAGGATTAAATTTAATCCAATTGTCTGCAATTTTTTGTTATAATGGAGTTTTAAAATGAAAATTTTTATCAAGATTAAATTTAATCTGGGAATTGAAAAATATGTTTCAGCCTTACAGAATGTGTTATTATTTTGATTAATTTTAATCTTTCCTTGTGAAACTATTTTACATGTATTTTTATTCAACAAGATTAAATTTAATCCACAGAGTTTACAAATTTATAGAACAATTATTTTCCATGTTTACGTTAAGTTTAGATTGATTAAATTTAATCATCTTTCTGTATACTTATGGAAACTTTTACTGAATAAAAAAATATTTTATTAACAATATGTGTTTTATGTTGATTTCTATGATTTATTACTGAAATAGTTACAGAAATGTGTTATATTTCATGTTTGAGAAACAGATGATTAAAAAAGACTTTCTCAATTTAGAAGAGACTGGCTTAAAACATATAATTAGCGTTAAGGTTAGTGTAAGACATTCAATTAGGGTTAGGGTTAGTATAAAACACAAAATTAGGGTTAAGGGTTAGCATATTAAGATACTCTTAGAGTTAAGGTTGGTAAGAAATCAGACAATTAGGGGTAAGGTCGATGAAACACAAACTAAAGGGTAGGGGTTAGTACAAAAACGTATAATTAGGGTAAGGGATAGTGTAAAACATATAATTAGGGTTAGGGTTAGTATAAAACACACAGTTAGGGTTAGAGGTTATCATATAAAGGTACATGTAGGGTTTGGGTAAGTACAAAATTATACAATTAGGGTTTTAGTCAATGAAAACACAAAATAAATGGTAGGGGTTAGTACAAAAAATACATTAATGATAAGGGTTAGTTCAAAAACATTCTATTAGGGTTAAGTTTAGTGTAAAAGATATAATTAGGGTAAGGGTTAGTATAAAACACAAAATTAGGGTTAAGGGTTAGCATATTAGGATACATATGGGGTGCCTGTCTCGTGTAATCGGAATCTCAAAAAACCAAACCTTAGATCTTTCTGAAATTTTACACAGTGATTACAGATATATTGAAGATATGCACCTCCCCTTTTGGAGTCATTTTATAATTTCGTTTAGAAATTAGGGGCCCAAAAGGGGCCAAAAAAACACTTAGGGTTAGGGTTGGTAAAAAATCAGACAATTAGGGTAAGGGTCGATGAAAAAAAAACTAAAGGGTAGGGGTTAGTACAAACACGTATAATTAGGGTAAGGGATAGTGTAAGACATAATATAATTAGGGTTAGGGTTAGTATAAAACACAGTTAGGGTTAGGGGTTAGCATATATAGATACATTTAGGGTTAGGGTTAGTACAAAATTATACAATTAGGGGAACAGTCGATGAAAACACAAAATAAATGGTAGGGGTTAGTACAAAAAATACATTTATGAAAAGAGTTAGTTCAAAACATTCAATTAGGGTTAAGTTTACTGTAAAAGATATAATTAGGGTAAAGGTTAGTATAAAACACAAAATTAGGGTTAAGGGTTAGCATATTAAGATACACTTAGGGTTAGGGTTGCTAAGAAATCAGACAATTAGGGCAAGGGTCGATGAAAACACAAACTAAAGGATAGGGGTTACTTCAAAAACGTATAATTAGTGTAAGGAATAGTGTAAAACATATAATTAGGGTTAGGGTTAGTACAAAACATACAGTTAGGGTAAGGGGTTAGCATATAAAGATACAATTAGGGTAAGGGTTAGTACAATATTATACAATTAGCGTTATAGTCGATGCAAACACAAAATAAGTGGTAGGGGTTAGTACAAAAAATACATTTGTGATAAGGGTTAGTGTAAAGAGATAGAGTTCAGGTAAAGGATAGTACAAAAACGTACAATTAGTATTAGGGTTAGTGAATTCGTGTTAAGGTTAGTGTAAGACATTCAATTAGGGTTAGGGTTAGTATAAAACACACAGTTAGGGTTAGGGGTTAGCATATAAAGATACATTTAGGGTTAGGGTTAAGGTAAAACATATAATTAGGGTTAGGGTTAGTATAAAACACACACTTAGGGTTAGGGGTAAGCATATTAAGATACAATTAGGGTTAGGGTTAGTACAAGATTATACAATTAGCGTAATAGTCGATGAAAACACAAAATAAGTGGTAGGGGTTAGTACAAAAAATACATTTGTGATAAGGGTTAATAAAAGACCTACAATAAGGTTAGGGTTAGGGTTGGTACAAAATGAGACAATTAGGGTTAGGATCGGTGCAAACACAAACTAAAGGGTAAGGGTTAGTACAAAGAGATACAGTTCAGGTAAAGGATAGTACAAAAACGTACAATTAGGATTAGGGTTAGTGTAAAACATATAATTAGCGTTAAGGTTAGTGTAAGACATTCAATTAGGGTTAGGGTTAGTATAAAACACAAAATTAGGGTTAAGGGTTAGCATATTAAGATACTCTTAGAGTTAAGGTTGGTAAGAAATCAGACAATTAGGGGTAAGGTCGATGAAACACAAACTAAAGGGTAGGGGTTAGTACAAAAACGTATAATTAGGGTAAGGGATAGTGTAAAACATATAATTAGGGTTAGGGTTAGTATAAAACACACAGTTAGGGTTAGAGGTTAGCATATAAAGGTACATGTAGGGTTAGGGTAAGTACAAAATTATACAATTAGGGTTTTAGTCAATGAAAACACAAAATAAATGGTAGGGGTTAGTACAAAAAATACATTAATGATAAGGGTTAGTTTAAAAACATTCAATTAGGATTAAGTTTAGTGTAAAAGATATAATTAGGGTAAGGGTTAGTATAAAACACAAAATTAGGGTTAAGGGTTAGCATATTAGGATACATATGGGGTGCCTGTCTAGTGTAATCGGAATCTCAAAAACCAAACATTAGATCTTTCTGAAATTTTACACAGTGATTACAGATATATTAAAGATGTGCACCTCCCCTTTTGGGGTCATTTTATAATTTCGTTTAGAAATTAGGGGCCCAAAAAACACTAAGGGCTAGGGTTGGTTAAAAAATCAGACAATTAGGGTAAGGGTCGATGAAAAAAAAAAACTAAAGGGTAGGGGTTAGTACAAAAACGTATAATTAGGGTAAGGGATAGTGTAAGACATAATATAATTAGGGTTAGGGTTAGTATAAAACACAGTTAGGGTTAGGGGTTAGCATATATAGATACATTTAGGGTTAGGGTTAGTACAAAATTATACAATTAGGGGAACAGTCGATGAAAACACAAAATAAATGGTAGGGGTTAGTACAAAAAATACATTTATGATAAGAGTTAGTTCAAAAACATTCAATTAGGGTTAAGTTTACTGTAAAAGATATAATTAGGGTAAAGGTTAGTATAAAACACAAAATTAGGGTTAAGGGTTAGCATATTAAGATACACTTAGGGATAGGGTTGCTAAGAAATCAGACAATTAGGGTAAGGGTCGATGAAAACACAAACAAAAGGATAGGGGTTTGTTCAAAAACGTATAATTAGGGTAAGGGATAGTGTAAAACAGATAATTAGGGTTAGGGTTAGTATAAAACACAGTTAGGGTTATGGGTTAGCATATATAGATACATTTAGGGTCAGGGTTATTACAAAATTATACAATTAGGTTAATAGTCGATGAAAACACAAAATAAATGGTAGGGGTTAGTACAAAAGCGTATAATTAGGGTTAGGGATAGTGTTAAACATATAATTAGGGTTAGGGTTAGTATAAAACATACAGTTATGGTTAGGGGTTAGCATATAAAGATACATTTAGGGTTAGGGTTAGTACACAATTATACAATAAATGTAATGGTTAGTACAAAAACGTAAAATAAGGGTTAGGGTTAGTGTTAAACATATAATTAGGGTTAGGGTTAGTGTAAAACATTCAATAAGGGTTAGGGTTAGTATAAAACATACAGTTAGGGTTAGGGGTTAGCATATAAAGATACAATTAGGGTAAGGGTTAGTACAATATTATACAATTAGCGTCATAGTCGATGAAACACAAAATAAGTGGTAGGGGTTATTACAAAAAAATACATTTGTGATAAGGGTTAGTGTAAAGAGATAGAGTTCAGGTAAAGGATAGTACAAAAACGTACAATAAGTATTAGGGTTAGTGTAAAACATATAATAAGCGTTAAGGTTAGTGGAAGACATTCAATTAGGGTTAGGGTTAGTATAAAACACACAGTTAGGGTTAGGGGTTAGCATATAAAGATACATTTAGGGTTAGGGTTAAGGTAAAACATATAATTAGGGTTAGGGTTAGTATAAAACACACAATTAGGGTAAGGGGTAAGCATATTTAGATACAATTAGGGTTAGGGTTAGTACAAGATTATACAATTAGCGTAATTGTCGATGAAAACACAAAATAAGTGGTAGGGGTTAGTACAAAAAATACATTTGTGATAAGGGTTAATAAAATACCTACAATAAGGTTAGGGTTAGGGTTGGTACAAAATGAGACAATTAGGGTTAGGATCGATGCAAACACAAACTAAAGGGTAAGGGTTAGTACAAAGAGATACAGTTCAGGTAAAGGATAGTACAAAAACGTACAATTAGGATTAGGGTTAGTGTAAAACATATAATTAGCGTTAAGGTTAGTGTAAGACATTCAATTAGGGTTAGGGTTAGTATAAAACACAAAATTAGGGTTAAGGGTTAGCATATTAAGATACTCTTAGAGTTAAGGTTGGTAAGAAATCAGACAATTAGGGGTAAGGTCGATGAAACACAAACTAAGGGGTAGGGGTTAGTACAAAACGTATAATTAGGGTAAGGGATAGTGTAAAACATATAATTAGGGTTAGGGTTAGTATAAAACACACAGTTAGGGTTAGGGGTTAGCATTTTAAGATACACTTAGGATTAGGGTTGGTACTAAATCAGACAATTAGGGTTAGGATCGATGAAAACACAAACTAAAGGGTAAGGGTTAGTACGAAGAGATAGAGTTCAGGTAAAGGATAGTACAAAAACGTACAATTAGGATTAGGGTTAGTGTAAAACATATAATTAGGGTTAGGGTTAGTGTAAAACATTCAATTAGGGCTAGGGTTAGTATAAAACACACAGTTAGGGTTAGGGGCTAGCATATACAGATACAATTAGGGTTAGGGTTAGCATATACAGATACAATTAGGGTTAGGGTTAGTACAATATATACAATTTTCTATTTCTATTACTCGAAATTGACACACAAGGAAGGCTTTGTACAAAGCTCTATGACAAACGTGATGGGTGTGCTATAGCAAGCAAGAACTGCTTACTCTTCCGGAGCACCTGAGTTCACTCTCGTTTCGACTTGAGTTCGCGTTGCTGAATGCGGTTTTGTTGTTATGTGTGTTTGTGTTTTATCTTGTTATGTGGTTTGTTTTGTTGTGATGATTTTTGTCTGCCGGTTTTGTCTTTGTCTTCACGGTTTTATGATACTGATTACCCCTTTGGTACACCTTTGCTTCTTTCCTAACCCTAATTGTACCAACCCAAACCCTAATTATACTGTTTTATTATTGAATTGTACTAACCCTTATCACAAATAGATTTTTTGTACTAACCCCTACCACTTATTTTGTGTTTTCATCGACTATAACCATAACTGTATAATTTTGTACTAACCCTAACCCTAAATGTATCTTTATATGCTAACCGCTAACCCTAACTGTGTGATTTATACTAAAAATAACCCAAATTATATGTTTTACACTAACCCTAACTCCAATTGTATTTTTTGGTACTAACCCTTACTCTAAATGTATCTTTCTGGTCTAAACCCTATCCCTTACTTTGTGTTTCAAAGACCCTAGCCGTAACCCACAGGAAAAGGGGAGAGGTGTCATTTAATGGGCTATATCCTATGGTATATGACACGCTGTTACATATAGTGCAAATTAGTTAGTTAGTTAGTTATTGCTTTACTCCCAAGCAGATTCGAGCGCACCCCAGGGTGACATGACGGAGTTTATTTAACAGCACCAAAAAAGGAAAATTCAGTGCCTATTATGTAGCCCAAAGAAATCTTAATTACGTACTTTAGTGCTAGCTGGTATATTGTAACGTCTGGCTATAAAAACATTCGAAGAAAACTGTTTATTTCTAAGACATTTAGTTAGAGTCGAAAAAGAAAATTCGTAAACAATAACAAACATGGCGGCCACCAGTACCCCAATCCAAATAGGTATAAAAAGAGGCCAACCTTCAAGTCCATATGATTTATCTCCAGATCTTAAGCAAACAGAACGACAAATAAAGCCTAGAATTCATAGTTCTGGAGATTTAGAGTCCAGACCACAGAAACTACAACTTCTGGTCAGGCAAGTTGTAGTCTCCGTTCTTCAAAGCCCAGAATTTACCCAACAACTCCTTCCAAAGCTAACCCAAGAAGTTTCAAAAACTCTAGAAATTACAATCAATGAAATGATAAAGAAGGAAGTAGACCCCCATCTTAAGAAAATAGAAGAAAATCAAAAAGTCATCGAACATCAACAACAAATAATCGAAGCACAAGATAGAGATATTGCTAGAATCCAAGAACAAGGTAGACGACTTTATGGAATAGAGAAGCGCTTAGAAGAACAGGAGCAATATTCTCGTAGAACATCGCTGAGATTCAATAATGTGCCGGTACCAACAGACAAGGAAGGAAAGGTTATCTATCCTATTGATACTGACAATCTGGTGCTCAATACAATTCAAGAAAATCTAGATTTAAAAGGAATTGGTATAAAAGACATTGGCAGGACCCTTCCAATAGGCGAATTAAAAGATGGTATGACGTCGATCATAGTTAGGTTCATTAGTTACAGGCCTAGACAATTGGTATTCAGTAGCAAACGTATGTTAAAGAACCATCCGACCAAGCTCAACATTACCGAGAATTTGACAAAACAGAGGTACGAGGCAATGAAACTACTGAATGAACTTAGAAAGCAAGAACTAGTTCACTCGTTTTGGACACATGACGGAAGCATCTTGTACAAACGCACGGCAAAAGGTAAAATTGAAAGAATCAGAGACCTTTTTCGAGACATGAGAAATTTAGAATCTCTATTGTTATCGAGTTAAAGTCTCAATTTTAAATTTTCAGGCATAAAATTATCAATGGGGTATTTTATATGTATTATGATGTAAAATTCAAAAATGTTCTAAATGAATTTTTTGTCAACCTACCTTGTTTATGTGTGAATGTTGGATGTATTTCACAACTATATATCATGTTTCCAAAAATTTTTTCACTTAGCTAGTTGTACTGTAACAACAAATATTTTCATCAAAATTATTTTATATGATCTCAAACTTTTCTTTTTCAAAACACTTTATATCCTTAGTAGGACTATATCAATGTATTCCGCTATAGTAAACATAATAGTAACTAACCCGTTTGGCAACATTCCTTTCCATTCAATTCATTCATAACTTAAACGACCATGTTAAAAATAGCGAGGTTAAATGTCATTTATCAAGGTGCGTTTGACTTCTAAGACTTTTCTATCCAAATTTAATTCTGATAAAGTGATTTTATTTTGACTGTCCATTTTATTTTAACAAGGCTTTCTGGATTTTCCAATTTTGTAATTTAGCCGGTGGAAATGACAAACCATCGCAACCACCCGAACTTAGCATTTTTTTCACTAAAGCTATTCTTTATACTCTTGTGTTTTCGTTACACACCACTTATTTTTGGTCAATCTTTCTCTGGTCTATGCGTACTTGTAAACTATTTGATGTTGCATTGTATAAATCCATTTGTTGCTACTTTTGTTTCTTTGTTCCCATTTTTAACAAAGCTTGATAATGGGTAATGAGATAGCAGCATACAGAGCAACAATTGGATTGTTTTATGGAAAAACTCATCCAGTGGTTAGTAAATGCTTCTACAACAGATATTTTTGTGTATTTGAAGCATTCTTTATTTATCTGTCTAATATTATATCGGAGAGTGTGAAAATCTTAAATATTATTTCGAAATATTATATCAACATTTATTTTGTTTTAATGTTGATGTTTTATATTTTGTTATGCAACGATGTAGAGAGATTACCTGGTCCAAGGGAGCTAAGTGTATCTGATGGAGTAGACTTTGCACACCTGTTGTCAATTTTTCATCAAAATATTAGAAGTATTCGTAACAAAATTAACGAAATAGCCCATATTATTGATGAATATGACATAGTGTTTTTTACCTGGATGACTCGGTCAGTAATGATAACCTTTGTATCCCTGGTTTTGAAATCCCAATACGAAAAGATCGCAATAGTGCGGGAGGAGGCATTATAGAATATTTTAAGAAAGATCTAAAATTTAGACGTCGTGCTGATTTAGAAAATCAAGAAATAGAATCCATGTGGTTTGAGCTTATTACAAATAGAATGGTTATACTGATCAACATTGTTTACAGATCAGAGAGACAGTCCCCTAAAAACTTTTGGCAACTCTTTGATCAATCAATTAAGAATGCTTTAGATGAGAATTTAAATATTATAATTTTGGGTGACTTGAACAAAGATTTCCTAAAGGAGCAATATCAACGGTCTTTCCAATTTAATTGATAAACCCACAAATTTTTTTGGAAATACCGCATCGCTTCTCGATCCAATATTAATAACAGACACTATACCTTTTGTGGAAAGCGACACATTACCGACAGACAGACGAATCAGTGATCATGACGGCACCTATTTGACGATAAACAGTGGTATTGTAAACAGAAAGACGTCAACGCGGCTAGTCTGGAATTATAAACGGGCTGATACGGAACTTTTAAAAGATAAAGTCAGAGAAACAAATTGGTATGATCTGATTGTATCGGAACGTTATCTGAACATAGCATGTTCTAACTTTACTGATACTTTCTTGAATATATGCAAGGAATGCATTCCTTCTCAAACAGTTATTATCAGGAAGGATGACAAAGTTTGGTTTGATTCTGAACTAAGACGTGAAATCATTAAGAGGGATAGACTTCGAAAATCTTTTCATAAGAATAGAACACCACAAAATCAGCTTAGATTTAAAGCTCAGCGCAACAAAGTCAACAATATGAAAAAATATGCAAAAGAGCAGTTTTATGCTAATATTAATGAGACACTTTCTGAGTTAAAATCAGCTAATGTAAAATTATACTGGAAAACCATTAAAATGTTACTTAAAAGCGAAATCCCAAATTCGGATATCGCACCCTTACATGACCCAGACAATAACATGAATCTAGTTTTTGATAACTCTTCTAAAGTGTGATCTTCTGAATAGTTACTTCTGTTCAGTTACTGACTTAGACAGCCGTAGTATCGTCAAAATCAGGGAGGTCTTTGTTAAACAAAGACCTCCCTGATTTTGACGATACTAAGAAGTGGTGGCATCCTTACTGAAATTGTCATTTTTGAACAAGACGTCTTGGATGCCATTTCTTTGCTAAATCAACAAAAGGCTATAGGTCTAGATCGTATTAGCAATAAAATGTTACTCATGGTAAAACATGAGATTGCTCAACCTCTGTGTATGCTCTTCAACAAATCTTTAAAACATAACACTTTTCCAAACGAATGGAAAATTGTAAATGTCATGGCTCTGTTCAAGAAGGGAGATAAATCGTTGGTATCAAATTATAGGCCAGTCTCACTTTTATCATGTGTAAGTAAAGTCTTTGAAAAAATAGTTTATAAATGTATTTACAATCACATGATTGCTAATGACTTATTTTATAAATACCAGTCAGGCTTTTTACCAAAAATGTCTACAGTACATCAACTTATCGAAATTTACCACAATGTCTTGTTGTCATTAGATTCGGGTAACAAGACTTGTATTACATTTTGCGACATCAGTAAAGCCTTCGACCGAGTTTGGATTCGCGGATTAGTGTTTAAACTTGAGAGATATGGTATTAAGGGCAAGCTACTCAGATGGCTAGAAAGCTATCTTTCAAACAGAAAGCAACGAGTAGTAATGAACGAATCTGCTTCAACTATAGGGTTTTGGCATGCTGGTGTTCCACAGGGTTCAGTTTTGGGACCCTTATTATTTCTTGTATATGTTAATGATATTGCTGATGACATGATAGGTTTGTGTAGATTATTTGCTGATGATACATCTATTGGACATTCGACACATGATGATACTACCTTGGTTAATCTAACGAATTCTGACCTCTTGTTGTTTTTAGTACTTTTCCTAGAACAGTCAATGTGAGTTTTCGTTTTGAAGACACCATCATAGAACCAGTTTCGATTCATAAACATCTTGGAGTACTTTTTAGTTCAGATTGTAAATGGACTAAACATGTTGATTATATCATAGAAAAGACGTCTGTTCAACTAAACGTTTTACGTAAGTTGAAATTTAAACTGAAAAGAGAATATCTTGAAAAGATATATCTCACTTTTATTCGTCATGTTCTGGAATACGCGAGTGAAGTATGGGATAACTGTGGAAAATCAAATTCTGATAGAATTGAAAAAATCCAATACGAGGCAGGTAGAATCGTAACTGGTCTAAGCTGCTATTGCAGTATAGAATCCATTTGCAAGGAAACTGGCTGGGAGTCATTAAAATGTAGAAGAGAACAGAGAAAACTCAATCTCTTTTACAAAATGGCAAACGGACAGTGTCCAGAGTATTTAGCTGACTTACTGCCTACTCTTGTATCAGAATCTTCAAATTACAATTTAAGAAACAGAAATAATTTTAATATTCCGTCTGCTAGACTTTCCCTTTTCCAACATTCATTCTTACCAGGTACATTGAATCTTTGGAATAGCCTTGACCCATCACTTCGAGAGTGTCCAACTTTCGAGCTTTTTAAATCGAAACTAAAACTAAAATATAGAACGTTGACTAAACCACCATGCTACTTTAATGTGGGACACCGGATGCAAAACATTATACACACTAGAATACGCAATAAGTATAGTGCTCTCAAACATGATCTTTTTCAAAAGAATATTATAAACGATGAATTGTGTGATTGTAATGATATTGTTGAGACTTCGGCACATTTTTTCCTTTCTTGCAACAGATTCGAACCACAAAGAGCCGTACTGTTTCAGTCTTTACATGACCTGGAAGTTCCGATATCAATTGAAACTATTTTGTTGGGAGATAGCACCAGAAACGATGATGTAAATTCCTTGATTTTTATTAGCGTACAAAAAATACATAAAAGACACTGGGCGTTTTTCTAAAAATATAGATTTTAAATATTTACAAACGACACTAGACCAGAGACTTCATTTTTCAATCTTTCTTTTCAAATTTTACAGACGTAAATTTGTGAAATTCTTCTATAAATTTCTCCTCTTTTTCCTTTTGTTTCCCTTTTTTCCTTTTTTTCCACAACCAAACTCTGTCATGTTTTACCTTGGTGTACATATTATATATAAAAAACTTATTTCAGTTGTATAATTATTGTTGTCTGTTTAATGTTATGTATGTATTTTGTATGGGAGAAGACGTTCTAAGTTGTAGAACTTGTGTCCTATCCCTTTGTCTTAGTTTGTTTGACAATATAATATGTTTAAATTACTCCCAAGCAGCACGATTTAGGCTATATCCGGGAGATGAACATGAAAGTGGTGATACAATGAACATGAAATGATGATGAAGTGGGGGAAAGAGGACACAAGGCCAATCGGGTAGGAGAGTTTTGACTGCCACTGGAAAAGGGAGTGTCATTTTTACACAGACAATACTTGTACTTGACTGACTTTGATGACGGTCGGCATTAAATACAATATTGTTGTTTTGTGGCTGAAAGCAAATATCAACTATATCATCTCATGCTGTATGCGTAGTTGTTTATATCTACTATTGCTGATTGGACATTTGATGGTGTTTCTTCTTATGACGTACACATCATGATCAATGTTAATACACTAAAAAAAATGCGCTTATCGCTTCGCTTGGCGACATTTTCACGCACAAACTGTTTTTACCCACCCCAACTAACCTGAAATCCTTAATCCGCCCATGTACACAACCATCAATGAGAAATGGACAGGGCCACTTTACCTGTTCTTATTTAAAAGTTCAACATTGATTAAAATTCTGTAAAAACCCGTCGCACCCGATAATGAAAGAAGTACATCGGATTTGTTCTGGGTCATTACGAAGCAAATTGTCAATCCCGATTTTCGTGATTCATTTAAGATTAGCTTGTAATTTGTATGGTTATCACCTTTGTACACTTTATCTAGTGGTAATATTTCTTCGTGTGTCATACTTGCATCAAGTCTTCTATTTTTCACATGTTGAACGATTCAGCTGTGCATTTAAATAGGTTAACTACAGGTACATGAAAATTTAGATTCCTACATTTGTATATTATTGTGGGTTCTAATCAGGGCTTTTATTTCCTCTCTTTTAGTTTGGTCTCTTGTTGCCTCAAGTTTCCGTGTCAATGTAGTGCAAGTAGAACATCTTGTAAATATGTTTGTCTAAAAGAAATTAAAATGCATTCATGTATTTGGATGTCAATATTTTCCACTAGGTACTTAAACTAAAAAAAATAAATAAACGCATGCAATTATAAACATTACAAATACTCATATCATATTTTAATGTATAATTAAGTCTGAATGTTCAGGGATGTCTAATGCTCAAAATTTAACGACGTTAACAAGCATGAACAAACCTTCAATTACTTATTTCTACAACCCAATGTTAAATCTTCTCCTAGTCCTATGCCTGTTGCTAAATGGCCTCATACCGACATCTCTAACAAGCCCATGACTGTTTCTAAACTCGCAAGAACATGTACTAACGCTTCTTAAAGTTCCATGCCACTTCCTAAACCCATTGGTGCTGACACCTCTTACTGTTCTAAGACTAATCTAAACTGCACTGAAACTAACTCGTCGAACAGTGTGATTGGTCCTAATCCCTGTAGTAGTAAAACGTCAAATCCTTGAACTTCTTATTTTCAACCTTCTTCCCCCAATTCATTCCTTTGTTTTCTGAAACCGCTTGTTGTGTAAGTAACACGAGCTCTGCTGGAACTACTGATACAGTTGTCAAAACTGTGATGTTCTCAATTTGACAATCAGGGATTTCATGAAACATAATGTATCACACATAACATCGTTCCTAATGACATTCAAAGATGCAGTTAATGCGTTAATGTCATTGGCAACATTGGGATATAGCATACTGAAGAACACTTACATCTAGAGGTTTACTGTTATTTGCTTATTTGATAAAAAGAGTCCATGACGACGAAACCACTGATTTTATTGTTTTAGTAAATGTTGTGTTTGTTGAAGTTTTTTGTTTTAAGTGTACAACTGTTATCATGTGTGAAATTCTTGTTTTATATGTTTTTTCAGCTAAATACCTTTGATGAATAATGAACAATCTGTAATTCCAAACAATTATTAGATACCTATCAGATATTATTAAATATTGACAATATTGAGCCTGAATTGCTCACCTGGTTCACAGTTCAGGTGTGTATGAGAATTTGTGATAAAACCCCTGAATTTCTCTTTAGTATTAAAACTAATAGTCTTTTCAAAGTCTTTAAGATAGTAATCAAAAATAAACTACATATGCTTCTAACCCAATCCTAATGTGCAATGAAAGACCCTTTTTACCATTTAACATAAATTCGACGAGATACAAACATAAGCTTTGACAAAGATTCCTGACAGGCACATTTAAAATGTAGCGGGTTTAAACTAGTTTTATTTTGGCGCCAACCTTCCCCCTATTGATGTTCAATAACAAAGCACAAAATATTTATAGTTATTGGCATAAGGAAATCTGTTAAAACGTTTCTGCCCCGCCCACTCGTACTATTTTAAAAGAATTTCATTTAATTTATATTTATTTGCGCGGCTAAAACAGTTTTTTTTTTTTTGGAAAATCGACAACTTCATCACTGGATGTTCTATCTCTAGTGGAAAGGAACATTCAAAACTTAATTGACAAATACAAACAGTTCGATGAAATCAGGAAATTTTAGATAAAGCGAGGGAATTGAAGAAAAAAGGGGGAAAATAAAACAGGCACTAATGTGATTTATTTGCAAAGATATGATCGCATTTTAGCAGCATGTGCTGCTGATCGCGAAACCGTTTTAATAAAGAAAATTTTAGGTTGCTCAAAGGCTTAAGTGAAGTTTATGTCCCTCAAACGCTCCTTAAGTCGCTCTAGGCTAAAGTAAACTTTAGGTCGCTCTTTTGCTAAAATTAACTTGAGGTTTGTTCTTGGCTAAAGTTAACTTGCAAAGAAGTCAGGAAAAGCAGACCGTGAAACAGGTCTGCTATTAATTAAGTAAAGACCAGCCCGCCGTTCCCTTAAAGCCCAACTTTTGCCCATGTAAGATACTTGAATGCTATCATATTGTAAATGGTCATTTAAAATTGAAGGAAAATCACAAATATTATGGTCAGGTTCAAACTCAAATGTCAGTGACAAAAAGAAAATGGTGTGATTTTTTTGTAAACACTTCCAATGGAACCTTTACAGAAAGAGTTAATGTAGACTTGTTATATCTTAATAAGTTATTAACTAAGGAAGCAGATACTTGAAGGTAAGGACGTTAACTTAGCTGCCTTACTAATTCCTTACTTTACCTTCACTGAAAGAAAGATGAAAAGCCGGACCCAAGATTAAATAAACAATTAACTATATCAGAATTCATTTCTGCTTTTGGTATTTAGAAAAAAAACATTATGAGTGATGTATTTCATTAACGTAGAATAGAGTTAGATACATAATTGAGATGGCTGTTCTTTACCAAGGTAGCGGATTTTATGAATATCACAAATTGTTCAGTGCTCAAGCAGCAGCCAACTTAAAGTATCAAGGTTCGCCAGTAGACTGGCGGGTCCGTAAGGAATAATACCCTGTTCTGTAACATTTTTGTAAATGTTAGAGCTATTACTTGCACTTTATGTAACAGCGTGTCATATACCATAGGATATTGCCCATCAAATGACAAAATAGAATATGGAAACAAACAAATGCAATGAGGAACCCACTGAAGGTTTATTACCAGTTGAGTCCTGTTTAGAACCCATAGATATTGACCAAGATGTTCTTGAATCGTAACAGTACTCTGTGCATGGCACCAGCTGCAAAACAAACGCCACAGAATATATTCACTGAAGATTGCCAGATGGACATTTTGGGCTGTTTTAAAGTAGACCAGTGAGTCAAGCTGTCTTCATCAAAATACTTTAATGCCAGATTGTTTTCAGCAGATAATCGTTTTTCTGGCAACAAAGAATACATTTTTTTCGCACAATATGTGACCGAAATATCCAGAATATCATCTAACATTTCCTTAGCATTGAGAAAAGGCAAATCTAGTACACAAGATGGACGGCCAGTTACAGCAACAATGTTAATGGGTACTCAAGTCAGATGTTTGATTTCGCTTCCTTCAGCCAGTAAGAGGAACACCTCCATATTGGCAAAGAACTATGAAAGACCTTTATGCCATGATTCGACAAATTGGCATTCCAACATGGTTTGTTACTTTTTCTGCTGGAGAGATGAGATGGACAGAGGTGACAGAAACTCTTATGTTTCTAAATAATTACAGAAGACAGCCAGATGAACTTGAGTTGGCTGAAAAATGCTCATTGATTGCAGATAATCCTTTGACATGTGCCAGAATGTTTGACCATCGTGTCAGGTCTCTGTTTACAGATTTGATAATGGCACCATCCTGTCCATTAGGTGAGGTTGTGGATTATTTCTATCGCACTGAATTCCAGCAGCGTGGATCCCCCCCCCACATTCATTCATTCCTTTGGATTAAAGATGGACCGAAGCTTAATGAAGACAATGACCAGGAGGTTTGTGCCTTTGTTGACAAGTACATTACTTGTAGGATTCCAGTTGAAGAAGATGACCCAGACCTTATTGATGTAATCACAAATGTTCAGCTTCACAGTAAATCACATTCAAAATCTTGCAGAAAGTATTCAGATCATGCGATCTGATCTCTCACAACTTTTGGCTATTCTAGTACTGGTGCCTATACTTATTAAATACCATGAAATGATGATGATAAATGAAATATGGGCATACATGTGACGGATCAGTGATGGCAAGGCTGGAGATTTTGATTTTTTGGCTGGTGAGTGAGTGAGTGAGTTGGTGTTTTACGCCCGTGCAACGCTATATAGGTTATTTACAGGCGATGAACATGAAAAGGATGATAAAATGAACATGAAGATTTTGGCTGGAGATTGGACCAAAAAGCGGGAGATTTTCAAAACCTATTAAAATTGCATTTCGATGTCAAGTGGGGGCACTAGCGTGTGCCAATTATACATGGCTTCACTGATTAATCTCAAACTGTTTATACAATCATCAGGTCAATTATGGCAATAAACCTTTAATTAACACCTTTACCTGTTAAATTGACGTTTACCTAATTGACAAACCCATAAAACAACGGAAATGTTTTATGTCTGAACAATTAAAAGGTCTATAAAACTAAAATTTTGTCATGTCTTGAAAAAGCGGGAGATTACACAAAAAGTCGGGAGAACGGGAGATGGATCAAAAAGTCGGGAGATTTCGTCTCCCGGCGGGAGAATCACATGTATGTATGGGGGTGGGGTGGGACACAAAGGACCGGTAAATTTTGAAGAACCACAGGAAAAGGGGAGAGGTGGGCAGGGGCAGAGAATTTAGCCTATGTGGTGCACTACTTGGCGGTCCACAAAGGGGGTCTTTAAAGTGCATGAAGCGTGGCACTCTCCACACACGTTGGCCCACTATGGTCGGCGGTCAGGGTTTCCGTATCATAGACCTGACAACCCCCGCGGACGAGGGCTGCCCTATTCAGCCACCTAGGGTACACAATTGGTTGCTCTGTGGGCTGAGCACTGACTTGACGTCAGAATCCCAAGACCCTTAGTCGCCTCTTACGACAAGCTAGGCTCTGCTGCGGGCCTATTCGCCACCTGGGCCCCGCACGGGACAAAAAAGAGTGGAAGATGGTCAGTTACCAAGTGCAAGGTTGCAAAAGATTATGCTTACATTCCAAATCTAATGCAAGCTATATTGGTAAAAAGGTTAAATGATGATGTTGGAATGAACCAGCCATTAGAGTTGGAAGCAGAAGACCCAAGAAGAATCTCTGCTCACTTGGCTCCCATTACACCGCCACCTACATCTCAGATAGCAGCAGAACAAAGCTCAAGATTTAGTGCTTATGGTTCAGCTACCCAGGATATGGACGCAACAATAGACTATGATTGGCAACAATAACTTCCATTATTCTATAATATAAATAATTCTTTAACATATTTCATTATAATCAAGTAAGTGAATAAAAAAGGATATTCACCTGGCAAAGTGATATTCACCTAAAAAATGGCGGGAAAGGTGATGACGTCGTTACAGTATTTTTCTATTTGGATTAATTTTTTTAACCCTTCAAATGCATATTTTTGTCAGATATTGGATAATAGAATAAAACAATTTATACTGTCTTTTGTTTCGATAAATGTGAGTGTTATTGACTTTAGAAAAAAAACTTAAGATATTCACCTCGCCCTTCAGGCTCAGTGAATATGTACCCAACACCTTAAAATCACCAAAGGTCGTACACTCAAAAACGTCAGGTGGTGCAAAACAAGATCTACAGAGCCAGAGGTTGTATGGTGTGGACAAGATCAGCAGAATTCACTGAAGACCCAGAATTAGTGAAGATGGCCATGATTGGAGGATATCCAGACAGCCAAATTGAGGCAGATATTGTAGTCAGCCAAATGACTCAGGAAAGAACTAAGGGAGACAATCAGCAAAGAAGACTGACATCAGATGCTATTGACACACATGCACCTTCCACCAGTCACGCAAGTAACCTCAGCAGTGGCACCACAGCCTAACCAAATTTTCTAAATTGTATCAAACGCACTGCAGCATAACAGACCATCAGCAAATTTAACGGGCAAGGATCCGCAAAGGTATGGTGGAAAAGTTTTATGACTTTTATGTCCCTGAGCAGTGTTGTAGGGGACAACGTGTGCAGTTACTTTGCTCCTTTAATGGACGGCCCAGCTAGTGCATATGCTTCCTGATGACATCACTGGCAAGCTGGATTCTCTCAAGGAGGCCTTTATGAAGAGGTTCCTACCAACATTAATTGATATTGAATTAATGGAGTTTAAGCAGAATATGGAAGAACCAGTAGAAAACTATATTCATACGATCCTGAAGTCTTGTGCCGATGCCAGCTTTTCCGAAACAAGTTTAACAAGCATTCTGAGAGTATTGCAAAACAATACTTAGTCCCCTACCGGCCTCATATTTCAGTCACTGGTAACAATTTGTCAACCAAATGAATATCTAAACTTGATAAGTTTAATATCTACAAGGAACAATAAAAAGTGTAGAAAAGAAAATTGCAATAGATTTTCAAACTTCAAAGGGCCATAACTCCCATAAAAAATTGTAGACCGGCAGGAAACTCAAACTTGATCTGTAACTCATCAAGGTGAACTCCCATACCAAAAATCAGTTCATTATCTATAAGCGTTTAGAAAAAAAAGCGGAAAACTGAAATTTTAGTGAATTTTCAAAGTTGAATGGGCAATAACTCCCATAAAAAAATTGTGGACTGGCACGAAACTCAAACTTGATCTGTAACTCATCAATGTTAACTCACATACCAAAAATCAGTTCATTATCTATAAGCGTTTAGAAAAAAAGTGCGGAAAACTGAAATTTTAGTGAATTTTCAAACTTTAAAGGGCCATAACTCCCATAAAAAATTGTAGACCGGCAGGAAACTCAAACTTGATCTGTAACTCATCAAGGTAAACTCACATACCAAAAATCAGTTCATTATCTATAAGCGTTTAGAAAAAAGTGCGAAAAAACTGAAATTTTAGTGAATTTTCAAAGTTGAAAGGGCCATAACTCCCATAAAAAATTGTGGACTGGCACGAAACTCAAACTTGATCTGTAACTCATCAAGGTAAACTCACATACCAAAAATCAGTTCATTATCTATAAGCGTTTAGAAAAAAAGTGCGGAAAACTGAAATTTTGGTGAATTTTCAAAGTTGAAAGTGCCATAACTCCCATAAAAAATTGTAGACTGGCACGAAACCCAAACTTGATCTGTAACTCATCAAGATAAACTCACATACCAAAAATCAGTTCATTATCTATAAGCGTTTAGAAAAAAAGTGCGGAAAACTGAGGCGTGACAGACAGACGGACAGACAGACGGACCTATAGTCCCCTTCGGCTTTCGCCGGTAGGGGACTAATAAATATAATGAAAGGCTTGAAACCATCAATTGCAGCCACAGAAATGAACTAAAACCCAGAAACCATTGAGGAACTGCGCCAGAAAGCCACACGAGCTGAAAGAACACTTATGGTAACAAAGTGCGTCGACCCAGAGCAAATGTGTACTATGCTAACACAAATGAACATGAAAATGAACAAAAATTGCACTTGAGTTAACATCGGGGCAGTTGTGAAGTTGTACCAGTTGTGTCATTGTCTCTGTGCCCATCTTACTTGGATATTTCTTCACGTGTAATAAACATGTTTCTCTTTCTGCTTCTCCTCACATGAAATTGTATGTCACTTGGAAAAATTTTAATGTTACAAACTAACAGACCAATCTATCTCTGTACCTTCAATTATTGATATTGATTTTTTAACTAGGAAGAAACTTAAAATGATTTGGAGTCAGCCTTTTTCGGCTTAAGAACTCATTATACATCATGGGTTAACAACTGTTTCACTGGATCAAACTGTTAAAAAGCAAACATCTGACCATTCATCATTAAATGTAAAATATGAAAAAGAGCAAGCAAGCTTATATCCTATGTTATATATTGTCAAACACATTTTTTTTTATATATCTTTTCTTATTGTATGTTCAGGATAGTAAGGAACATGATCTGCAGTACACTCACAGTGAACTTGATAAATAACTGAACTCTTCTTTATTTATGTGAACTTTGTTTATGAATGTGAAATTGAATTGTTGCTTATATTTTTTTTTATTGTTTGTAGTATGTTCATGAGGCAAAGGCAACGGTTCTTACAGGTTCCACCCAGCAGTATATCAGTAATTGCCCATGCTCGGCTTGAGTTATGTTGGGAAACTTCGTTTGGGAGACTTAGTAATAGTTCGCTGTTACAATCATTACTTGTTTAAGGACTGGTATTAAATCTGATAAAATTGAATTTTTAGTCTTGTGCCAATGCAAGATTGCAAGCAGAGACCTATGGTCATGTTGATAACTGCTGCCCGATGTCAGGTTTCTGAGCGGTCTTAAGTGGACCTTTTGTTAACTACAATAATGTAGCTCCTTTGACATCTTCCGCCCAATGAAAGATGACAAAGGAGCTACATTATTGTAGCTAGAGGAGCTTCAATGCGGTCCCATTACTCGTAATGGAGCAAATCGAATTTCTTTCTCCAACTCAAAAAAGCCTCAAGATGGTTCGAAAATATCAATTACACTCTGAATAACATTGAATTAATAAAAATTTTGGTCTAAAAGTTACAGGTTAATACTAATTAGTTCATTTTAAATTTGTCCCGTGCGGGGCCCGGGTGGCGAATAGGCCCGCTGCAGAGCCTAGCTTGTCGTAAGAGGCGACTAAGGGTCTTGGGATTCTGACGTTGGGTCAGTGCTTAGCCCACATAGCGACCAAGTGTGTACCCTAGGTGGCTGAATAGGGTGGCCCTCGTCCGCGGGGGTTGTCAGATCTATAATACGGAAACCCTGACCGCCGACCATAGTGGGCCAACGTGTGTGGAGAGTGCCACGCTTCATGCACGTAAAAGACCCCTTTGTGGACCGCCAAGTAGTGCACCACATAGGCTAAATTTTCCGCCCTTACCCACCTCTCCCCTTTTTCCTGTGGTTCATAAAAATTTACCGGTCCTTTGTGTCCCACCCCATCCCCATATTTCATTTATCATCATTTCATGTTCATTTATCATCCTTTTCATGTTCATCGCCTGTAAATAACCTATATAGCGTTGCACGGGCGTAAAACACCAACTCACTCATTTTAAATTTCTGATCCTGAACTTACAAGAATAGATTCCAGGTCCCCCGCCTGTTGAACGTTATATTGTTGAAGGGGCATAACTCCAATAATTATGTGTTCTATGGGAGAAAAAATGACTAAGTCGTTAAACAGGAAGTAGATGTCAGACTGACCTGAAAATCACTTACACCTTAGGGGACCCCTATAGGAGTCTGCATACAAAATTTCAGAACCTTAGGATTAGTAGTTACTGAGAAAAGTGTTACGAAAAATTTACCATTGAGCCTATGGGAGAAAAAATGACTAAGACTTTAATCAGGAAGTAGATGTCAGACTGACCTGAAAATCACTTACACTTTAGGGGACCCCTATAGGAGTCTGCATACAAAATTTCAGAACCCTAGGATTAGTAGTTACTGAGAAAAGTGTTACAAAAAATTTACCATTGAGCCTATGGGAGAAAAAATGACTAAGTCGTTAAACAGGAAGTAGATGTCAGACTGACCTGAAAATCACTTACACCTTAGGGGACCCCTATAGGAGTCTGCATACAAAATTTCAGAACCCTAGGATTAGTAGTTACTGAGAAAAGTGTTACGAAAAATTTACCATTGAGCCTATGGGAGAAAAAATGACTAAGTCGTTAAACAGGAAGTAGATGTCAGACTGACCTGAAAATCACTTACACCTTGGGGGACCCCTATAGGAGTCTGCATACAAAATTTCAGAACCCTAGGATTAGTAGTTACTGAGAAAAGTGTTACGAAAAAAGTGTGACGGACGCACGGACGGACGGACACCGGCATTTCCAAGTCCCCGCTCCGCGTTGCGGCTGGGGACAAAAAAATTGATAATTATTGCTTTACTCCCAAGCAGCGCGATTTCGGCTATATCCGGGAGATGAACATGAAAGTGGTGATACAATGAACATGAAATGATGATGAAGTGGAGAAATGGGGACACAAGGCCAATCGGGTATGAGAGTTTTGACTGCCACTGGAAAAAGGAGTGATTGGTAGGGACGGGAAATTTTGCCTCCTGTATGAGGATCCTACGGGTCCTACTCTTACCGACACCTGCAGCAGGGTTCTTAAACGTGCAAGGAACGTGTCCCAACACGGTGCACCACTATGGTTTGCGGTCAGGTTTTCCGCATTATCACCTGACGACCCCGCATCTCTCGATGTAAGGGCTGTCCCATTCAACCACCTGGGGCACACATCCCATTCGCTTTGTGGGCATAGCGGCCTGACCCCGATGTCAGGTTTCTGGGCGCTCTTTAGTGGACTTTTACCGACAAGCTTAGCGCTGCTGCGGGCCTATTCGCCTCCCGGGCCCCGCACGGGATTGCTCAAGATGAAGCAAGCCAAATTTGTAAGCGGTCATTAACAACAGATCTAAGTCTGATTGTGCGGAGGTTTTTTCGGAGGTTAAGCTATCGCATCGTACAAGAAAATTAATGGCTAGTCTTACATCAATCAAGTCTTCTTTGTCGGTGGACGATTTTATGGTTATAATAGCGGTAAAACGAGATATCAGCATTATTATTCGTGTGATATCATTTTTTTATGGTTTTCGTGGGTGGCCTTGAAATTCGATACAACACGAAAAGGAAATTTTACAATGATTATCAGGCTGCAGACTTCAGAACCACGAATTTAAGAATCCATGAACTTATCAATTTTCATCAAACCACGAAAAATGGTACCCCCGAAAATTAATGAAACCACAGTAACTATAGTATAATAAAATCAAAGCATTTACTATTTTTTAAATTTGTAAATAAAAACCAACATTCTGATCCTGAACTTTAAGTACAAGATTGAGTTGAAAGTTATGGTGGTTGATTGTATTAATTTTGTGTTTGACTGGTCTGCTGTACTGAGATGATCACCTCAATATCCCTATTGTGTCTCACAATTATGTTGTGTTCTATGGTCATGATTTGCAGTGGAAGAGGGAGATTTGGCGCCATTAAACCTGGTTTAACCCACCGTTTCGTTTGAAATGCCCGTTCCAAGTCAGGACCATTGCGATATGACTGATTCGTTTTTGTCATTTTCTCTTAAAATAATAGAATAAGTCCTTTGTCTAAATTTAAATGTTTTTGTTTTATGTAGCAATGATGCATTTTCTTTTATATGTAGTATTTTGAGGATTGAATTTTTTTTTTTTTTTTTTATTTTAGGAGGAAAATTTGAGACTCAAAAGAGAAAACGTAAAGTTAAAACAAGAAGTTGAAGAACTTAAGAGGAAGCTACAGGAAAAGGTTTGCATAGTATTAATTTTTAATGACTTACTCATAAAGGTGAACCTGATATTAAAAGAAGAAAAAACACACATCTCCCCAAATTTCCGTCAAGCATTTCTCAGAAGCAGTTACTGAGAATGAATTGAAACTTTATAGGATAGCTTAAGGTTCATCTGTACCTTTCTTTAAAACATGGCGTTGTTTTTATCTATTTTCAGTATATGCAAAGTCAAAACTGCACATAAAATTGAAATATAAAGTGTAGCTGGACCTAGATATTAAAAATTCTTACCTTTTTTCTGTGAATTCATCACGTAAAAATCCTTTATTTAAGAGATCTCTTTTTTCTCCGCTTTTAAAAACACCCGATTTAAGGCTAATATCACTTTCAGCCTTTCTTGTTGCCTCAAATTTCATGCAACTTTCAATAAGGGATTTAACTAAAAGTGTTTACCTCGTTTCATGTAAGAGGCACAATAGGGATAGTTTGTCCTTTTTCAATTTAAAATCTGAACAGGAAAAAAAGAGATCTTTATTTTTAAGGAACTTAAACTGAAAAATTGATAGAAATTGAATCGGAAATTACCATATCTAGGTCCAGCTATGGTTTATTTTATATTTTATCTGTAGTTTTTGTTCTGCATATACTAAAAATTAGGTAGAAAATTTCGCTATTTTTAACGAAAGGTACAGATGAACCTTAATATGTCAAAATGTATGTCCTGAACAATTTTCAGACCTGTCAGACTTCTTCATCCTGTTTAAGGCAAGTGGGAGCATCGTTCCATGAACACATCCTTCTTTATTGTATTACATTTTAGCTGTGGTTGGAAATTCTCTCATCAATATCTGTTTTTCAGTTCATCATTTTACTCATTATAAAAGTACAGTATGTATTTGACCTTATCTGTATAATCATCTTGAACTTGTTTTTTTATTATTTCAGGATGTCTTTGAGTTTGAAGACAGTCATGAAGAAGATATTATCAGGTAGGGTTTAGATTATACATATTTCAAGTTAACAGACATAATTACATGAATAAGAAAGAAATGATAACACTTTTTCTCAACTTGCTTATATAGAAGTAGAAATATAAAGACATGACAAATTAAACTTGCATCTATTTGTAACATTCTTTTATTGCAAGATTCATTTCGTCCTGAAGGATACAATTTAAAATTCACAAAGCAAATTGAACTTTCCCTATTTTCATAAATAGTGAGTTATCCCCCATTTACAAGAGTTGTCCTCCATTACGGTAGGTATTTTACTTTGCAATGAATGGGAAAAATAAGGTTTTAATTTTTAAAAATTATTCAGAGGGCTTAGCAGACAGACCCTATTAAATCAGGTAAACATGTTATAAACCGTTTCAAATTAATAATATTTTACATTTGGACATTTTTATGACAAATTAAAAAACAAATGCAGAAAAACTTATTTTCCACGCAGTCTTCTTGAAAGAGAAGATAACTCTGCAAATGGGAGATAACTCACAATATACTAAAATAGGGAATAGCAAAGGTCATAACTTGGTACTGACATTTCAAACCTTCCTCTTTCATTGTGGCCATAGTGTTGGTAGTAAAGCAAAACAATATTGTTGTTTGGAACAATAGAGATAGTGAGGTGATCATCTCATTACAATAGATACAGACAGTTGGGTTTGACTCATATTGATCACATCTTAAAGCAACAGCTTGCTTTAAAGTTAAGATTGGATTTATTCTAATTAACTTTTTTTTCTTTTTTACAGACCACAGAGAATTATATTACCAAAAAGAAGAAGAATATTAGAAAATCCTGAAGATCAGTGTTGTCAGTGAAGCAATAAAACCATAAGAAATATATCAGTTTTAAAGCATAAAAAATGGATTCCTTTTTCCATCCAAAATCAGATTACCTTTGGGTTTAGGTACCTTTACCTCGAGAAAGAATGGTATGATCATATAACTTTATGCACATATATATTCACAGGGTATGAAAAAAGAATAATCATCATACAATTGTACCTGACTTATCAACTTAATAGAAAAAGAGGTTATTTAATATAAAGCATACCATGAAACTTGATTGGACATACAATCGGATATAAGCATACAAAAATCATCATACTCTTGGTATAAGTGAAAGTTTTGAACATGGCCAAATTTTTTTTTAAAGTTCATGAACATAATGAAAACAATGGTCTAAAGAAAGTTATTTGTGTACTACTTTTAGGTGCTCGTATCAGATTTGTCATGGACAATGTTGAGTGTAGAGTGCAGCATAACCATGTAAGAAGACTCCAGTAAAGAGCCAGGAGTTAGCAGATGATGAAAGGTGTACAGGGAAATTTTGTACTTAAAACAATATATTTTAGAAAAGAAAGTACCTATGAAATAAACTGTGCATTGTAATAAAACATTTTGTATCTTTATATCATTATGAAGGCATTATATATATTGATAAATTAAGATGAAATAATGATGATGCGTCATTCAACTAAAACTTTTTTATTATTTACTGAAATTAAGATTTTAAACCTAAGTTATCATGACAACTGTCTAAAATAAATGTAAATTGCTGAAAAAAATAAGGTGACGAGTGTCATATATACACATACATGAGCATCAAAATGAGTTAACAGTTTATATAATTTTTATGTTTTATATGTGCATGTATGATTAAAATTGAAAAAAAAAAACTTGTAGAGATATCATTGTCTCTGGTATTATATGTTTCATATTTCATTTTTCCAAATTTTTAACTGTTTATTTCCTGATAACAATGACTCCATTGAGCATAATATTCATAATGGAACAAAGTTACATATTACATGTATAATTAATGTCAAATTGTTTTAAAGAATTTTTGTTTAATCCTCTCTTTAATTAAACAATCTTTCAAGAAAGGCTATACTGTAAATTAAGCTCACACTATTTACAATTCTATTTTGTCTATTTTAAAGTTCATCTAAAATCTTACATGTAATATATGTCTTACTTGTAAAACTGTTGTTTGTTTATTTAAATGCATTGTTTTATATTTATGATTGATTAATCTGATATGATTAAAAATTCAAAGTTGATGCTTGTTAATGTTGATGAACCCTACCGGTAGTTTGATAATTTCTGTTCCTGGAGTTACTGATACGCTGCTGTTGAAGATTTTTTGTTGGTTTCTTGTTCTTATCCCACATGTTGAATTGCTTTGATGTCCAGTACTTACAAATTATAAAAATCCCATAGGACAAAATTGAATTCATTTGAAAAAAATAGAATCCCATGGGATAAACAAAATTCCATAAGAGAAATACAAATCCCATGGGACAGAAAAAATCCCAAAGGAGAAAAACAAATCCCATGGGACAAAAAAAAATCCCATGGGACAAAAGAATCCCATGGGACCAAAAAATTATCCCATGGGATTAAATAAATATCACATGGGATTTGTCAGAATCCCATGGGATTAATCACTATCCCATGTGATAAAAAAATCTCATGAAAGAATTTCCCCCCCAAAAAATTTATTTTTAGATAAAGAATAAAGATCTAAAGTATTTTATGAAATCCCATGTTGAGACGAACACATTGGTTACTCATATGACCTACCATACAAATTTTAAAGCGGCGCTAAATTTGCAATTGAGTGTTTTGCAAATTAAATGTGTCTGGTGTTAATTTAGAAAACGTCAACACAATTTTGTTTTGGTGATAATGGAGTCAAACAATACTTTCTAGGTTAACAAGCAAGTCCTATCGTTAATTTCTTATGCCATATGTGCTTAAGGATGCTCGCTGGTCTTGTTTTGGTATTTCTGTCATTTTTTCGGAATCCTCTAGATTTTACCATCAAAATAGGGTAAACTTTTTTGCCCACGAACCCCCTATTTTCTTGTTATTAATGTCTTTAACATGTCTTAAAGAGGTTATAGACAAAGTTTTATCAAATCCTATTTATTCTGTCATGGATTTGAACAGCTAAATAGTGCTAATGCTAAACATATGAAAAAGTCAGAGAAAAACTGTTCCCGCTAAAAATTCAACGTCAATTATCTTGAAAACGAGGTCATGAACCTGTTATTTTTTTTTTGGCTTATTTTATAACTTTTAGTATTATCTTTTCATTTGAGGCATCAAATTTGAAACCTATTTATTTTCAATAATAGTAGCGAACATCCTTAAATAAACACAATAAAAACATACTGACATTACTTCTACAAAAAAAGGGGATACTTGCTTTTATTAATTTATTAAGCACAGTATTCCTGGTTTATTTATACATGTAAACCCAAACACAAAATAATTTAAATATAAAAAAAAAATTATTACAGAACAAAAGATGCATAAAAGCTTAAACAAGTGTAATCTTTTGATTAAAAAATCAAACATTTTATTGATATTCAGCCTATTATATCCAAATTTAAATTATTACTTTCAACTAAAAGTATTAAAAACAGATATCTTGCATAAAATATAAGTTTTGTAATGGTGCATGTCTGAATTTAATTTGTAAAAGAGGTAATTTACACATACATGTATATTAAAAAACAAGTATTTCCTATATTTGAGTGAGTGAGTGAGTTGGTGTTTTACGCCCGTGCAACGCTATATAGGTTATTTACAGGCGATGAACATGAAAGGATGATACAATGAACATGAAATGATGATGATAAATGAAATATGGGGATGGGATGGGACACAAAGGACCGGTAAATTTTGAAGAACCACAGGAAAAGGGGAGAGGTGGGTAGGGGCGGAAAATTTAGCCTATGTGGTGCACTACTTGGCGGTCCACAAAGGGGTCTTTAACGTGCATGAAGCGTGGCACTCTCCACACACGTTGGCCCACTATGGTCGGCGGTCAGGGTTTCCGTATTATAGACCTGACAACCCCCGCGGACGAGGGCCACCCTATTCAGCCACCTAGGGTACACACTTGGTCGCTCTGTGGGCTGAGCACTGACCCGACGTCAGAATCCCAAGACCCTTAGTCGCCTCTTACGACAAGCTAGGCTCTGCTGCGGGCCTATTCGCCACCCGGGCCCCGCACGGGACTCCTATATTTGAATAGCATATATATATAGATGTAATTCATTTTACCTTTTATTCAGAATTTAGAAGTTGTGAAGACGCAGTAGGAACTGATGTGGAAATTGAGGAAGAAATTGTTCTTGGGCATGAGATCTTGGCCTCCTTGAATTTAAACAGACAAAAGTTTTTGAACATCCACCAAACAGAGGCTCTAAAGCAGCTACTGAACATATTTGGTCAAGAAATGTGCCTGATGGACGCCACAAACAGGACCGCAAAAAACACCTTGCCTCTTTACTTCATTGTAGTTCCAACAAATGTGAACATTACGGTTGGCACCTCCAATACTTTAAAGTTGAAGAACGGTTTTACCGGTTTTTGTATGCATCTCCGAAAATGTCATTTACGCCATCCGCTGTGCTAAGTGCTTTAAGATTTACGTAGGAGAAACCTATCCTAGACTGGGTGACAGATATGCTGAACACAGGAATAGTGTTCTTAAATGCGACGATTGCCCAGTCGGCCAGCACTTTTCATTGCCAAACCTAGTCCGAGATTGCTCTGACGTCCTCGCCATTTTTCCAGCAAGCTGGTGCCGTGGGACGTCAGAGCTCCTTCCATATCAAAAACACGGGATTTAGCACATCAGTTTTGTTGTCCACTTATGAGATAATTTAAGCAACTTTATCATCATTATGGCATATAAATTTTCATCTCAAATGAAACATTTGGTTATTAAGAATAAAAATACAACATATTTGGAAGAAAAATATCTTGAATAAGAAAAATAATCTAAAATTTGTACATTATTTGATCTTTAACTTGATGAAATCGATAAAGTTCAAGATCAGCTCTTAATTTTTTCTTACTTTACTGGATTATATCAGTTTCTAGTAGCGATATACTTTAAAATATTAATTTAGTCTTGTTTTACATCTTCCATTTTACAAATGACGGATGGAAGAGTTATTTTAACATTAAGAAAACATTCGTTGAAATCCCGTGTTTTTGATATGGAAGGAGCTCTGACGTCCCACGGCAGCAGCTTGTTGGAAAAATGGCGAGGACGTCAGAGCAATCTCGGACTATGCCAAACCATAGCGTCCAGGATATACATTTTCTTGAGCAAAGAATTACCAACTTTTTAGGCACTTTTCAACCCTTTGGTATAAATGTAGAAAGACGGACCTTTGCATAAAATTTCCTCATCAAATCATTTACATGTCAATTATTGTAAATTTATGATTGGTTTTTTAAACCCTGTAATTATGACCCGAAAGGGTGCTGGTATTAGCAATTAAAGATTGTCTTGTCATGTCTTGTCTTGCCTTCCATATCAAAACACGGGATTTTGACGAATGCTTTCTAAATGTTAAAATAACTCTTACATCAGTCATTTGTAAAACGGGAGATGTAAAACAAGACTAATTTAATATTTTAAAGTAAACTGCCTGATATAAACTCAAATTTTGTAGGTTTTTACTAGGGGTCAATAGATATGCTACTAAATTAGCTGTCTATGGAGAATTAGGTCGGTATCCACTCATGATAGATGTTTCAGCTAGTATGATAAAATACTTTAAAAGAACAAAAACATCTGAAAACAATTTATTAAATAATGCTTTTAAAGTTTCAAATGATCTTGCTGAAAAAGGTTGTAACTCCTGGATTAGTAATATTTATGGTTTACTTAAACTTTTTGAATATGACAGAGAGTCAAGTTATGACATTAAAGGGGAATTTAAATAAAATAATAAAGAAAAAATGAAGTATTAAATATTCTCATGAATGGAGTGAGTGAGTGAGTGAGTTGGTGTTTTACGCCCGTGCAACGCTATATAGGTTATTTACAGGCGATGAACATGAAAAGGATGATAAAATGAACATGAAATGATGATGATAAATGAAATATGGGGATGGGGTGGGACACAAAGGAACGGTAAATTTTGAAGAACCACAGGAAAAGGGGAGAGATGGGTAGGGGCGGAAAATTTAGCCTATGTGGTGCACTACTGGGCGGTCCACAAAGGGGTCTTTTACGTGCATGAAGCGTGGCACTCTCCACACACGTTGGCCCACTATGGTCGGCGGTCAGGGTTTCCGTATTATAGACCTGACAACCCCCGCGGACGAGGGCTACCCTATTCAGCCACCTAGGGTACACACTTGGTCGCTCTGTGGGCTGAGCACTGACCCGACGTCAGAATCCCAAGACCCTTAGTCGCCTCTTACGACAAGCTAGGCTCTGCTGCGGGCCTATTCGCCACCCGGGCCCCGCACGGGACCTCATGAATGGAAAACTAAACTTTTTGAAAACAATAGGAAAAACAAAAAATATGGAAATAAATTAAGAACATACAGACTCTTCAAGGACAACTATAATTTTGAAAAATATTTAACAATTTTATCACAGCAACAGAGAAACACTCTCGCCAGATTTAGAATAGGATGTCACAAACTTGAAATAGAAAGAGGTCGATATTTTAATATAGATGAGGCTAAAAGAGTCTGCAAATTATGTTACAACGAGGTTGAGGATGAATTACACTTTCTTCTTGATTGTAAAACTCTGTCAAATAAAAGAGACCCAATACTTAGTCTTATCTTATCTAAAAGATCTAAGCAACCAAGCATTATTTATATGGATTTTGAGTAATGAAAATAAAAATTGTTTAGTTCAAACTTGTCAACTAATAAATACACTTAACACTGTTAGAAATAGTGTTGTATTAAATTATATATTATATAGGTTAAGTGTTGTATTCAATTATATATTATACAGGTTTTAAGTGTTGTATTCAATTATATATTTTTAATACAAGATACAAGATATTTTATTAAGCTAATCACAGCGCCCAGCATTGAGCATATTAATTATACAAATAAACATAATAACAGTATCAATAGAGAAAACATAGAAATAAAGTTAATTGTTAGTCATTGGAATAAATATCAACATAAAATAATAATTGAAAGTATGAACTTAAGAAAACATTAAACTTAAAATAATTACATGTAAAATGGTTTATTTTATAGTGTCGATCACTGCCTCCAGGAAATCTGCACTGACAAGTATTATTGTTATATAATATTGTTTAGTTTTGGTCTAAACTATTTCTTTTTTGATAAATGATATAAAGATAATTAAATAGATATTTTATGACAACTTTGTCTTCTGATGACATAATCCATATAAATTTATTTTCATCTGAAAGTTGTTGAATATTTTTATTATGTTTATATAATAATGATAAAAAATTATTACGTTCTTGATTGTATTGACTACATTTCAGTAGGAAGTGAATCTCATCTTCTACTCCCGACTTACATATAGTGCAGATACGATCGTTTACCTGTTGACCTATGTAACGACCTTTTTCAATTTGAAGAGGATGGTCACTGATTCTTAATTTTGCCAAAGTTTGTCTTTGTTCAGTGCTCCCTACTAAGAGATATGGTTCAAACTTAAATTTGATTTAAATTTTCTATATTGCCTTAATTTATTTCCACTATGGGGGTTTTTCCTAGAATCATTACATAATTTTGATTTCCATATGTTACAAAACTTAGTGAGTGAGTGAGTGAGTTGGTGTTTTACGCCCGTGCAACGCTATATAGGTTATTTACAGGCGATGAACATGAAAAGGATGATAAAATGAACATGAAATGATGATGATAAATGAAATATGGGGATGGGGTGGGAAACAAAGGACCGGTAAATTTTGAAGAACCACAGGAAAAAGGGGAGAGGTGGGTAGGGTCGGAAAATTTAGCCTATGTGGTGCACTACTGGGCGGTCCACAAAGGGGTCTTTTACGTGCATGAAGCGTGGCACTCTCCACACACGTTGGCCCACTATGGTCGGCGGTCAGGGTTTCCGTATTATAGACCTGACAACCCCCGCGGACGAGGGCTACCCTATTCAGCCACCTAGGGTACACACTTGGTCGCTCTGTGGGCTGAGCACCGACCCGACGTCGGAATCCCAAGACCCTTAGTCGCCTCTTACGACAAGCTAGGCTCTGCTGCGGGCCTATTCGCCACCCGGGCCCCGCACGGGACTACAAAACTTAGTAAATAGTTTTGATTTTACTATATTTATTATGTAGTTTAGTTTAAAATTGTCTGGGTTAGTAAAAATATGTTCAAGGTTTAAATATTTAAAAATATCATGCACACATCTAACCCAAGAGTCTTTATTCTCTTTAGCCATAATCTCTGAAGCTTTAAAAGCTTCATACATCAAAGAATTTTCTTGATTATCTGACTTTATAATATGACACCAATATTTGATCATATTAAGTAGTATATGATAGAGGATTGGAACACTGCCCAATTCTCCCCTAATATACAATTAACTTTTAATTTAACTATACTAAAACCATCTGGGGCTCTCCAAGCTGGAAACAAATCATGTATTAAAATATATATGCATATAAACCGGGAATAAATATAAATATTTAGTAATAAACATATATCTTCATTCTTGTATTATGCGAGTACTTTTGTTAGCAATTAATCATAAATGTCTCCTATTAGTTTTTTTAATCATTAAATCACATCAATCATATATCTATTTTTTTTTTTTTGTTTTGTTGCTCTTATTCCGAGATTGCTCTGACGTCCTCGGCATTGTTCCAGCAAGCTGGTGCCGTGGGACGTCAGAGCTCCTTCCATATCAAAAACACGGGATTTAGCACAACAGTTTAGTTGTGCACTTCCGAGATAAATTAAGCAACTTTATCAACATTGTTGCATATATATTTTGGTCTCAAATGAATCATTTGGTTATTAAGAATAAAAAATACAACATATTTAAAAAAAATATCTTGAATAAGTAAAATAATCTTAAATTTGTACATTATTTTGCTGATCTTGAACTTGATGAAATAGATAAAGTTCAAGATCAGCTCTTCAATTTTTCTTTTTTTATTGGATTATATCAGGTAGTTTCTAGTAGTGATATCAATTAAGTCTTGTTTTACATCTCCCATTTTACAAATGACTGATGTAAGAGTTATTTGAACATTTAGAAAGCATTCGTTAAAATCCCGTGTTTTTGATATGGAATGAGCTCTGACGTCCCACGGCACCAGCTTGCTGAAAAAATGCCGAGGACGTCAGAGCAAACTCGGACTAGTTGCTCTATGTAGGGCGCATTTAATTTGCAAATAAAACTTTAATTGTTTGTTTGTTTGTTTGTTGATATAATCCAGTAAAGTAAGAAAAAATTAAGAGCTGATCTTGAATTTATCAATTTCATCAAGTTCAAGATCAGCCAAATAATGTACAAATTTTATATTATTTTACTTCTTCAAGATATTTTTCTTCAATATATGTTGTATTTTTATTCTTAATAACCAAACGTTTCATTTGAGATCAAAATTTATATGCAACAGTGATGATAAAGTTGCATAATTTATCTCGGAAGCGCACAACAAAACTGCTAAATCTCGTGTTTTTAATATGGAAGGAGCGACACTTGCTATAATAATGTAGCTCCTTTGACATCTTTGATTGGGCCTAATCAAAGATGTCAAAGGAGCTATTTTATTGTAGCTAAGGAACAATTAGTTTAAAGACCACAGGAAAACGTGAGAGGTGGATAGGGACAGAAATTCTACGTTAGCTCTGTAACAGCCGACAACATATTGTCCCAAACTTTTAGAAAATTTAAAATGTAAAGTATGAATGATTCTTCACGAGTTGATATCAAACAATCCTTTAAGATTGACAGCAAATTTCAATACAATTTCGAGTAAAAGAACATTTTCCACATCTTCCCATCGTAGGATTCCTGATATTTTAGAACAAAAGGCACCAATGTCATCATGAGTGTGTTCAGTTTTAAATTTAAGTTCATTACATGCGCCTGAATTAAACTGTATATGCTCCAGAGTATAAACCTAAGTTTTATTTTTAAATTTGTTTGGACCGTCTTTGGATTGCCAGTGTTAACGCCGATAGCCGGTAATACCCATGTAGTATTTTTTTATCAAAGTTATAGACACATATACACATGTATGCAAAAATGTAATGTCATGTTATAACAAGAGGCTCCCAGGAGCCTGAATCGCTCACCTGGTCTTGATGTTGATCCTATACATTTGTAGAGCTAAATGAGCTGAACATTTAAGCAAGCAACAGCTTTTCTCTACCTGCAATAGTTTTCATTCTATTGGCCAAAAACACCATTTTTCACCTATAAGGAGCCATAACCCCTATAAGGAGTCATCTGACAACTTCGACCCTATGGAGACTTTTGTAGAGCTAAATGAGCTGAATATTTAAGCAAGCAACAGCTAATCTCTATCTGCAATAGTTTTCATTCTGTAGGCCAAAAACATGAAAAATCGCATTTTTCAGGGGCCGTAACCCCTATAAGGGGTCATCTGACAACTTCGACCCTATGGAGAATTTTGTAGAGCTAAATGAGCTGAACATTTAAGCAAGCAACAGCTAATCTCTATCTGCAATAGTTTTCCTTCTGTAGGACAAAAACATGAAAAATCTCTATTTTTCAGGGGCAGTAACCCTTATAAGGGGTCATCTGACAACTTCGACCCTATGGAGAATTTTGAAGAGCTAAATGAGCTGAACGTTTAAGCAAGCAACAGCTAATCTCTATCTGCAATAGTTTTCATTCTGTAGGCCAAAAACATGAAAAATGGCTATTTTTCACCTTTAAGGGGCCGTAACCCCTATAAGGAGTCATCTGACAACTTCGACCCTATGGAGACTTTTGTAGAGCCAAATGAGCTGAATATTTAAGCAAGCAACAGCTAATCTCTATCTGCAATAGTTTTCATTCTGTAGGCCAAAAACATGAAAAATGGCTTTTTTTCAGGGGTCGTAACTCCTATAAGGGGTCATCTGACAACTTCGACCCTATGGAGAATTTTGTAGAGCTAAATGAGCTGAACATTTAAGCAAGCAACAGCTAATCTCTATCTGCAATAGTTTTCATTCTGTAGGCCAAAAACATGAAAAATCGCTTTTTTCAGGGGCCATCACCCCTATAAGGGGTCATCTGACAACTTCGACCCTATGGAGAATTTTGTAGAGCTAAATGAGCTGAACATTTAAGCAAGCAACAACTAATCTCTATCTGCAATAGTTTTCATTCTGTAGGCCAAAAACAAAAAATCGCAATTTTTAAGGGGCTGTAACCCCTATAAGGGGTCATCTGACAACTTTGACCCTATGGAGAATTTTGTAGAGCTAAATGAGCTGAACATTTAAGCAAGCAACAGCTAATCTCTATCTGCAATAGTTTTCATTCTGTAGGACAAAAACATGAAAAATCTCTATTTTTCAGGGACCTTAACCCCTATAAGGGGTCATCTGACAACTTCGACCCTATGGAGAATTTTGTAGAGCTAAATGAGCTGAACATTTAAGCAAGCAACAGCTAATCTCTATCTGCAATAGTTTTCATTCTGTAGGCCAAAAACATGAAAAATCGCTATTTTTCAGGGGCCGTAGCCCCTATAAGGGGTCATCTGACAACTTCGACCCCATGGAGAATTTTGTAGAGCTAAATGAGCTGAACATTTAAGCAAGCAACAGCTAATCTCTATCTGCAATAGTTTTCATTCTGTAAAACAAAAACATGAAAAATCTCTATTTTTCAGGGGCAGTAACCCCTATAAGGGGTCATCTGACAACTTCGACCCTATGGAGAATTTTGTAGAGCTAAATGAGCTGAACATTTAATCAAGCAACAGCTAATCTCTATCTGCAATAGTTTTCATTCTGTAGGCCAAAAACATGAAAAATCGCTATTTTTTAGGGGCCGTAACCCCTATAAGGGGTCATCTGACAACTTCGACCCTATGGAGAATTTTGTAGAGCTAAATAAGCTGAACATTTAAGCAAGCAACAGCTAATCTCTATCTGCAATAGTTTTCATTCTGTAGGACAAAAACATGAAAAATCTCTATTTTTCAGGGACCTTAACCCCTATAAGGGGTCATCTGACAACTTTGACCTAATGGAGAATTTTGTAGAGCTAAATGAGCTGAACATTTAAGCAAGCAACAGCTTATCTCTATCTGCAATAGTTTTCATTCTGTAGGCGAAAAACATGAAAAATCGCTATTTTTCAGGGGCCTTAACCCCTATAAGGGGTCATCTGACAACTTCGACCCTATGGAGAATTTTGTAGAGCTAAATGAGCTGAACATTTAAGCAAGCAACAGCTAATCTCTATCTGCAATAGTTTTCATTCTGTAGGCCAAAAACATGAAAAATGGCTATTTTTCACCTTTAAGGGGCCGTAACCCCTATAAGGGGTCATCTGACAACTTCGACCCTATGGAGACTTTTGTAGAGCTAAATGAGCTGCACATTTAAGCAAGCAACAGCTAATCTCTATCTGCAATAATTTTCATTCTGTAGGCCAAAAACATGAAAAAATGCTATTTTTCACCTTTAAGGGGCCGTTACCCCTATAAGGGGTCATCTGACAACTTCGACCCCATGAAGACTTTTGTAGAGCTTTTGATGCTGAATCAGTAGCGTGGCCTCAGATTTTCTCTATCTCTTATACTTTTTGATTTATAAGCCAAAAACAGTAGTCTGACCCCCTAAGTCTATTTTTAGTAACGGCGGCCATGTTTTTTAACAGATCAAAAATCAAAACACAAGTTTGGTGCAGGACACCCTAAGGACCATTCATACCAAGTTTCATTAAATTCTGTTTGGTAGTTTCAGAGGAGAAGATTTTTGAAAAATTGTTAACAGACGACGACGACGACAGACGACGACGACAGACGACGACGGACGCCAAGTGATGGTAATAGCTCACATGGACCTTCGGTCCAGGTGAGCTAAAAAAGAATCCAAAAAAGAAAATTTAAATATTTAAAAACGTAAATGATTTTAGATACGTGACCGAAATCGACGTAAATATTAACCAATCGCTGTGACGTTTACTTATGCCAAGTATGCTATAACGTGCCCCAAAATTGACATTTTCTTCAGCAGAAATTACGCTAGAGGAGAGGGAGATGTTGAGCACATACCGGAATTTCATCGAGTCCGTTCGTCTATGACCCCTCAACCCTGGTATCCCCGTCCCTCCTGTCCGCCCATACCCCCGCTCCCGCCCCCTCAACCCCCATATACCCGTCCCCTCTACACTTCCTGATGTTTTCAACAAAGTTAACGACCCAGTTACTAAACAATGATGGGTTTTTATCTCAAACACAAAAAAAACCGTAGACAAATATATGTTAACTTCAAAATAATTGGACTATCGAACTGTCGGATTATCGAACCGTCGGACTAAAGAACTGTCGGACTATTGATACGTCGGGCTTTCGATCGGACCCCATAGAAAATGACCTTGGACGAAGAGTTGTTGAAGCCTTTATTTCAAAGACTGGCTATGGCAAAATACACACTTTATTTTGAGGAATACTTGCAAGTAACTAGCAGAAACAGTTTTACCGTTGTTTATGGAGACAAAAAGCAGATTTAAGTGGTGAAGGTTACCAAGTATATTGCCTGAATAAACGACCTGAAACCAGCAACAACAGGTACAATTTAATAGAAGTTATTAATTAAAGGTCTGACCCTGAACTTGCTGAAGTTCAAGATCAGTGTATAAGTAAATATGTCATATTCAATAAATCAACATATTTGATTTGACTCATCAACATGCATTGTGTTGTAAGAAAATATAACAACATATCTATTTAATTGTGTATCACAGAAAATTGTTTTGCTCCGTTCAGGTCCATGGACGGGCATATAATAGCTTTTGCTTCTGCCACATAATTGCCTCCTTTATAACTACATTATTGTAGCTAGATGAAGATTATGCATTGATGTTGTTCTGATAATAAAAACCATTTTATGCTCATTGACTCGCGAGGGATACAACGTTAGTTAGTCATTGCTTTACTCCCAAGCAGCTATACAATTTCAACAGCAACAATATGAAGATATTTCTCCTTTCAAGTCAACTTCCTCCATAACAATTGTAAAAATCCTCGAATCCAATGTTATGGGACCCACCCTGATGCTGTATACCAAATATCAAGAAGATGTCATAAGTGGTTTCTTGAGTTGTGACATATTGTTGCCCGGAAAACTGCCACAAACAGTTTTTGACTGGTGCGAAAGTAACCCCTATATGTCGCTTCTGCAACACGTTTCAGGCGACATAATCATGTAATACTGGGATGTGTCAGCAACACTAAGTTTATCAGCCAGTTGCATTGCAGTTCATCTGTACCAATGTACCGAGATGATAGAAGTGTTTAGAGCATTATTGTGTATAATCAAATATATGACAGACTCAGTAATAAGTTCATACTTATTAAAACTAACATAAGAGTAGAGAAAACCATGTTTGATATAATTTATGGCTGACTTTTGAAACCTGCGACAAAATATTATCCACAGAACTGTTCTGAACACTTCCAACACAATCTCTCCGTTATCAGAACCACCCCTCATCAGCCAAAGTGATCTAATTTTACCTGAATGTTACTAACAATCTATAAACCTGGTGTGGATTCCGCCAAGGCAGGAGCACGCTTGATCATTTGGTCCGTTTTGAGTCTTTTCTTCGAATTGCATTTGCGAAGAACGAACATGTGGTGTCTATCTTTTTCGATCTCGAAAAAGCTTATGACACCACATGGAAGTATGGTATTTTAAAGGACATTTCTGGTTAGTTAGTTAGTTAGTTATTGCTTTACTCCCAAGCAGCACGATTTCGGCTATATCCGGGAGATGAACATGAAAGTGGTGATACAATGCACATGAACTGATGATGATGATGAAGTGGAGGAAATGGGGACACAAGGCCAATCGGGTAGGAGAGTTTTGACTGCCACTGGAAAAAGGAGTGATGGGTAGGGACGGGAAATTTCGCCTCCCCGAAGACTAAGGGTCTGGGGATTCTGACGTCGGGTCAGTGCTCAGCCCACAGAGCACCAAGTGTGTACCCTAGGTGGCTGAATAGGGTGGCCCTTGTCCGCGGGGGTTGTCAGGTCTATAATACGGAAACCCTGACCGCCGACCATAGTGGGCCAACGTAAAGGACCCCTTTGTGGACCGTCAAGTAGTGCTACCCACCTCTCCCCTTTTCCCATGGTTCTTCAAAATTAATCGGTCCTTTGTTTCCAACCCCAATCCCATATTTCATTCATCATCATCATTTCTTGTTCATTTTATCATCCCTTTCATGTTCATCGCCTGTAAATAACCTTTGAAGCGTTCCACGGGCGTAAAACACCAACTCACTCACTCACTCATGTTATATTCACAGATCATGTAGAAAAAAATAAATGACATGCCTAGTTTGTGAGACATACAATATAACATTAAAATGACATAAATCAAGGTGTCAACAAAATAAATTCAGTTCACGTTGCATGTAAATTGTAGTTCTAAAATCCAGATGGAGCACCGTCATTTAACACTACTACAGGCAATACCCTATGTATATGGTCAATGTATCTGCCACACTGTTCAACTGTGAGAGTACTCCAAAAAAGCTTTATCCCTTCCACAAGCTGGTCTTTTGTCTTTGGTTTTACTGTTCCCTCTAAAAAGTACTTCAATGATGCCCGTACATTCTCTATCACATTGATGTCTGGCGAGATAGGTTGACACTCCATCACACTGTCAATCATCCCTTTTTCTTCCATCCAGGCAACTGTGGACTTACTTTTATGTTTGCTGTCATTGTCCTAAAAAATAAAGGTGGAACAAATTAAAAAAAAGCTTTATTATGCAAATGTACATTATAAAAATTTCCTCCTGTTGTAAGGGGGTCACTTGCTACACACCAATTAGCTTCAGAATATTATTGAAAAACACCTTTAAAGTTGGAATGTGCTACCATTGAATGAACTATAGTGCTAACCAATTTTAGTGACAATCTGAGTAAACTGAGTTTGTGACTGGACAACTTTAGATCCAAGCTAACAACAGGTGTTTTATGACCTGACATTAAATGAAATTCCAATTAATATTTCTCATGTGCCCTGGTATCTTAGTAAGGAAGTAAGTATGTAAAACTTTTATATTGATTCGGCATGATAAAAACAATACAACACAAGCTCTTAGGATTTTTTAACGAATATAAAAACAGATACATAAGATACATCAACAAAATTTTCAGGATAAATCTCTCCAACCCATGGCAAGAAGTTCCTCTCTAATATTTGCTGGTAAGTAATGGAATCCATAATGCCTGTGATAACACAACAATCTGTTCTTCCTCTGTAAGATATGCCGCCCCAAATATGAACCTTTAAATAAAAAAAAAATACTATTAAAAAAATCCAATATGTAAATTCATATCTTTTTCACAAATATGATAAAGGTTTCTATAAAACTTGAGGTTCCCGTGCGGGGCCCAGGAGGCGAATAGGCCCGCAGCAGCGCAAAGCTTGTCGGTAAAAGTCCACTAAAGAGCGCTGAGAAACCTGACATCGGGGTCAGACCGCTTTGCCAAATTTCTAAAACAAGAGGCTCCCAGGAGCCTGAATCGCTCACCTGGTCTTGATGTTGACCCTATACTTTTGTAGAGCTAAATGAGCTGAACATTTAAGCAAGCAACAGCTAATCTCTATCTGCAATAGTTTTCATTCTGTAGGCCAAAAACATGAAAAATCACTTTTTTCAGGGGCCGTAACCCCTATAAGGGGTCATCTAACAACTTCGACCCTGTGGAGAATTTTGTAGAGCTAAATGAGCTGAACATTTAAGCAAGCAACAGCTAATCTCTATCTGCAATAGTTTTCATTCTGTAGGCCAAAAACATGAAAAATGGCTATTTTTCAGGGGCCGTAACCCATATAAGGGGTCATCTGACAACTTCGACCCTATGAAGAATTTTGTAGAGCTAAATGGGCTGAACATTTAAGCAAGCAACAGCTAATCTCTATCTGCAATAGTTTTCATTCTGTAGGCCAAAAACATGAAAAATGGCTATTTTTCAGGGGCCGTAACCCCTATAAGGGGTCATCTGACAACTTCGACCCTATGGAGAATTTCGTAGAGCTAAATGAGCTGAACATTTAAGCAAGCAACAGCTAATCTCTATCTGCAATAGTTTTCATTCTGTAGGCCAAAAACATGAAAAATGGCTATTTTTCACCTTTAAGGGGCCGTAACCCCTATAAGGGGTCATCTGACAACTTTGACCCTATGGAGACTTTTGTAGAGTTAAATGAGCTGAACATTTAAGCAAGCAACAGCTAATCTCTATCTGCAATAGTTTTCATTCTGTAGGCCAAAAACATGAAAAAATGCTATTTTTCACCTTTAAAGGGCCGTAACCTCTATAAGGGGTCATCTGACAACTTTGACCAAATGGAGACTTTTGTAGAGCTTTTGATGCTGAATCAGTAGCGTGGCCTCAGATTTCCTCTATCTCTTATACTTTTTGATTTATAAGCCAAAAACAGTAGTCTGACCCCCCTAGTCTATTTTTAGTAACGGCGGCCATGTTTTTTATCAAAGCATTTCAAAATGAGGATCGTTTGTTGCCAACATGTCATATATCATTCCTGCCAAGTTTCTGTTAAATTGGTTCAGTGGTTTCAGAGGAGAAGATTTTTGAAATTGTTAACGGACGACAGACGACGACGGACGCATAGTGATGGCATAAGCTCACATGGACCTTCGGTCCAGGTGAGCTAAAAAAATGACGAGGGAGGGATCATTCTAATCGTCAAAAATGTAATATGATGTGTCTTTTACATTGAAACCAAAATAGTTAGTTAGTTATTGCTTTACTCCCAAGCAGCACGATTTCGGCTATATCCGGGAGATGAACATGAAAGTGGTGATACAATGAACATGAAATGATGATGAAGTGGAGGAAATGGGGACACAAGGCCAATCGGGTAGGATAGTTTTGACTGCCACTGGAAAAAGGAGTGATGGGTATAATGACGTCATCACGTTGTTGACGCCGTAGTTCTTGACGAACTCGGCGTTTGACAGTAATGGAGAAATACTGGAATCCAGACAACGGGTTTTCTTTTTCAAGCTAGAACAAGTTACCACAGTTGACAAAATCCCTAATCCTTTAAATATATCTTTTCGAACATAAACAGCTATCATCAAATCGCTGAACCCTCTTGCAAATTGCAACGAATTTCTTGAATTTAGCTTGAAAAGATTAGAAAAATGGTGCGAAATTGCTCAATTTTGGCATATTTAATTTTTTAAAAATAGAAGAAATGATTTATTTTTAAGGGTTCAGCAGTTTTTACACAACTAAGTATCATATCTTCGAATGAAAAAAATTTCGAGATAAAATTCGGTGTGTGGTAACTTGTTCTAGTCTATTTTAATACCGATCCTTTAATAAAGACTTTTCCGCAACTTTTACGGATATACGAATGATAAAATAGAATAAAAATTCACCAGAGATATTCATTTCTAATCCTTTTTCTGTTGGTTTATTTAAATATCCTATACGACATTCCGTTCAAGTAAAATAGGGTATGTACGAAAAAAGGGGGGTGGTCCTGCTGGAAATTCCTGAAAAGTGCATTAACATACCTGCGTTGGAGTCGATCAATAAGATTTCCCCTTCGTACGCTCGGATTGAAATCCAATGTTGGCTGTTCTTAAGCCTGACAATGAGGCGCACTGTCCCATAGTCATTCAGCAGTTGAAGCATCAGGGACTGGCCAACTAAGAGCTTGTTCATTGTTTGGATGCTCTCTGGATTAATATGAAGACAGTCATATCCCTGTTCATGCAGGAGCGCTTGTAATACTTCATACGCATAAAAACCTTCTCTGTCTCTCATGGGTTCAAGTGGTGATACTAAGCCGTGGGTATCTACCATTTGAAGCCACAACCGATCGGCGGCTTTATCCATTTGCATTAGGGTTGCTTTCTTCATTTGTGGCTATTAAGTTATTTATGCAGCAGAGTCCATAATAGTTGGAACTTCCTTGATGTTGGAATTGGCCATAAGGTGTCATATATCGTCTGACATTTAGTTGCCTATCACTGTCTGCTGATTTGAACAACACGTTGTTTGAATAGTTTTCATTTTGGTCGAAGCAGTGTTTCTCGTTCTCTGATAGTGTGTCATGGTCTCTAAGAACTGCATGTATTATTAGATTTAGAACAGATCTATGTTCATTTTCCTTTTCATTTGTTGATGTGCAATTGGTTCTGCTACATAGATAGGTTGGTTCTGGGGTTCGGTTGGTGTATATTGCTCAGGAATTCAAATGACAACAAAGTTCCAGACAATAAATTTAATGATGGTACGTCTCTCTTGGAATTCGAAGTGTCGTCCAGATCCACATCTGATGTCTCAAATTCAATGGAATTGTTGCAGGCCAGCTGTCCAAATCGATTGTAACTTACATTTCTAAACTTTTTTGACTAGATTCTTTCAATTTCTTTGTTCCTTTTTTTTTTTGGTTTTTCAAGTGGTAGATGTGCCGAAAAATAAACATATGATTGTGCGGTAAAAAGTTATTCAGGAAATATTTGTCCTATATGTCCTTTTTGCTGCCGCTGAATAGCTGTTTCATGGCTTGTGTGTCAACCATTCCTGCTATCTCTTTCAATAATGATGATTTCCTAAGTATTTCAGTTCTTTTTTTTTTGTATTTTCCTGATGAAACCAGTCAATAAGAGACAAATGTACATTTGACCCTGTCGTTGGATTTATATCATGGCTCGAATTAATAGGCTGATTGATTTCCTGGTTCTCTAAGAAGTCTGCAGTGTACATAGCATCCCCCTCCTCAGCTCCCCTCAGTGTGTCTTCAGATACATCAAGCCTTCCTTCATTAGGAGAGTGGTGGAAACCTGGTAAGGTTTTATTGCCATGTATTGCGATGTGCTATATCTGGGATCGAAATATTTGGCATATGCTTCAATGGCCTTTCAATATCAATATAATCCCGTGGACTCTCTGATCGCAATAGATTCTTGATAGCGTAGACCATGCCATGTCTGCAGCAGCAAACAGCCCAACCACCTGTTGATAAACAAATAAAGAATATTTTTAACTTTCTAAACAGCTATAACGCTGTCATGTACGGTTCGGTCATTTCAAGATGGCAGACACTTCGTTGGGTCAAATCAGTGGGGGGGGGTTCTTTTCAGTGGTATTGTGTGAAATCAACAGCACTTTACAAAATCTTATAGAACTCCGAAGAAAGGTAATAGAATTGTGTACTACATATAAAAGGCCGATGAAAAAAAACATGGATGGATTTACATATAAAACTCCCAATTAAAGGCGAGTAAACATCTAGTGGGCATTTCTCATTTTTCATATTTTACTTGATGTTTTTAGTTTTAGATGAATATCTTTTATAGTGAGGTAATAAAATTAACATTTACGTTTTCTATAAAGATCTGTGCAGTTTCGTAATAGATGGACCGAAAAATTGAAGCTCAGAAATTGAGTACATTAATTCCCCTCACTCCCAAATTATTAAGGCAATGGTTCCTAGTACGAACAGTGAGTGAGTGAGTTGGTGTTTTACGCCCGGGCAACGCTATATAGGTTATTTACAGGCGATGAACATGAAAAGGATGAAAAAATGAACATGAAATGATGATGATAAATGAAATATGGGGATGGGGTGGGACACAAAGGAACGGTAAATTTTGAAGAACCACAGGAAAAGGGGAGAGATGAGTAGGGGCGGAAAATTTAGCCTATGTGGTGCACTACTGGGCGGTCCACAAAGGGGTCTTTTACGTGCATGAAGCGTGGCACTCTCCACACACGTTGGCCCACTATGGTCGGCGGTCAGGGTTTCCGTATTATAGACCTGACAACCCCCGCGGACGAGGGCTACCCTATTCAGCCACCTAGGGTACACACTTGGTTGCTCTGTGGGCTGAGCACTGACCCGACGTCAGAATCCCAAGACCCTTAGTCGCCTCTTACGACAAGCTAGGCTCTGCTGCGGGCCTATTCGCCACCCGGGCCCCGCACGGGAAGTACGAACAGTTAAACTTTTTTTCTCTCCAATGAAAATGCACAGATTCATGTATTATTATAGTTAATCAATTAATTAATTCATAGTAAGCATTATTTTTAATACTTTAAAGTATTTCTATTAACAAATGTTCTAAAAATGTTAATAATTTTAAACAATTAATAATATCATTAATCCATTTTTTTATTTTGATTGAAAGTGTTACATGAACATCTTGTACATACCTTGACATATTTTGATCTTGGTGATGATTTAGAATATTTCTTTCTCTTTTTTTTGGTGGAATAGGAATTTGGAAAAGCTCCGAGAAAGAAAGAAGTAACCAAATGATTATAAAATAAAGATTTTAAAAGTTTTAAAAGAGAGATTTACTACCCATTTATCCTGACTTATGACTTTTTAAATGTTTTTAACTCTTGGTATTGTTGCTGTGTTCTGTGATCTGAAGTTATAGTTTTTGACATTTTAATTTAATAAGCTCATGTAGATAGCTTGGACTGATCTTGTTGATGATTTTAAAAGTCTCAACAGCTATGGCTTATATACGCCGTACTTTGAGAGAGGGTAATTTAGATTTCTCTAATAAATATTCATAACTATTTATATAATCTTCATAAATAAAACGAAGAGCCCTCTCTTGGATTTTTTTCCATTTTTTAGCATTTGATTCACTACAAAAGTGCCATGTTACAGGGCAATAATTAAAATTTAAGAGGATAAATGAGTAATAAGCAGTAAGCCGTCCTAGTCTGTTGAGATATTTACCCATCCTTTTCAATAAATTGAATTGTCTTGAGGCTTTATTGCAAATTTCTGAAATATGGTTGTCAAAATTTAAATCTGAGTCTATTGTAACGCCCAAAAGTTTTACATTTTCTTCACACTTAATTTTTTATCCTATTTAAGTCAAAAGATATATAATTGCATTTTGTCTTTTTCCCTATTGCTATTGCTTGGAACTTATCCGGGTTAGCTTTCATCATATTCACAGAAAACCAGTTAATCAGTGCTGTCTTTTGTCCAGATGTATGACTGTTTCTAAATTATCATCACTTTTTGATACAGTATTGTCATCTGCATAATTATAAATTGTACAAAAAGATCCTTCCAAAAATTAATATTTTCACGAAAATCTTTTATATTGTGCTAAATGTCGGAAAATTTAAACTGAATTCGCCATCAAAATACTGCAAGCAATATTTTAATACCAAATTTGACGTCTAATGGATTGAAATGCGCCCGGTGTGATTTCACTTTCTGCGTTGCTTCGTTACGAGCTCCGCCTAATCAAAGATGTCAAAGGAGCTACATTATTGTAGCTAAGTCCGAGATTGCTCTGACGTCCTCGGCATTTTCCTAGCAAGCTGGTGCCATGGGACGTAAGAGCTCAGAGACCAGAAAAGCATAATCTACTACTAGACCAATAATTTATTATAGTATCTTATTATCCTGGATTTGAAAACAGCATGCAGTATGCAAGTTGGTAAGGCCCCTGACCCTGTTCAGGTTGTTGGTGTTGCTTTTATCTATTCCAAAGTACAAAGGGGTATAACTTTTATTGACACCCCATATATAGCTACAATAATGTAGCTACTTTCACATCTTTGATTAGGCGGAGCTACAATGCGGTCCCATTCCTCATAACGGAGCAACGCCGAAAGCGAAATCACACCGGGCGCAATTCAATGAATTAGACGTCAAATTTGGTATTAAAATATCGTTTATAGTAATTTAATGTCTAATTCAGTCTTAATTTTCCGGCATTTAGCGCAGTTGAAAAGAATTTCCTGAAAATACCAATAATTGAAGGCTCTTGATCCTAAACTTTATAATGAAGTTCAGGATCAGAAATTTGAAAAAGTTGGATTTTTAACAAATTAATGTTGAACTGTGACTTTCGACCAATTTTTTTATTAACTCAATGTTATTCAGAGTGTTATTGGTATTTTCGAACCATCTTGAGGTTTTGTTTGAGTTGGAGAAAGAAATTCGATTTGCTCCATTACGAGTAGTAGCTCCGCCTAATTAAAGATGTCAAAGGAGCTACATTATTGTAGCTACCCTATACAGGGAACAACTTTTTTTTAATTTGTTTTGTCAATGTGTGTCTTGAGAAGAGTCCTAAATTCATGGTACAGGTACACACCTACACATGTACAAGGCCAGTTTGAGGTTTCCCTACCTACCCTATTTTTGGGGTCCTGATCACGAATCACGGAGAATAAAAAATGGAAATAATGAAACACGGAAATATGGCTAAGAATAAAATATGGAAATAATGAAACACGGAAATATGGCTAAAGTTTTGTTCACGGATAGAAGATTGACTGTGTATTACTGTAAAGCATGCCTAAAACGAATCACAGGCAAAATACTTTGCTGAGAACGGTTCATGTGCAATATCCTATCACCATGCACGGAAAATATTTCAACAAATCACAATTCACGGAAAATAAAAATTGCCAATAACGGAGAACGAAATAAACCCATCGGCCCCTCTATTTTTTTCATGCCAACCCTAGCCTTTTTATTGAAATTTTCGATAATGCGCCATTAAACTTAAATCAAAAAGGTAAAACAAATAAATTAAAAAAAATAGATGCCTACCTATCGACCCTATTTTTTTGGGCATGAAACCTGAAACACACATACTTTTTGTTGTTGGGCCAACTGGGTATAAAATTACAAAAAAAAGTTCATATAATTGAAGCAAGAACCTGCATGATGTGTTACAACACTTCAGCTATCATATCAACTGTTTCCAAGTCTGTGTAAGCTTAAAAAAATAAATAATTGATATTTTTAACATTTCATGAACTGAACATTACATGTAAATCAAATTTATGACTCAATATGTGCAATTTTGCAATAAATATTTTTTCATCAAAGCAAACAGACAAATAATGTACCATTTCCATTTATAAATACAAAAGAAGAACTCTAAACACAGTGATTGTCAGCCTTATTAATAGTACATCATGTTTTATTGTTTATTTTATACACATAATGTAAGCAGACATTAAGTAAAGCTTATTGCATCTGATTGAACTGATTTATACATGTTAAGCATTTCTCTATTTTAGTATTTCCATGTACATGTACTTCAATGTAAATGACTGGTGGATTAACTTTACTGAATAGATTTTTGAAAAAAGTATTATAATCGCGGGGAAGTCGATAGACAAGATCAAATACTAGTATGCGCTTTTTACTATGAACCTACGAAAAGCTTTGTCAAAAATTGCTTTTGATTAGTAAACAAAACAGTCATGGCAGAGGGAGGAGCACCAAAAAAGAGCAGAAAAGCCAACTTTTCAAAAGAGGAATTAGAAATCATGCTTGATGAAATTCATAAAAACAAACTGATACTTTTAGGCAAGTTCTCAGATGTCGTAACAAATATGAAAAAGGAAAGGATGTTGAAAGACCTAAGTTTTGACGTACGTGTAATCTTACACTTACGACCCTTTGTGAAATTTCATTGACCATAGGATCAGAATTTTTAAAATGTCTTTTTTTCAAACAAATTATTAGTTCTCCATGACTTTCGACCAAAATATTTCATTATTAAATGTTGATAAAAGTGTAATTGGTTATTTTGAACCGTTTTGAAGCTTTTTTAAGTTGGACAAAGAAATTGGTTTTGCTCCATTACGAGTAATGGGACCGCATTGTAGCTCCGCCAAATCAAAGATGTCAAAGGAGCTAATTTTTTGTTGCTTATAAGTGGTTTAAACATATATTTTTTTTTATATATATTTTAAAACTTAAAACATTTTTGAATGTCTGTATGTAAGATTCATGTGAATATCTTTTAAAATTTTTGATACATTACAGTTTAAAAATTGAAGTCTCAAAATGCGTATTTTATCTCATTTACATACGTGGGAAATTGTTAGATATCACCTATTTCACCAATATTGCGAATCTATATATATTCAAATCTATGCAAATACACATAACAATAGTGGTTAAAATAATAAACTTACTTTAATGTGTACTTTTTCAAGGAGCAGTATCGTGTGTTTGTTTGTATTTCATGTTCTCTTAAAGCCTCTTCTACATCTTCTTCCTTGGAATACACATTCACTTCTATCATTTTCCTAAGTTAAAGAAAAATCTAACACTCAAGTACAATGTATGTCTGGCCTGGTAGCATCATCGGAAACTCAAATCATTAATATGTTTTATTAAAGTTTGAGAAAAAAAAATGATCATAAAACTTTTGCATTGCTAAGCTACTACTGGAAATATGCATACCAAGTTTCAAGCTACAAGAATGTAGCTCCTTTGGCATTTTAATTGGGTGGAGCTACAATGCGGTCCCATTACTCGTAATGGAGCAAATCGAATTCTGATCCTGAACTTCTATATAAAGGTCAGGATCAAGATCCCTCAAAACTTGATATTTTCACGAAATTCTTTTCAACTGCGCTGGATGTCGAACAATTTGAACTGAATTCGACATTAAAATACTATTAGCAATTTAGCAATATTTTAATACGAAATTTGAAGTCAAATGGATTGAATAGCGCCCGGTGTGATTTCTATGTTACGAGCAATGGAACCGCATTGTAGCTCCGCCTAATCAAAGATGTAAAAGGAGCTACATTATTGTAGCTACCTCGGGTATTGCAGAAAGATTATCCTCTGAACACCAGTAGCTACAATAATGTAGCTCCTTTGACATCTTTGATAAGGCGTAGCTACAATGCGGTCCCATTACTCGCAATGGAGCAAATCAAATTTCTTTCTCCAACTCGAACAAAGCTTCAAGATGGTTCGAAAATAACAATAACACTCTGAAAAACGTTGAGTTATAAAAATAAATCGTCGAAAGTCAGTTTAAGATTTATTTATAAGAAAACCAACATTTTCAAAATTCTGATAAATTTCAGGATCAAGATCCTACAATAAATGATATTTTCAACTGCGCTAAATGTCCGAAAATGTTAACTGAATTCGTCATTAATTAGTTATTGCTTTACTCCCAAGCAGCACAATTTCGGCTATACTCTAAGCGATATTTCAATACCAAGTTCGACGTCAAATTGATTGAATTTCGCCCGGTGTGATTTCGCTTTCGGCGTTGCTATGGGTCACCATTGTAGCTCCGCCCAATCAAAAATGTCAAAGGAGTTTGCCTAGAATGACCAACATTAGGCAACAATTTAACGTCATTGATTATAACTGAAGGTCTCCTTCAGGAGATATTTATTTATAATACACATTTTTTACAGAGTGTAAGAACATCTTCATGTAAAGTTTTTTAAAAAATTTTTACAACCGTGTTGAAATATTTACACCGCCTTATAAGGCACGGACTATTTGATTTTTTTTGGGGGGGGGCTGGGATTTTGCCTTGAGCCAGGAAATTTTTTCGCGCGCTTTGCGGGCCAGATTATTATATTTTTTTTCACACATATAAAGCAAGGAAATTTTGTTGGCAGGATTATTTTTTTTTCAATTGGCAAGATTGAAACCAAATTATTTTTTTCAACCTAGGTGCTGGCCAGATTATTTTTTATAAAAATCAGGGCTGGGAAATCTGTTGAAAAAAAAATCACAGCCCCCCCCCAGAAAATCAAATGGCCCGTGCCTAAATACAAAATATGTATTGCTCCAAAAAGCTTTCACAGTATCAAAATCACTAAATACTCAGAAAAAAAAATAGTGTGTTTAATGAGGTAGTAAAATTATTAAATTTTCTAAATATTGATATAAAAATAATAGAAAATTCTAAATATGATTTAAAAGAACTCATATTTATAAAACTGATAATGGAATATGATTTTTATGGAGTTCAAAACTAAATGATATTAGAGAGAAAAAAAACTGTGGTAATAGATTAAGGACATGTTGTAAATTTAAGAATAATATTTGTCTTGAAAAATACTTAACTATTTTGAATGATGAACAAAGAGTAATATATACAAAATTTAGTATAAGTGCTCATAAATTAGAAATAGAGAGAGGCAGATATAGGGGTTTAAAAGCTGATCAGATAATATGTAAATTGTGATAAACAAATATTGAAGATGAAGTTAACTTCTTACTTCAGTGTTTAAAACTTCAACATGAGAGATTTGATTATCAAATATGATAAATGAATTAAACAAAAATTTTAATAATCTTGTTCATAACTCCAGACTAATCTGGCTCATGTCTTCGGAAAACACGGCAATTATAAAGACAACAGGACGTTTACCCTTAAATTTACATACCAAGCGAAATATGTTATTAAAATAAATTAGGCTAAATTAAGCTAGGCTATGCTGCGGGCCTATTCGCCACCCGGGCCCCGCACGGGACGGTTTCGAAGCGTACCAACCATGAAAATGCAACATATCATCATTTTGTAACGATATTCTCTTCTTGTCAAGAAAAAACATAAAATATTAGTAGTAGTGTAATAGGGATAAGCGCACAGATGGCGGTGGCGGTGTTATATTAAATAGTCATAAAATAGAGAGTGGCGTTGAGACCGCGAGCTGAGCGTGCCCGACATGTCTGTTCCCATAAGCCAGGGAGCGAGTCCGGAGTCCGCCGGTGCCCATTAGCCCGGGAGCTGAGCCAGTCCGGAACCCATTAGCCCGGGAGCTGAGCCAGCCCGACAAGTCTGTCGGTCTGTTTTATATTTTGACTGATTATATAAACTCATGTACTTTATACCAGTTAAAAAGGTTCAAATATTTATTTGTTATCTATGTCTTTAAATCATAAATTGTCATGTCATTACCCCCTTAATTATATTACCGCCGAAACGTAGATCTACGTCGGGTCTTTTGTGTTATGGGGTACGTGGAAGCTTAGGTGTCACATCAAACCTAAAATGGTTTGCAAGAAAAATGCGTTGTCGATATTTATTTCATGAAAAAGAATCTAAAACTCATCCATTTAGAGTAAACTCAGGGTATGAACCACATGGCTCTTGCAATACATTAGAAAATTATATATTCCTCACCCGTCTTGAATTATCGTCACTCGAAGTTGGCAATTTTAAAGATAATCTCGAAAACGAAAGGAAAATTATTTCTAAACTGAAAAACGATAGTAATATTTTGATTCACAAAGCTGACAAAAACGCAAATTGCGTAATTATTAACAAAACTGATTACTTAAAAGAAGGTTACCGACAACTAAACAGTCCACATGACATTCAGATTAATGATTTTAATCATGAAGAATTACACAAAGAAATAAAAGGATATATACCAATATTACACAACCAGAAAATCATCGACGATACCACTTATAATTTCTTAACCCAAAGGAAAACCACAGAAGTACGAAAAGGTCATTTCAAATTATTATTCAAAATACACAAACTAAGTGAAAACAGCCTGCAGAAAATTAATGAGTCGGGTTACATTACATAAATTACAACAAAGTTCATGACACTAAATTTTGCTACGCCTGACGCGCGTTTTGTCTATTCAAGATGTGAAATAAAAAATGAAAGCATTACATTTTCTCCTATTAACTATACTAATGGAAAAAAGAAACTGTGCATCACTTTGAAAAATCACAAATTCAAAATTTTATTTAGTATTTTATACATTTTATCAAAGTCATTTTTCTCAAGATCTGGACAAAAAAATTCATTTTTAGAACCCGAAAAGATGTTTTGTTTGCAGTTTGAAATCAGGTAGTGTCAATTTGAAATTCACAAAATCACACTTTGGAAACAATGCACAGTTTTGAAATTAAGTTTTCTCAGTTGATTTTCACCAAAAAAGTTTCTCCTTTTTAGTGGTTGAAAGTTAACAGTTTAAATTTTGAGTGAAAAACTTGATTTTTCATTTTTGGGTTAAAAAAGTGGTTTTTTGAATCTCAGAAACTGGAATTTAAAAAAATTTCGGATTTTTACCCCAAAATGATCTGAAAGATCCACTCGACATTCAGTGAAAATTTCAATTCGAAAACTGTATTTTTTACGATTTTCTGATTAAAAGAAATATTGGTACAATTGATTTCCAATAGACATGCACAGTTTCTTTTTTCCATGAGTATATATATTCATAATATATTCATGATACCTATCATCATGATCATAATATATAGTAATTTGGTGTTAAAGAATATCATCTTGCATATAAGCAAATTCTTTGCAAAGAAATATATGTTATTGTGCTGTCATTAATGTGTAGACTTTTTAATAAGCACGAAAAAAATCCAATTCTATAGAAATCTTTACATACTTGTCTTAATTTAACATGGTCTTTTATCCTTAGATATGATAATATATGTAACCAGAGTTCATTTGGCAAAAGTGATGCACATCCTATTGAAGACATCAGTAGTATAAAAGATGAAAATAGCTCTTTTACATATATACCTTGACAATTATTTTTAAGTCGATACCATATTACTTCACCATCTTGAAAAAAAAAGAAATGTATACATGATATACTTATTATTGTTAATTGATAATATTATGAATATTAATTATAATATAATAATAATAATATAATAATAATATAATTAATATGAATACGATTGGCCTTGTGTCCCCATTTCCTCCACTTCATCTTCATTTCATGTTCATTGTATCACCACTTTCATTTTCATCTCCCAGATAAAGCCGAAATCGCGCTGCTTGGGAGTAAAGCAATAACTAACTAACTAACTTAATAACAGTCATCCATGTACAATAGACATGGCCATTACGCCAACGTAAAAGAAGTAGTCCTTGTCGTGTGCTTCCAAATCAATGGTAATATATATTAATAATATTGGTAGACAGAAACTCTTTCAAGGAATGGCAAGTTTCTATTATGGCTTTAAGCTATCATGAAAAGCCAGTTATTCAAAAGAGGAATTAGAAATCATCTTGATGAAATTCATAAAAACAAACTGATACTTATAGGCAAGTTCTCAGATGTCGTAACAAATATAAAAAAGGAAAGGATGTTGAAAGACCTAAGTTTTGACGTACGTGTAATCTTACACTTGCGACCCTTTGTGAAATTTCATTAACCATAGGATCAGAATTTTTAAAATGTCTTTTTTCAAACAAATTATTAGTTCTCCATGACTTTCGACCAAAATATTTCATTATTAAATGTTAATAACAGTGTAATTGGTTATTTTGAACCATTTTGAAGCTTTTTTAAGTTGGACAAAGAAATTGGTTTTGCTCCATTACGAGTAATAGGACCGCATTGTAGCTCCGCCAAATTAAAGATGTCAAAGGAGCTAATTTTTTGTTGCTTATAAGTGGTTTAAACATATATTTTTTTATATATTTTAAAACTTAAAACATTTTTGAATGTCTGTATGTAAGATTCATGTGAATATCTTTTAAAATTTTTGATACATTACAGTTTAAAAATTGAAGTCTCAAAATGCGTATTTTATCTCATTTACATACGTGGGAAATTGTTAGATATCACCTATTTCACCAATGTTGCGAATCTATATATATTCAAATCTATGCAAATACACATAACAATAGTGGTTAAAATAATAAACTTACTTTAATGTGTACTTTTTCAAGGAGCAGTATCGTGTGTTTGTATTTCATGTTCTCTTAAAGCCTCTTCTACATCTTCTTCCTTGGAATACACATTCACTTCTATCATTTTCCTAAGTTAAAGAAAAATCTAACACTCAAGTACAATGTATGTCTGGCCTGGTAGCATCATCGGAAACTCAAATCATTAATATGTTTTATTAAAGTTTGAGAAAAAAAAATGATCATAAAACTTTTGCATTGCTAAGCTACTACTGGAAATATGCATACCAAGTTTCAAGCTACAAGAATGTAGCTCCTTTGGCATTTTAATTGGGTGGAGCTACAATGCGGTCCCATTACTCGTAATGGAGCAAATCGAATTCTGATCCTGAACTTCTATATAAAGGTCAGGATCAAGATCCTTCAAAACTTGATATTTTCATGAAATTCTTTTCAACTGCGCTGGATGTCGAACAATTTGAACTGAATTCGACATTAAAATACTATTAGCAATTTAGCAATATTTTAATACGAAATTTGAAGTCAAATGGATTGAATAGCGCCCGGTGTGATTTCTATGTTACGAGCAATGGAACCGCATTGTAGCTCCGCCTAATCAAAGATGTAAAAGGAGCTACATTATTGTAGCTACCTCGGGTATTGCAGAAAGATTATCCTCTGAACACCAGTAGCTACAATAATGTAGCTCCTTTGACATCTTTGATTAGGCGTAGCTACAATGCGGTCCCATTACTCGCAATGGAGCAAATCAAATTTCTTTCTCCAACTCGAACAAAGCTTCAAGATGGTTCGAAAATACCAATAACACTCTGAAAAACGTTGAGTTATAAAAATAAATCGTCGAAAATCAGTTTAAGATTAATTTATAAGAAAACCAACATTTTCAAAATTCTGATAAATTTCAGGATCAAGATCCTACAATAAATGATATTTTCAACTGCGCTAAATGTCCGAAAATGTTAACTGAATTCGTCATTAATTAGTTATTGCTTTACTCCCAAGCAGCACAATTTCGGCTATACTCTAAGCGATATTTCAATACCAAGTTCGACGTCAAATTGATTGAATTTCGCCCGGTGTGATTTCGCTTTCGGCGTTGCTATGGGTCACCATTGTAGCTCCGCCCAATCAAAAATGTCAAAGGAGCTACATAGGTACATTTGAAGAACATATTTAAATTAATTTAATTCTAGTTTGCCTAGAATGACCAACATTAGGCAACAATTTTACGTCATTGATTATAACTGAAGGTCTCCTTCAGGAGATATTTATTTATAATACACATTTTTTACAGAGTGTAAGAACATCTTCATGTAAAGTTTTTTAAAGTTCATACTAAAATGTTGCAAAAGAGCCACCAATAATGCAGTTCTCGGAGAGTTAGGAAGTATCAAAATTTTTACAACCCTGTTGAAATATTTACACCGCCTTATAAGGCACGGACTATTTGATTTTTTTTTGGGGGGGGGGGCTGGGATTTTGCCTTGAGCCAGGAATTTTTTTCGCGCGCTTTGCGGGCCAGATTATTATTTTTTTTTTACACATATTAAGCAAGGAAATTTTGTTGGCAGGATTATTTTTTTTTCAATTGGCAAGATTGAAACCAAATTATTTTTTTCAACCTAGGTGCTGGCCAGATTATTTTTTATAAAAATCAGGACTGGGAAATCTGTTGAAAAAAAAAATCACAGCCCCCCCCAGAAAATCAAATAGCCCGTGCCTAAATACAAAAGATGTATTGCTCCAAGAAGCTTTCACAGTATCAAAATCACTAAATACTCAGGAAAAAAATAGTGTGTTTAATGAGGTAGTAAAATTATTAAATTTTCTAAATATTGATATAAAAATAATAGAAAATTCTAAATATGATTTAAAAGAACTCATATTTATAAAACTGATAATGGAATATGATTTTTATGGAGTTCAAAACTAAATGATATTAGAGAGAAAAAAAAACTGTGGTAATAGATTAAGGACATGTTGTAAATTTAAGAATAATATTTGTCTTGAAAAAAACTTAACTATTTTGAATGATGAACAAAGAGTAATATATACAAAATTTAGGATATATTCATGCGCAAACAGTAAACAGTAATGTAAACAGTCTCCATTGAAAACGGGATTTTAGGCTGGAAAACTAAATGATTAAACCGAAAATACTCTACTTGTAATACTACGAAGATACATTAACTAAAAACTGTAAATCTCAGTTGAGATAAGGCTGAAATAAGTGCAATATAGTGTAATTTTGAAACGGATCCACACGATCGAATAACTGTCATGGCTGCCACCAATACTGTAAACAAAGTAGACGATGATTTAAGTTCGAGTCAAGAGTCACAAGAGACACAAACTTCGCAATCATCATCAACAATAAGCCAAGTGATTCAAACTCACACTCAAACTTCTCATGTGAAAGGTGGTAAGCGAGGTCTCCCTGAAAGCCCCGATTTCCTTCCTGCCACTCAAAAACAAACAGCACGTCAGACTAGGCCACGTCGCAACTCAATTGGTGACATAAATGAACTAAAATCACAAACAAAAGAAACCAAAGATACCAAAACAAAGCCCTCCGCCAAAAAAAATCTGACAGACAAAATCATGGAAGCCCTGACCTGCCCTGATGTACTTGATCAAATATTGCCAGTATTGTCTCAGAAAATTGGTGAAAAAATTGAAAGTCTTATCAAGAGTGAAGTCCAAGAAGGCATTAAAACACATGTGACGCCACTAATAGAACAAATCAAAACACAACAGAATAGCATTGAAGACCATACCCAAAAAATTTGCAGACAGTTCATAAAAATCCAACAACTTGAGAACAGAATAACAGAACAGCAACTGGCATTCAAAACAGTGGGTGAACATGACAAACATATAGACGCACTGTATAAGAGGATATATGAGTTAGAGTCTAGAATTGAGTATCAAGAGCAATACTCGAGGAGAACTAGTTTGAGGCTGCATAATACACAAGTACCAACAAACAGATATGGTAAGATAGTTCATCCTGTCAACACTGATGACATTGCATTGGACATCTTCAACAACAAGCTTGGCTTAAGCCTGACCATTAATGATATAGGCCGCAGCCATGTAATTGGTAAAGCATACCAAGGCAAAGCTCAGGTAATTGTGCGTTTTCTGTCATACAGAACAAGACATCTGGTTTTCTCTAACAAAAAGAAATTGAAAGACAACCCTGATGGGATCTTTATAACAGAAAACCTCACCTCCTTCAGGACTGACCTCACCAAACGCCTTGCCAAATTAAGAAGAGACAAAACTATAGATGCATATTGGACAATTGATGGGCGTATATTTGTGAAAAGAAGTCCAGCTGGCAAAACAATAATAGTAGAAAACCATGACGACATCACAGCATTAGCAGATTGTCCTCGTGAAGAAGTACGTCCTAGCAGTATGAACAATGAAACAAGACACACACCCTCTACATCTAACAGTGACACAAACAATAATGGAAATGAAGCCAGTGATCAAAGCCTTTATAGTTAAACTATTTTGGTGCTTAAATTTGAAATGATTGTTAATGATTGTATGTTTCCTTTGTAATGGTTGTGTGTGTTGTATTGAATGTATATGTATATGTATATGTCGTCTTTTCTATTGCCACTTGATTGGGCGGAGAGGCGAAAATAGAAAGTTCCATTGGTTGACCAATTTCTCTATCATCATTACTGAGAAAAGACATTTTACTTGTATCTGTATCTTTTTAAATCAATCTTTTCTTTTTCGAGTTTTTATGTTGTGCCCAAACACTATCTGAAAAATCTTTAAATTTTTTTCTTTTTTTTTTTGCCTTTGACACTGACTTCTTTTTCTTCGATTTTGGTAGACTTTCCTGTGTGCGATTTGATTTTCTCTTTTCTCTTAGATGTTAACCGTTTTGGAGTTTTCCCCTTTCTGGTTTTTTTACCTCGTTTCTTTCTTTTTATACGATTAATTTGTTTAACATGGAGTAAGTTTTTCTCCACTTCATGACGTAATTCTACAACTGCACGTTTATTGTTAGCTTCTACAGGCGATACCATTGTATTAGTTTGACGGGTATCTTGACCAATGTTAATTGCATTTTTGTTGACAGGAACTATGTATGAATGTTTTGACCTTTTGTATAATCCTCCTCCTCTTTGATTCTTTTTAATGTTTATATAATGATATGGATTGAAATTTCTCTTTACCATATTTTTGTAAAATCTCTCCCAGATAGTAGGGTCAGTAACATATGTTTGACTGTTCATTTCTTTTTTATCCTATTCAACAAAAGGAAACTTTTTCAGATGAAGTGTTATTGTCACTTTCTTTTTTAAAAATGAAGCATTCTCTCTCCTCTTATTCTTTATATATATGTGGATATGTTCTACATCCCTTAATTTCACAGGAATATAATACGGACATGAAAATATAATATTATTCTGATTTTTGTTAAAATTTATCCTACGCAACAGGGGTTCTTCTGATTCTGGAACTATACTATTTTTGCAAATGTTAGAATAGATAAACATTTCCTGAAAATCTTTAGCATTCAGTGTATCACTAATACTTAACTCTGTCAGTGCAACTACCCAATATCCATCAAGTTCTAGTGGTCTATTCAATTTCAATTTAAAATCATATGGAACGTTATCTGCAAAATATTTTTTTCCATCGTCGGACGAAATAACCATCCTGATACTCATTCTGTCAATAAATAATTCAACATCACATTGTGACAATGTTTTATAGGTCTTTTACTTCACTCCTAGGTATCCCAGAATTAAACTTTGATGGCCATCCTAACCATTTGACCAATACTTCTGGTGTTTTGCCTTTTAGCTTTCTTTTCTGTAAGATTTTTTCGACTTTGTATATTTCAGTTCCTGATGGCTCTATTTTTTGAATCTCATATCTGTAAAACGTCCCCTTTACGTCTTCACCCAACATATCAACCAATTTATAGATATCTTGTGAGTGTCGTAAAAATCGCTTTGAAATGGTAAAATACTCTAATGTGTAATTTTCAATCTATGTGTAATTGATTCGTTACTCCAGAGCGTGCGGGACTTACATCGATTTCCTTAGCAGAGCGACACGTCTGACGCAAAAATTGCTCACACAGGGTTATGTTGCTCCTCGGTTGCTGTCTTCACTCAAGAAATTTTACGGAAGACATCATGCACTTATAGACAAATATGGGATTCCGATCTCTCAGATGAGTGCAGATGTTGGTTTGTCATAGTGTGTTGTTTTGTCTTCCTTTACTGGATTTGACACGCTGAATGGTTTATTGGCAACGCGACGGGTGTGCTATAGCAAGCAGGAACTGCTTACTCTTCCGGAGCACCTGAGTTCACTCTTGTTTCGACTGGAGTTCGCGTTGTTGATTGATATTCAGTTGTTTTGTGTTTCCATGTTTTACGTGTTGTCTGTTTTTGTCCCGTTCTGGTTTGTGTTTACTGGTTTAGTCTCTGCCCTTTCGGACTTTTGACATTCGGATACCCCATTGGTACCTCTGCTTCTTTCAATATAACCCTTTTCAAATGCCTATTTTAAATGAGATATTCTGACTAAATCGCCAATTTTGAATTTGAACATTGCTTTTTTGTTTCTAACTGACGACTTCTTTTTTTCCGATGGGAATTTAACTTTGTTTTGTTTCTTGTCCGCTTTTCTTTGCCTTACGAGGTATTGAATATATCTTACTTCGTCCTCATTTGTTTTTGTCACAGATGCTGGAGTGTGTCCATCTAATGATTCGTGTGGTGTGTGATTGTAGCTGTAAACCAAATCCTGTAAAACATCATTATATCGGTACGTCTCGTTTTCCATAAAATAAGCGTATATTCTGTTTTTTAAAGTTCTAATTACTCTTTCTGCATAGTTTGCCTTTATTTGACTATTGTTTGTGTAAAAGAATTTGATATATTCTTTCTTCAGTAATTTCTGAACTTCCCATTTGAATTTTTCCTCCTTGATCGAAACGTATAATTTATGGTTTTCTTTTGCTATTTTGGAACACATTTTTTAAGGCAATAGCGACAGTGGAACTTTTTTTGTCTTTGATAGGTTTTACAAACAAATACCTAGAGAATATATCAATCAAAATAAGAATGTATTTTACATTGTCATTATATTTTGAAACATTTTCCATAGATGCAAGATCAGCATCCCACTGTGAATTAATACCGTTTACTACTACTCTTGTTCTAGGAAAATTTCTTCTCGTTGGTCTCTGTAGAGTATATGTATCTTTTTTTTCGCAACATTTGACGTACATTCTTGTGACTTATTTTGAACTTCCCTTCGTTCTTTGTAGTTTGATATAATTTTTTAGACCCTGCGAAAGCTGATGGACTTTTAGGATTTGTCCATAATTTCGTTAAATACTCTTCTTTCTTTTTTGAGGTCATTATCTAAAATAAATTTAGATAAATTAAATTGTGGTCTAGACTATTCAATACTCTCCCGTTAAATAGATTGGTTTCACCCTGTATATAATTTAAATGAGGGTTGACTGAGGCATAAAAATACTTAACACACATATTTTTGTTTAACGTATTTATTATAGCATATTATACAAAATAATAACAACAAAAACATCATATTGGATATTATTAATTGTATATGTAAGGAATTATCAATTTTCTGTCCATAAACTATTCATCAATTTAAAGTTTCCTTCTTGGTTAGGACTAACGTCATAGTTTTCTTCTTGTTCGCCTTCTTCCTCTTTCTTGAAAAATGGTGTACATTCTTCACATTCTAAAAGTTCGTCATCATTTTCATGTGAGAAACAGCATATATTACTACTGTCTAACTCTGGCAAGAAATCACGAATTAGAATCATAACATCACATAAACGTTCCCATTTGAATTTATTCAATGCCACCCCCTTTTTAGTAGCCAGTGGTTTGTCCGTTTCTTTAGGTTTCCAAAAGTGTCGAATGTCTATTGTAGGATATTTCTGGTTAATTGTAACATGAACTCCGCCACCCAAATGCATGATGTATTCTTCTTTCAGATTTTCTGTTAAGGATTTGTTGTACAATTCACTAATCTCTGTTTTCTTTGATTCTAAAAGTAACCATCTTGAGTAATTCAGTGTGACGCCTTGTTTAGTCGCAATTTGTTGAGTTCCTCTTTGTTCATAATTTAGTATGTGTATATACATGTTCCCTTTATATTCTTTTGCAGATACATACGTGTTATCTTGTAGATGTATGAAACAAGAGTTTAGCATGGCAGCATCATCATCGTCTGATTTCACAAGATACTGTAACATTTCAGATTGCTTTGTTTTGATTAAGGCAATCTTCAGCTGGTGAAGTAACGGTAACTCTGATTGTATTATGTATGTGATTAGTTCCCTCGTTTTTTCTTTTTCATTCGCCAGTTGAAGTATTCTTTCCTCTTGATATCTCTGTAGGATATTTTTCTGTCTAAAATATTTCAATATGTTGGCGGATTTCATCTTTCTAACTAATTGATCCATTGCCTGTTCAAGTATAAAATTTTCATCCTCTTTCGTCAGTTTATCGCTTAGTGTGGACATCTTGTTAACGGTTCTATTATAATAATCTTTACAAAATACATTACTTGATCTTTTTATCACTCTTTTATAGAGAATATTAATATGGCTGAATAATTGTCACACATCGGTGACATACATGACACAATAGACCCTGTAAAATTTGATTATATACTTTTTAGGCCCTCTAGCATATCAGTAGATTGATTTCATAAAGATTTTAAAAATCTTTCAAATTGTCCCTTTAAAAGTTCCATTAGACCCTGTAAAATTTGATTATATACTTTTTAGACCCTCTAGCATATTAGTAGATTGATTTCATAAAGATTTTAAAAATCTATCAAATCGTCCCATTATTATAATTATGTTCGATCAATGTTAAATTTTGAACCTTTTATGTGAGGAAATTTAGGGACCCTACACGTTAGTTGTTTTAGTCCTATATTAATTTCTGGACCCTCTATTTTTGGACCCTATATGGATATTTTGGACCCTCTATTTTAGGACCCTTTAGTGTCAATTTATGGACCCTCTCTAGATTTTGGACCCTCTATTTTTGGACCCTATAGTGTCAATTCATGGACCCTCTCTACCCATAATAGTAGTGGAAATGACTCCAATTTAGTACTTGTTGCTCCGAAACAGATTAGGTCAGATATTATGTATCAATTGCATAACCAGAGAATCGCTGGTCATTTAGGTAGAGATAAAACTTTGAAGGCTGTTAAGTCAAGGTTTTATTGGCCAGGTTTAACAACTGATGTGATTAACTGGTGTAGGGAATGTTGGGATTGTGCTAAAACAAAACCCGGTCCTGGTTTAGGGAAAGCTCCCCTTCAACAGTCCAAAGTAGGAGCCCCCTTTGATCGTATCGGAATAGACATTGTAGGAAGTTGTCCTATCACCGAAAATAATAATGAATATATCATTGTAGTACAAGATTATTACACAAAGTGGGTGGAAGCATACGCAGTTCCCAATCATACTGCTCAAACCGTTGCAGATAAACTTGTTACTGAATTTATATGTAGGTTTGGAGTTCCCCGTCAAATACACTCAGACCAGGGTAGGGAATTTTGTTCTGAATTAGTATCAGAAATGTGTAAATTATTAGAAATTGACAAAACCAGAACAACCCCATATAGGCCCCAAAGCGATGGGTTGGATGAGCGACAAAATAGGTCTCTTAAAAAGATGTTATCTGTTTTTGTGAATGAAAACAGAAATGATTGGGATGACCATTTACCCTATTTGCTAATGGCATACAGAAATTCAGTCCATGACAGTACTGGTTTTTCACCTCATAAAATGTTGATGGGACGGGAAATGACATTTCCAATTGATATAATCGCTGGAAATCCTCCTCATACTATAGATACTAATTGTACAGTAGAATATGTTCAATGGTTAAAACATGTGTTGGGGAAAACCCACGAATTTGCAAGAGAAAATCTTGATAGGGCAGCCAAGCGTCAAAAACAGAATTATGATAGAGGAATTAAGGCAAGGTCCTATGAACCAAATGATTTTGTTTGGAGGTGGTATCCTCCTTCAGCTGGTGTTAAATTTGGTAGGGGGTGGACAGGTCCTTACATAATTTTAGAAAAGTTGTCAGACGTTCTTTATAAGATACAAAAACTACCGGAAACAAGACCCTTTATAGTACATGTTGACCATTTGAAACCATATTATGGTGAAACTCCACCAGCATGGCAAATTGGGGATAATTTTGATGATCTGGACGAGGATCCAGAAATATCTCATGTTGATTTTAGTGATAATGTGTACAGTGACGATGAACAGTTCGAGAATTCAGTTGTAAATACTTTTAATAATGATGTTGAGGAAGAAAATGTAGTAGATCCGCCTCAAACCCCTCGCAGAACACGCTGTGGACGCCCTGTAAAACGGCCAATGAAATATACGCCCTAATTTTGTACATACGTTATATTTTAAACTTTAATGGTCTCTCATGTCAAAATTTTAATAATCATATAATTCAGTTATTTGTCTTAACTGACCATTATTTAAGATAATTTTTTTTATCATAATTATATATAAAACCAATTTCTGGGATTTCTGTACTAGGTCACGAATCGTATCAAATGTCAGGGTCAAATCTGAAGTCAGATTTCCATGATTTTGCATTTCTAAAAAAAAAAGGAACAACGCATTAACTTAAACATACACTTTATTAAGGAATAATCAAACACTGAAAATACAATTGTGGCATTACGTATTGGAGCCAGTTTATAGTTATGACAAAGTCTCTGTAAAAACTGCATTTAACGTCTTTACCAGTTTTTATATGTCGTATCTCTAAACACGTGAAGGATGTAATATGCTACTTGCCCTGACACTGGGTCACACAGAACTCTGCTCGTCAAAGCTTTATGTTTCGATAAGGCCGAGGTGACTAGCAATTGCGTTTTTATACAATTCACACTTTTGGTAAATATGCTCACGAGATTGCCTTAACTAAGGTTTAAAACTCTATTGCTTGAGTGTTTAGGTTTTGGGAACCTCCCAAGTTAATAGCGTCCTTAGGAGTTTATTATAGGAAAGTTTCGTTTGCACACGGCTTCATTCTTGTAGTTTTGTGAGGCAAAGTGTGTCCTCAAGTTTTTATGAGAAGACAAGAATGTTAGTTTTCGCGTAAGAAGAGACGCGGACCGTCAGATAAAGCATTAACTTTTGCAAATAAATGCATTAAACACACAAAAATTCACACGAAGTTTAAGTATCTTATATTATAAATTGTACCACTTAAGTTATCTACCAACTTTGATGTTTGTTGTTCAAATATTTTAGCTCATCATGGAACTAGCGGTCTCAAATAAAGGTAGTCCCGTGCGGGGCCCGGGTGGCGAATAGGCCCGCAGCAGAGCCTAGCTTGTCGTAAGAGGCGACTAAGGGTCTTGGGATTCTGATGTCGGGTCAGTGCTCAGCCCACAGAGCGACCAAGTGTGTACCCTAGGTGGCTGAAAAGGGTGGCCCTCGTCTTCGGGGGTTGTCAGGTCTATAATACGGAAACCCTGACCGCCGACCATAGTGGGCCAACGTGTGTGGAGAGTGCCACGCTTCATGCACGTAAAAGACCCCTTTGTGGACCGCCCAGTAGTGCACCACATAGGCTAAATTTTCCGCCCCTACCCACTTCTCCCCTTTTCCTGTGGTTCTTCAAAATTTACCGGTCCTTTTATTCCCATCCCACCCCCATATTTCATTTATCATCATCGTTTCATGTTCATTTTATCACCCTATTCATGTTCATCGCCTGTAAATAACCTATATAGCGTTGCACGGGCGTAAAACACCAACTCACTCACTCACTCAAATAAAGGTAATAACAAAACTACCGAACTTGAATGATCAATCTCATAGTCCAGAGAAAATGACAAAAACGAATCAGTCATACCGGAGAACTGGTGGATCGCAATGGTCCTGACTTGGTACAGGCATTTTCAAAACGTGACTTGGCCTCCTTAGATCAGGATAAGAATCAGGATCGCCCTGCTTTCTCTGTGGATGGAATGGCCTGTCCAGTTCCAGTATGTACTACAGGAACCCTTACATTTCGGCAACTGGTTCGTCACTGGAAGAAGCACAATCATAGAGAAATCCGGGGGTTCAAGTGTCCGTTGTGTGGTGTCATAGATGACAGGATGAATGACATCAAGAGGCATCTTAAGGTTATGCATTGGATTACTGCTTCCAACTTGGATTCGATCATGAGATTGGTGCAAACCGTCACGATGAATAATCCTAGATACAAAGATCCAGGGGCAACCGTCCTGCCTAAGTGGGTTCGACCAAGGGATATCGTAGAGGAAAGCGAGTGTTTTATAACTCATGTACTCCAGCGGATCCGGAGAACGACGAACAGGGAGGAGAAATGGATGAAGAGGAGGATGTATTGGCAGAGGAAACGGAAGAGGAAACTCTATTTGTTACCGTAGATATGAGTGCGAGGAGGAAGGCTGCTAGGAAACAACGTTTGGATTATGCCCTTAATCACAGAATACACTTGAATGAGATGGATACTCCTGCTTCTGTTATACCAAGAGACAAGGTCGCAATTTTTTATGATTTCAACGGTAAAACCCGAATGATAGTGGAAAATAATCCAGATTTCCAATAGTGAAACTTATTAAAAGTGTGTATAGCCTTGAGGGACTTGAATATGGACTTTATGGACTTTTATGTTTGTTTTGTAATATTGTTAAATATAATTTATCTCAAATAGGGATATTTGATTTTTATTAAGAAGGGGGGAATGTGACGAAATGGGATTTTTATTTGTAAACTTTTCTATTTTTGGATAGCTATTTCGTAGTTTTCAATATATTTTCATAACCTTTTACGTTGTCAATGTAAACTTTAAAAGTATCATTGTTTTTCATTGGTTGTAGTTCGAACTACTCGGTATTTTATATAGTTTATATGTAAAGGTATTCTCTGCATTGATCGTTTCTTTAGTTATTTACAATAGTAGTCGAGTTTTCCACAGTAAACATCTTGTATTGATTTATTTCAGTGGTTAATTTTTACCTGAGTAGTATAAAAGCAGCGGTTTGCTTAGATTCGGTCGCTTTCATTATAGAGCCAAAGTCTGAGTAAGACGTTTATTTACTTGTTTTGAATAAAAACGCATGTAAATATGATCGAATAGGGCTTGTACGGGTGACATAATCCGATGTCTGAATAAGACGCTTGCATCACGCGGTTTGGTTTATAAAACCGACGTTGCATTTTCATTATATATGTTAGGCCTTTGAATCAACTTTTAAATGTAGGGTTTAAGTCCACAGCGTGTTCGTGTTCGTATTCATCTTATTAAACTTCCGTAAAAATCCTATTTTTCATTTTCATTTTTGTACATCGTGTGCTTTTGACATATTCAATGTGATCCTAATCTTAGTCCGTTGAATTGAATTTATATTTTATTAACTTTTTACATTTTTCTTCAAGTAATTAGTGCAGAGGATATATATCTACTTATTATTTGCCACTGCCTTTGACATTTTATTACTTTTGGAATTGATTTACATTTGTTAAACTATTTTGTATTATGTTGATTTGAGAGACCATAATAAAAGTTAACAACATACATAGTAATTTCTCAAGCCATGAAGACTCAGGGCCCAGTGCTTCGAACTTAGTCTTATAGACGGTACTTACCCCATTCCTTCTTTAACAGTTTAGGCCGAAGTCAGACTAAACAAGTTAACTGGTGTATCGGAGATATTTATAATATCTTTGATTATCGAGTTTAATCCACTTGTTTAAACTATAAAGCGTGTCTGACTCGTATGGATTTAAAAGTACAAATAAGGGTCATTTAAGGTCATCAATTAGAAGTGATTTGTAGTCACCTTAGATTCTGCATATACGACAAGTGTGTATTGGTTTTACAATAAAACAAGAAGTTCATCTAAACACAATTTAAATAATAAAAAAGCAGTACAGAAGAGAAACGAAACTGGGAGTTTATTAAATAATAAAACTTAGTATGTATTGATGTGAAACACTTGGTATTAACTTGGTTTGCATTGAGGTAAAAGTCTTGGTATTACGGAGTTTCGGTAAAGAGGGTAAACCGTCTCCTGTTACACAAGTAAAATTTCAATAATATAAAATTCACAATGGTTGTTAGGAACAATATTTAGTAATTATTGGTAGAAAATATGTTAATAATTTTTAATTTATAATTTATAAATTAACTCATCTATTTTTTTTCTTTGCAGATGCATCTACTCAAGAGCCTAAGAGTGTATGGCAGAGCACTTGGACGTGAAGATGAATTTCCTAATATAATAATAAATTATGAAATATTACGTATTTTTATTGTCATCCTTTCCGGATTTGACCAACACTTAATCGATCTTTGGCAACGTGACGGGTGTGCTATAGCAAGCAGGAACTGCTTACTCTTCCGGGGCACCTGAGGTCACTCTAGATTCGACTTTAATTCGCGTTGCTGAATGCAGTTTTGTTGTTGTGTGTGTTTGTGTTTTATGTTGTTATGTGGTTTGTTTTGTTGTGATAATTTTTGTCTGCCGGTTTTGGTTTTAAGATACTGATTACCCCTTTGGTACACCTTTGCTTCTTTAATTTTTTTTTTATTCCGGGAATAAATCGGGACCGCACCGGAAGTTGGTTTGGTGCTTAATTGTATCTCTGACAAGCTTCTAAGTGATTGAGACTCAATGAATAGTAAATATTTAAATCTTGTAATTCTTTAAAATAGTTTGGGACAAAAGTCGGATATCGCCTTCAATGCGAACCTTATTTGACGAAAAATGTGACGTCAGAATAAATTATGTTAATTTCAAACAAGAAAGCGATATGTTAAAAGCCACGATAATGCACTAGGCTGCCATTCCGGCGAATGAATAAAGTTGTAATATTTTCACAACCTGATATTTAAGAAGGCTCAACAAAATCAATCAGTCCACCAATTTGATGAACACTAAATATTTGCATAGGATTACCCATTCAGTTCTTTCCAATTTTAATCCTCACATAGAATATATTTAGCATGGACCATATTTGACGAAAAATGTGACGTCAGTATAAATTATGATAATTTCGAACAAGAAGGCGACGCGTCGTATTTGTTGGACGAGTTGAGTTTTCTATCTAAGAATCGACCTTGATGGAATATATTGGTGTTAATGTTTGATATTACCATAGATATAAAACCTTACGTTAAAAGGTCTACATCTTGTTAAGAAGGACTTTGTCATGCATTGCAAATTTTACTAGATTGTGTGATTTTCAATAGATCTGCATGTCGGTACAAATAACGTTACTTTTGGTTCTATTATTTTAAAAGCATGTTTCAAAGGGTTATCCATCCTATTATTTTGATCACTGAGGTCGAAAAAAAAAACGACATTTAAATGTAATCTTCCTGAAAACGTTCATACATTTATAATAATTAATATATTGCAAACCTTATTTGACGAAAAATGTGACGTCAGAATAAATTATGTAAATTTCAAACAATGCTCTGGTGTTGGACAATTTAAAGATGAATTTGCCATTACGGCGAATGCATAAAATATAATTTGTATCGCAATCATCTTTTCTATGTTTTGATTTACTTTCGAACTCACAATTTATTAAGATTTTAATCTATTTCCAATGATTAAATTTTCTAAATTCTCTGCTATTGCAGAGCTTGTGCATTGTAGCTCACATAAATGATGATTTTATTTATTTATTTTACATTTGATGCACATTTCATTATCCTCCCTTTTATTAGCTCAGCTGGAAGGTCAATGTGAGCTGTTGTCATCACTTACCGTCCGTCGTCGTCTGTCGTCCGTTAACAATTTATTTTCAAAAAACTTCTCTGAAACTACTTAACAGAATTAACATACTTTGTATGAATGATTCCAAGGGTGTCCTGCATCAAACTTGTGTTTCGATTTTTGATCTGTCAAAAACATGGCCGCTTTTTTTAAACATAGACCAGGGGTTCAGACTACTATTTTTGGCGTGTAAATTTAAAAGTATAAGAGACAAATGAAATTAGTCCGAGATTGCTCTGACGTCCTCGGCATTTTTCCAGCAAGCTGGTGCCGTGGTTCCACATGTCTATCCAATCTGAGAAGGGAATCCCTTGATAGCTCACCTGGCCAACGGCCAAAGTAAGCAGATGCCACCACTATGCGTCCGTCATTGTCGTCCGTGAACAATTTAAAAAAAAAATTCTCCTCTAAAATTGAATGATATACGTAATGTCAGCTAAAAACGATTCTCCTTAAAGAAATTCTTCTTTGCAGAATTTCGGCCTAGTACGTATCTAAAGAGAATTAAGTCAAAAATGCTTTCACTTGGTCTCAATACGTTTTCGTTCCCGCAGACAAAGCTGCAAATAATGTCTTAATTGTATGACGTAAATATTTAATGGTGTGCACCGGTCTTAGATTAATTAAATTATAGCCTAATGATGGTTTAATTTTGAAATGCTAAAATTCTTCTTATTAAGATATTTGAATTTGAATCTGATCCTTTAGACCAAAGGTTAAATACATCTGCGCCATAAGATATTGCACAACATCTAACACTGTGACTCTTTAATTATTTTAATACACTATTCAGGTTTTATGTAAGGTCAGATTAGGATAAACATGTTTAAAAATCATAATAAGATATTTAAATTTGAATCTGCCCCTTCGACATTTCGGACCAAGGGTTATACACCTGCACCATAAAATGTTGCACAACCGTTGATGAAAGAGTGGGCGTTACAAGAAGAACCAATCCAAAAAAAAAGAAAACTATCTTCGTAAATTCCAAAAAGGTCCATTTAAAAAAAAGTAACCAGAGAAACGAGAACACATATTCAGCTGTAAGTATATTAATTTTAATCAAAATTTAGAAATATCCCCATCCCCAAACTGCCATACACTCTAATCTACATAAATTCTAACAATATCCTCCAAATTGTTCTGTTGGATTGTATAGTTTTCGATACGCTTCTCCGAAACTATAATTCCCTATCTCTCATTCATTAAATGTCTTGATTGTCTTTCAATCATAGTCTATTCTTTCTATCTCGTTGACTTGCGCTTGTACTTCATCAGAGAATCTTAAAAAAAGATAAAACGTGCCAATCTTTCAATACAATAAAAGATATGTATAGCCCTGAAAAGGGCCGTTTTTAGACGGTAAATGAATTACCGTCTTGGACACTGCTGACCGGATAGGTCGTTTTCACGGCACCAGTATAGCTACCCGAGACCATTTGAAGTGTATAGCACTCGAATCTCAACAGGCCGCCTCCTCAACGACAAACTGGAGGAATTTTCGGTAGACTGTCGACTTTCCTTGACTCCTAACGTTATCAAAGTCCCCATCCTTCAACAGAGTCCTTGTGTAGTTGAAAAATCAAATCTCATTGATTTTAAACTGTTCGGTTACCTCCATTTTGTGGTATGAGAGGTATTTCGACAGATATAAGAAGCAGAGGTACCAATGGGGTATCCGAATGTCAAAAGTCCGAAAGGGCAGAGACTAAACCAGTAAACACAAACAAGAACGGGATATAAGGTTTTTTATAATAGAATTGCCTAAAAAAAAGTGCACCAATCGGAAACGGTCATGTCTTTTCCATAAATGTTTATCGATTTAAATAATAAACATTTTAATTTGTAAAAAGCGTCAAGAATCATCATATTCTTTTTTTTCACGCACTGATTCCTCTTCACACTGCACGCAATTAAAAGGAGAAATGTCTATAGTTTCTGATATCCGTCTAAATCTCTTCTGGAGGCCTCTGTTAACTGCGAAAAATATTTTTTTGTTTCTATTGGTATAGCATCATACCAAGTCTTAGCATCTTTAAGACTATAAAATAGGAATATAGTTTTCCCTAAAATTATACAATTTAGCCCATTTTTCAAACTCATGACCTACCACACTCTCGTTAAACTTATCAAGATGAACGTTAATAGAACTGGCCATTGTAAAAAAGCCCTCAGAGTGGGAATTTTTCAAATAAAAAGATAATTGATTATAATAAGTCTGAGACCCTGAGTCAGCTAAGTAGTAGGAAGGTGATGTTGAAGACCTATTTTTCAGGCTGATTAAGGCTGATTAGGATTTTGCGCATACCTATGACCGCGGGAAGTCTGTTCGGAACAACACCCCTTAAGGGATCGGACTTTATCATAGTGTCCATACAAGGGTTGGACCCGTCCGAACAGCAAGTAAATGTGTTCCTTGGTGACGCCAATAAAACGCCTTCCCCGTAGTTCAAACCAGCCAATGGGTGTCGGGTGTAGTCCGGTGCAAAATGGTTTGAATTTTGAATAGGACAGTCACTTTCCTACTAGATTTCATAGAGGAAGGACGTATATGCTATCTTGCAAGGTAAGCCCACTATTGTCTTGTACATGTATGATTTTTCCAATATTTGTAGGAATGATTATTGATTTTGTCATTGTGTTACACTGCTGTTTTATCGCCTCGATTTGTATTTTCTGTTGTCTAATTTATATACTCGCTCACTCGCTTGGCATGAGGGTGGCCAGGATCTCCATGGGCAGTAGTGGTAAAGACTCAACTATAAAACAAGCAAGATGTAGTGCCAACGACGGAATTTTTCTATTATTCATATTTTCATTATTAACAAATTAAAATAAAGTTAATTTTAACAATATATATTTGATTCAAGTTGCAATTCAAAATTATCAGTCCACATAATATACAATTTTAATAAACCTATTTATATTTCATTAATATAAATTTTCATAAATTCACGTTAATTATAACAAAATTCACGTTAATTATAACATTCAAATAACGGGTACGGGGTAACGAGGAGAATATGGTCCTTGTGGCATCTTTACCAGGTTTCCATTTAAGGTGGTGGTCATTCTGAAAATGTAAAAGTTTTAGACACATGTAGCAACTATAAGTTATTATTGTTGTCATCATATCTTTACTTTGGTTATCACCATTGATACATCACCATACATGTCTAGAGGGACCATGACTATGGTTTAATTTGAATTTAACCTTGTAACCTAGTCAGCACTGACCTTTCCTATCTTTTTTCTTTGACCGGGAATCTCAAAAATTTATCAGTAATATCCCTGGCCCAAGGGTCGTCTTCGGGAACTTCTGGTAGTATTTTCCACTCCATTAACAGGCTAGCCAGGTTTTCAAGGGGTTCATATTCACTCAATTTCATCTTACAGTAGAAATAACTCCCCTTAGAAGTCGTTGAATAGAGTACGTGGAGAGCCAACTGTGCATGCAAGAAAAATACATATTCTCCAGTTCCCCCTTGAAATATTTTAACGGTAATTGAGTTGACGACAACCACATCTCTGGGTATAGCAAGAGCCAGAGCCTCAACGTCGCAAACATAATTAAAACATTCGCTTATGTTTCTTATTTGTTGATGACAACGTTCTTTATGATCTCCTTCTGCCGCCGCTATCCGGATCCACTTAATCAGGACCTCCCAGATCGTAAAAATCTTCTCTGAAACCACTGAAAGGATTGTTTTGCAACTTTGTATACTTGAAAGTTTTTGAAATTTATTCAAACTTTGGCATAAGAGATCAGGTGAGCGATTCAGGCTCCTGGGAGCTTCTAGTTTATTTTATTTCATTGTATTTTTCTAATTCGTCTAATACCGATTTGAACTCATTTTCGCTTATTTGTCCATCGGTTAGTGATTTTGATATCAACTCTTTTATGCTGTTTAACTTGCATTCTGTTTTAATTTCGTAATGTTTTTTTTTTATTATGTTGTTAACTTTCTTCTAGCAAATTTTACCAAACCTCCTACACTCCCGCATGCAATAGCTGCAATTTGTAATGGAAGTAAGAAAGGAAAAGCTATTCCAAAACCGGCTAAACCAACAGATGCCGTTATTAGACTTGTGTCGACACCATCAGTGGCATTAACCCGTCGTTTATATTTTTTGTATAGTGATTTGCGTTTATCTCTCTCGTTTATTAATGTTTTTTCTATTTCTGTAATTTTGTAGTCTATAATTTTGTTCATCTTCTATTGGTAGATCGGGATATAATTCTGGAGCCGTATGTTGTTTTATTTTTAAAGGGTAAAATAAGTATTTCCTTTTCCATAGATTTTTTTTCTGTCTGTTCTCTGCCTTATTTAGCTCACCTATTGCCATCACTTGGCGTCCGTCGTCGTCGTTGGTACAGTTGTTTATAAGCATATGTAGTATAAAACTATCGTGGGGATTTTTAATCCGCCAAAAAAAACATGGCCGCCGTTAGTAAAAACAGAATATGAGGTAAAATTGCATATTTTTGGCCTATAACTCAAAAAGTAATATAATAGATGGGAATAACTTTTGTTCGATAAAATGCCCAGCTCTTTGAGCTGTATCATCCCATGTAGTTCGTGAAAATTTATTTACCCATGTAGGAGTTATGGGCCGTAAAATGACGATTGTTGCATATTTTTCGTAAATAAATCAAGAACGAAGTTAGATAACATTTTTTTTTCTCAGAACAAAAATGTTCAACATGATGAGATCTAGCTGTGTGCAAATGTTCGTGAAAATTCATTGTCAGTTTGATTCCTGCAGTATTACCGCGTAATACATTACCATTACATTTCCTCGCATATTTCATTAACTTTCCGATCGTGACGAAAAAGTATTCCTGGAGCTTGATGATGATTAATTTCCTTTTCCAAAGAGACTTAATAACGTAAATTAAATCCATTTATTTTCATTAGGTCCGAAAAAGTAATATCATTAAAACAACGTTGACCTAAAAACCTAGTTTTGCAAATGAAATCGTGAACTTGGAGTACTTTACTATTTTAACACTAAATGTGCATATATTGCAGTCTCTAACATAACTTCCCCTTTTAAAGACAATCAAGTCCCTTTGATTGCAGTTCAAAGTGATGAAAAAAGTAAGAAGAAAATATAAATTCCATAATAAAAGATAGAAAAGTTGTCATAAAAATATCTCCATAATAATAATCAACAATAAGAAAAAACATCGTACATTGCGGTATAAATACAAATATGATTATAATAACCATTTCGATATCATTGATTTATTATTTATTTATTTATTTATTTATTTTTTTTTATTTTTTTCATTTATTTATTATTAAGTCGCCCAAAACTAAGTTTTGGCGACTTATTGTTTTTACCCCGTTTCCTATTCTTCTTCTTCTTATTATTATTATTTTTCCGGAGAATTGCCGTTGCAGTGATTGAGACAGGGGCTTGATATTTGGCACACATACAGATCATCTAAAGCGGGGTTGCAGAGGTCGGACAAATGTGTCAAAATGGCTGCCGTTCTAAAAATAGTAACATCGAGAAATATTTATTGGATCTTCTTCAAAATGATATCTAAGGATAAATGGGGTGTCTTAATCTCAAATCTGGAATCAGCATTTTTATCCGAGCTTCCGTTGGCCCGGGTGGCGAATAGGCCTGCAGCAGAGCCTAGCTTGTCGTAAGAGGCGACTAAGGGTCTTGGCATTCTGACGTCGGGTCAGTGCTCAGCCCACAGAGCGACCAAGTGTGTACCCTAGGTGGCTGAATAGGGTAGCCCTCGTCTGCGGGGGTTGTCAGGTCTATAATACGGAAACCCTGACCGCCGACCATAGTGGGCCAACGTGTGTGGAGAGTGCCACGCTTCATGCACGTAAAAGACCCCTTTGTGGACCGCCCAGTAGTGCACCACATAGGCTAAATTTTCCGACCCTACCCACCTCTCCCCTTTTTCCTGTGGTTCTTCAAAATTTACCGGTCCGTTGTTTCCCACCCCATCCCCATATTTCATTTATCATCATCATTTCATGTTCATTTTATCATCCTTTTCATGTTCATCGCCTGTAAATAACCTATATAGCGTTGCACGGGCGTAAAACACCAACTCACTCATTCCGTTCCGAAATGGCGGCCATGTAAATATACCCGCCCCCCCATGAAAAATCATCAATTTTGTCCGAAGGTTTAATTTGACATGATTTGAATGAGATTTATGAAACTTTGCAGAATGATTAAGCACCATCTGAAGTTGTGCAAGAAGTTTGGAAATTTTCAAAATGGCCGCCGTTTCAAAATGGCAACCAAAAATCGGCAAATTTTCAAAGTGGTCGTTTTTCAACGAAATTTGATTTCTTAGCATATTTTGACGCACAGAATTGAATTGAATACTATCTAAAGGCGATTTTGGGCGACTTGTGTGTTGGCATCCCAACACGATTATTTTTAATTATTATTTTTGTTTTGATGAAGTGATGATAAATACAAAATGAATAAATATAAACATGAAAATTTAAGTATCTTTTTTAGCTCACCTGGCCAAAGGCCATGTGAGCTATTGCCATCACTTGGCGTCCGTCGTCGTCGTCGTCGTCCGTCGTCGTCGTCCGTCGTCGTCGTCGTCGTTAACTTTTCTTCAAACTTCTTCTCCTCTGAAACGGCTGCACAGATTCAAACCAAATTTGGTCTGGTGGTACTTTAGGGTATCCCCCACAGAACTGATGTGGGGATTTTTGATTCGTCGAAAAACATGGCCGCCGTTGCTAAAAATAGACCAGGGGGGTCAGACTACTGTTTTTGGCTTGTAAATCAAAAAGTATAAGAGATAGATGAAATCTGATGCCACGCTACTGCTTCAGCATCAAAAGCTCTACAAAAGTCTCCATTGAGTCGAAGTTGTCAGATGACCCCTTATGGGAGTTACGGCCCCTTAAAGGTGAAAAATAGCATTTTTTCATGTTTTTGGCCTATGGAATGAAAACTATTGCAGATAGAGAGAAGCTGTTGCTTGCTTAAATGTTCAGCTCATTTAGCTCTACAAAAGTCTCCATAAGGTCAAAGTTGTCAGATGACCCCTTATAGGGGTTATGGCCCCTTAAAGGCAAAAAATAGTTTTTGGCCTATAGAATGAAAACTATTGCAGATAGAGAAAAGCTGTTGCTTGCTTAAATGTTCAGCTTGTTTAGCTCTACACATGCCTTCATAGGGCCGAAGTTGTCAGATGACCCCTTATAGGGGTTACGGCCCCTTAAAGTAAAAAAATAGTGTTTTTGGCCTATAGAATGAAAACTATTGTAGATAGAGAAAAGCTGTTGCATGCTAAAATGTTCAGCTCATTTATCTCTACAAAAGTCTCCACGGGGTCGAAGTTGTCGGATGACCCTTTATAGGGGTTAAAGCCCCGTAAAGGTGAAAAATGTTTTTGGCCTATAGAATGAAAACTATTGTAGATAGAGAAAAGCTGTTGCTTGCTTAAATGTTCAGCTCATTTAGCTCTACAAAAGTCTCAATAAGGTCTAAGTTGTCAGATGACCCCTTATAGGGGTTACAGCCCTTTAAAGGCGAAAAATAGTGTTTTTGGCCTAAAGAATGAAAACTATTGTTAATAGAGAAAAGCTGTTGCTTGCTCAAATGTTCAGCTCATGTAGCTCTACAAAAGTTTCCATAGGGTCAAAGTTGCCAGATGACCCCTTATAGGGGTAACGGCCCCTTAAAGACAAAAAAAAGTGTTTTTGGCCTAAAGAAAGAAAACTTTTGCAGATAGAGAAAAGATGTTGCTTGCTTAAATGTTCAGCTTAATTAGCTCTACAAAAGTCTTTTTAGGGTGGAAGTTGTCAGATGACCCCTTTAAGGGGTTATGGCCCTTTAAAGGTGAAAAATAGTGTTTTTTGCTTTGGAATGAAAACTATTGCAGATAGAGAAAAGCTTTTTATTGCTTAAACATTCAGCTCATTTAGCTATACAAAAGTCTTCAAAGGGTTGACATTAAGACCAGGTGAGCGATTCAGGCTCCTGGGAGCCTCTTGTTTATAAATACGACATATGTAGTTAAAATTTTGACACTCGCTGAGAACGATTATAAACTTTGAAAAGATGTATGCATTTTATCAGGGATCTTAAATATAGAAGTTTTATTGAAAATTACATCTATTTATCGGGTTGTTTGTATACCAATTTTACACATCTAAGGAGCATGGAAAGGAAGAATAAGAAAACATTAATCGACTCGAGATTTGTGAGTTTTTTTTTGCGTGAAGGTAAATAATAACAACACGGTTAGCGAAGTTTACCACTTCCCATCCACTCATAGAGAGATGTGCTTATAACAAGTTAAATTTTTATGTAGGTGTACAAATATATAAAAAGGACCTCGTTCCCAGCAAGAGTTATATAAACAAATAATAAAGTAACGCGATAAAAACATGTCCAGAAGACGGTAAGCACTAATAACCAAATTATATACAAAATCTTGACGGAGAGTCGTCATATGATTAAATTGAAAAATAAAGAAATTTGTTTTGGAGGAGTCATACGAATCTCGTCATAACTAAACTCCAATCAATATATCATATGAAATATAAAATAAGTAATATGTACAATCGGTAGCCAAACGATTCTCGTTATGGATTCTGGCATGATAAATTTAATCAAATTAAATGTTCACTATTTTGTTTGTTCCACTGAAAGGGAAAATAGTTAATATAAGACAAAATGTTAAGTTAAGTAAGCCAATCATTGACGAGTCTCTTCAAGTGATTGTAAACATATAAATTTATCACAAAAAATAAAACATATATGTACACTATGTACAAATGGTAGACAAATGATTCTCATTATGTCAGTATGGTGAAAGAAGGGTTATGAGTTAGGAAACTTGAAGTGAAAAGCAAAATTTAATATATAACTAGGCCACTTGACCGGTGGGGACAAAAGGCCGGGCGTTTCCTCTTTTTCTTTTTACCAAAAAAAAACAAAAAAACAGACGTTACTGTTGGCCGCGGAAAGTATATATCTAGATTAAAATCATCAATGGAGTCACTACGGAAAATGTTTCTGAAAGATTTTCTAGTAAATGTTATGCACTTATCGCAGGAACAACCGTCCAGAACGTTCTTTTGGTAATCATACAAATGCCGAAAATCTCTATAATATTTTTTTAATTGATAGTATGGACAGTCGTCCATACCCCACATTTCTAAAGGAAGTTTATTTGAGATAATTGTATCGGAAGCAATGATTTTGTATTGCGCTTTTAAAAGTTCATATAAAATGGGAATATATTGTGCCTGCGATATTTGCGAAGAGTTTTTGGGAATTAGATGGAATAAAATTTCTTCAGGAATATTTAAAAAAGAAGCGAGACGAATAATTTTGATGAGAGTATCCTTATCAGTAAAGAAGGGTTTATTTATAGTTAAGTGACGCCTAATCAAAGTAAATGCATAGGTGTCAAAGTCAGGTAAATTAATAACGTGTTGCTTAAAGCGAAGGGCAGCAATAGCCTGTATGACCCCGGCTTCCTCTTTAAGGTCTAGTGTAAAGACAATTGATCGAAAAACAATTAATATGGACTTCATTTGAATATCTGAAATAGAGAAAATATAAATATAAGTATGTATGAAAGACAAAGTAAACTAATACAAAAACGATAAGATGGAGAGATATAAAAAAAGGAACCCGTTTGAAGGCTTTAACTTCGAGAATACTCGTGCCTGATTGACTTCGGGTATGAGTGATTGACAGAGAAAAAAAATATTGAAAATGAACGAAGAAGAATCGATTCCCGCACCTAGGCTTTGACAATGTCTGATGCGAGTAGTTGATTGTCCGATAGCAGATTAAGTGTCGGATATTTGACGTTATTATGAATCACAATCAACGAAAGATTGCATGGAAACTTCAGAAGTCTCATGAGATTGTAAGCCGTGAGGTGTGAAGGTATTATTGGAATAAAAAGGAGTATTTATTATAAAATCTCGACCAAAAAACTTACAATGAGGTAGATTTCTCGACCAAAAAACTTACAATGAGGTAGATTTCTTTTTAGCTCACCAGGACCGAAGGTCCAGGTTAGCTATTGCCATCACTTGACAACAACCGATGTAGGAGTTATTGTCCTTTTTCTGGATTTTTTTTTCAAAATTTTGCACTTATTTATTTTTCTTTAATAAATCATAGACGTCTTTGTGGGCTTCGTCGGTTAATGTAAAATAACTGTCCAGATCCTGGAACATGTATTTAGCTGTCAGCCCTGGAACGCTGATTCCATCCTTAAACATGTCAATATTTCTTTCTTTGTAAAATTCAAACATTTTGGCGATGGCTTCGAGCATTGGTTGTACGTCCTTGTAATTGTACCAAATTAAAAAGTCCTTCATGGTGATCGAATATGTTTTGGCAGTAATTGTATTCTGTTTCGGATATATTGGAATTTGTAAGAGATGAAAAAAAAAAGCATCGTGAGCGGGGAGCTGTGTGTGGTTCAGTTTATCCAGCGAGGTCATCCACTCGTACGGAAAAAATCCTTTTTCCTCTGTACAATCGTAAGCCTTTAAAAATTTGGCATAGGAAAATCCAGGAGCCAAATAGTTAATGATGTCCAAAAATTTTAATTGCTCTGTTTTGACGGCCGTAAAATTATTATTTCTTTTGACGGTTTTTTTGACGAGGTTTCGTTCTGCTAACTGAGAAAAAAAGTCAATTTTCATGGCATTGATGTCATAACGCCCAGAGTTAAAACCGACAACAGGCAATTCCTTCAAAAAGTTTTCCAATCGGAGCTTCATGGGATAAAGATAATGACCTTTTCTCTTCTTTTCTCTTTCTTCTTCTGACATATCAGGGAAATCTTTATCTATTCGTGTATTAGTTATTTGGAAAATACCCACGTAGTTTTTGAAAAGTTCAAGATGAGGAGCAGTGCTTATTTCTGTCAGGTAATCGAGACAGGACTGTACGAGTTCGGAGCTGTTTCCTTCCGTGGTTCGGTGTATTCAGGAACATTAGAAGAAACGGAAATACTTAAAAGGACGTCCTGGTTGACCCATTCCAATTTGTCTTTATTTTCTTTGTTGGTTTGTTTATAGAATGTAGCACGGTAAGGGTAAAAACGTAAGTGACTTGGGACATCAATACCTTCGTTTTCTAAATCTTCAAAGACGTTTGGTGTACAGTGATAAATTCCTCCAGGATGTAGAAATCGGACCTCGCCTTTACAGGTTTTTTCATGGCGATGAAAGTTGCTGGAAAATGTCCAATTCGATCACATTTCTTGCATTGGAAGCTTTGTGCATACTTGTTGAAATCGCAAATATAGCTAAAGTGATTCATGCAAATGTTCAGATTCAGCGTTGACTCAAACTTGTAAGGAGACCGACGGAGAAGTTGGGCGTGGACTTTGCCTTCTTCATCTTCTTTAAGCTCGTAAACGATGACATTGACTTTGAAGAGTTTTTCCAAAACATAGAGTTCGTCCAGATAAACTCCTTTAAACTGAGCCGCAGTTAAATTGACATGCTTTAAATACTGGTGAAATAAAACTTTCGACGCTCTCTCCCCGTTTATAACTGAAGCTCCTTGATGCACGGCGAGGCAACGGAAGAAACAGAGATTATCAGCGTAGCCACCATTGGATCCACCGGTCATGTTGTTCAATCCGTGGTTATTGGTGATGTAATCAGGAAGGAACGCGGCTGAACCAATAGGATGACTTGGAAGTTTGTTAATGAAGAATGTGACATTTGTAAGCAAATGGACGACCCATTTGGTGTTGTCTCTTTGCTGACGAATAAATTCAAATATATCCTGTCGGGAAAGTTCCTCCAGAAAACGTTCGAGGTCTTCTTCATTCTGGATACGGTGGGGTCTTTCAAAGAAACGATGATTGTTGTAGCTTGAATGGAAATATCGAAGATCACCCGTTTCAGTGTTACGCAGTATAAAACCAAAGGACAAGTTGATCAAAAACGACGTCGTTTGTTGTTGAAATATTTGGCGAACCATGCCCTGAAAGGTTGACGGAGATACATTATTTAAACTAAAGTTGTACCGGTCCTGAATCTGGTTCCCTATATTTTCCCGGGTACAAATGTCGCTCCAGTGGCGAAGATAGAGAGTCCTGGTCTCCGGGTCTTCAGGCAGTACATCTGGAAAATTGGTTACATCCGGCGATCTAGTGGAAGAAGAACGTGAGGATTGTTGAACGGACGGACGACGGACAGGAGAGCGAGACCTAGCTCGACTTGGTCCAGGCTGCGGGGATCTTTCCCGGCTAGGTCCAGGCTGAGGCGACGAGGAGCGGGTTGGTCGTGTCTCCAGGTCCCTCATACGCCGTTCGTGGTTAGCCATGTGCGCCCTAAAATTATCTAGCCGCTCTATTTGGTGGTCACAGTAGGGGCAAGCATATTTGGGCCTATCCCCGTGTGTCTTCTCGTGACGTTTCAAATTGGAGCGGTCCGTAAACCCTTTTCCACAGACGTTGCAGTTATAAGTAAAATCGTCATGGGTTTTACGATGACGAGTTATTTGTTTCTTTTCTGCAAAGCTCTTTCCACAAACTTCACATACAAAAGCCATTCTGAAAAAAAAAATATTTTCCTTTAAATAACACAGAAGCTATTTAAAGGTCTGTGTTCATATTGAAATTACTCATCTGTGATCGATCGATTGAAAGTCTTTTTAAAATGCATTGACGATGTAAACATTTTGGGTGTGACGGAGATTTAAATTCATGCGCTACAGTTTGTTAATTGTGTTTTGTTTTTTGTTTTTTGTTTTTTTTTACCTTTTTAAAAGATCGCGAGCAAGTGTGTCAGTTTTAGCTTGTGTGCAAGCATATAGCGTATAAACAATTAAATGAGCATAGATTAAATGTTGAATTGAAATAAAGTTGTACATCTGACGATCACGTGTTTGAAATAAATTATAAAGTTAATTACCTTTAAATGTCTAATAGCAAATGGTATCAAACAAAATTCTTCAATCTATGGATGACACCTGTAATTTAAAATACAGAAGGTATAAAAATATCGTCAAGTAAAATCATGTATTTGTTTAAATTAAATAAATAAATTATCTTTTATGTTCGAACAATACGAGCACTGGTGTTAATTGTTTAAAAAAAGTTAAATAAATACGCTTATCAAAATACTATTGAATTCGTTTAAATCAATACGACTATCGAACATCTGTCGTGTGCACTAACAATGGATCTTTAATACACATTTACATAATAGTTATTTTTAAAAGTGTCGTCAGTTGAATCAATATCGAAACAAAGGTGATTTGAAATGTGTGCATCAACCGTTTCAATGGCTTTATAATTCCCTAGTATTCGAACGACTTGAACATAATAGAATGAATTATAAATAAGAAAAGTATTTAAATTTTACCAGATAAAAATCATGAAAATATGAATAAACTTACCTCAATACGAGAATAAAATATTCCGTTGATAAAGTTCTGTGGGAGAGTTTTAACCAATGTTCCACCTATGAGGGGAAATAATAGTTACTTTAATAAAATGGAGATTTACATAATAGTTTATTTTAAAGTGTTGTCAGTTGTATTGATACAAAAGAACAAACGTGCACACAAGGTTTATAATTACTTAGTCTTTGAGCGTCTTGTACTTTAAACTTTACCAGATAAAATCGTGAAACAAAAAATACGAGAATAAAAATATTCCGTTGATACAGTTCTTTTGGGAGAGTTTAAACCAATGTTGCACCTAAAAGGGGAAATGAAAACCTCACGAAATGTTTTGATGTTTCGGTGATTTTTACCTTTATGTTCGACAAATATTGAGGATATACTTTATAGCATTTCTAGCGAAATAATAATTATAGAAAAATTTGACTTTACAATAGCACACGCGCTTGATTTTTGCTAAAGCTTTATCGGTAGTGTTTTAATCGGGTGTCACGCCTTTATTGTTCGTAAAGTAGCAGATGGTTTTATTTGAATTAATGGGAATGACAAATCAATATTAATAAAACCTTATTCAAAATACAAATTTAACTATAGCACAAAGAAAGATAAAGGCTTACATGTACATGACAATATTATACTTACCTTGCAAGAGAGCAATTGAGGAACATGTAACATCTAGGAATGATGTGAAATGGTGCTTGAATGTCAGGATCGAGTTAGAGAGAGATGTAGAAGGTGCTCAAAAAGAAACTGTAGTACCACACTTCAGAAGTAAAAATTACGTCTCACTTTTAAATGATGAGCATTTTGCTCATAATTTGAATGAAGCTTATCAAACCATGAATAGAGCTTTAGAGGAATTTATCAACAAAGGATCCAATTGGATCGTGAGAAAAGTTGTTAGTTTGGAAATACGAACGGTAAATACTCACCTATACGTGGATCGTCCTACATGAAGTTGCCTTCTAGTAAAAGTAACTCTAAAGGGGTGTTGAACATCCAGAACAAAGATCAGAAATGTTTCTTGTGGTCGGTGTTAGCTGCATTGCATCCAACGGACGTACACCCCGAGCGTGTGTCTAAATACGTCGATTATGAACACGAACTGAACACTAAAGGGATAACCTTTCCGGTTCCCTTAAATCAAGTCGCAAAATTTGAAAAACAAAATAACTTGAGCATCAATGTTTTTGGGTACGAAAATGAGAGCATATTCCCGATGTATTGATCTAAACAGAAAAATGGGTTAAAAGTGATCGATCTTTTTTATGTGTCGAACCAAAAACAATCTCATTTCTGTTTGATTAAAAACTTAAATAGATTTTTACATCAAACTAACAATTCAAATTCTCATCATTTTTGTCGTCGGTGTCTGCACGGCTTTACCAGAAAAGAACTTTTAGAAAAACATCAACCTTACTGTGATAACTTTGACTTTCAAAAGATGGAATCCCGTGCGGGGCCCGGGTGGCGAATAGGCCCGCAGCAGAGGCTAGCTTGTCGTAAGAGGCGACTAAGGGTCTTGGGATTCTGACGTCGGGTCAGTGCTCAGCCCACAGAGCGACCAAGTGTGTACCCTAGGTGGCTGAATAGGGTAGCCCTCGTCCGCGGGGGTTGTCAGGTCTATAATACGGAAACCCTGACCGCCGACCATAGTGGGCCAACGTGTGTGAAGAGTGCCACGCTTCATGCACGTAAAAGACCCTTTTGTGGACCGACCAGTAGTGCACCACATAGGCTAAATTTTCCGCCCCTACCCACCTCTCCCCTTTTCCTGTGGTTCTTCAAAATTAACTGTCCCTTTGTTTCCCACCCCATCCCCATATTCATTTATCATCATCATTTCATGTTCATTTTATCATCCTTTTCATGTTCATCGCCTGTAAATAACCTTTATAGCGTTGCACGGGCGTAAAACACCAACTCACTCACTCACTCACTCAAAAGGTGGAATATCCCAAAGATGGGGAAAACATTTTAGAATTTTCAGATTTTTATAAAGGAATTAAAATCAGTTTTACGATCGTAGCTGATTTCGAATACTTTGCCCGAAAAATAGACACCTGTTTGCCAGACACTGAAAAGTCATCTGTTACGCCCGAAACGAAATTTGACCCGTCCGGTTATTGTTATGCAGTGTTCTGCACTAACGACAACTATTCCAAACCCCCTGTCGTGTACAGGGGTGATAATGTCATCGAACACTTTTTCGACGACATGGAGAAAGAAGAGGAATACATCCAAGAGATACTAGGGGATCCCGAGCTTTTAGTCATGAACGACGAAACGGAGCAAGAGTTCCAAATGGCGACACAATGTTACGTATGTCAAAGAGGATTCGATTACAAAATTATCAAAGTCCGAGACCACAATCACGTAGGGATCACTGGAGATCCAACCCAACCCCATTATACCAACTACAGAGGGGCGGCTTGTCAAAGATGTAATTTAGGTTTACAAGAGCCCACTTATATTCCAGTATTATTTCATAATGGACGAAATTTCGATACTCATTTATTGTTACAGGGAGCAGATTGTTTTAAGGACAAAAAAGTTTCATGTATTCCAAATAACATGGAAAAATACATTTCTCTTTCCATTGGAAACTTGAGATTTTTAGACACATATCAATTTATGAGTAGTTCTTTGGAAAATATAGTGGACCAACTTAGCTACAGAAGGCTTACGACATTTTCATCAATTTCGAAAAGCTTTTCCTTCCAAAGAAATCGCAAATCTATTGTTGCGAAAAAATGTTTACTGTTATGACTACGTTGACAGCGAAAAAAAGTTCGAAGACCCCATTTTGCCACCAAAAGAAGTATTTTACAATCGACTGTCGGGAGACCCTATTTCTGAAGAAGACTACAATCATGCCAAACGGGTCTGGAATAAGATGGACATTCAAAATTTAGGTGAATTCCACGATTTATACGTTATGACGGATGTTTTACTCTTAGCTTATGTTTTTGAACGTTTTAGAGACATTTCAATGGAAAATTATGGTTTGGATCCATGTCATTTTTATACGGCGCCAGGGATGGCATGGCAAGCAGACCTCAAAATGAGTCGAATAGCACTCGAACTGATTACGGACCCCCTTATGTATAATATGTTTGAACTTGGTACTAGAGGTGGTAAATCTGTAATCACTAAAAAATATGCCAAAGCCAATAACAAATACATTAAAGATTTCGATATCTCAAAACGACCATCTCACATACTATATACAGACTGTGGAAATTTATATGGAGCCGCCATGAAACAGCCCCTCCCTACCGGTTCGTTTAGATGGTTGACAGAAGAAGTCGATAGATTTGATGTGACAAAGACAACGCACACTGATACGGGATATCTCTTGGAAGTAGACCTCCACTATCCCCCCGAACTACACGATGAGCATAATTGTTATCCGTTGGCACCCTCTCGTACAAAAGTGAAACAAGAGGAGCTTTCACCTTACAGTCGTCATCTCTGGGACGATTTGAATGGAGAAAACAAGCCCCGAACCGCCACAGAAAAACTTGTTCCCACTCTTGAAAACAAGGAACACTACATTTTACACTACCGAAATCTTCAACTCTACTTAGATTTAGGGTTAAAAGTCACCAAAGTTCACAGAATCCTGGAATTCCATCAGTCGACATGGTTAGGCTCTTATATCGACTTTAATTCCAACAAGAGGAAACAGGCTAGGAACGACTTTGAGAAGGATTTCTACAAACTGATGAATAATGCTGTTTTCGGTGAGTTATTCTGATTCACCTGCAAATTCTTAATACGACCATAATGCTTAAATTTCACCAGAACCTTTCCTTTTATCTCATTAACATTAAACCTCAATTTTTTTCCATTTGATACAACTCTGCAATGTGTTTGAAATGTACCAAATGAGAACCTTTCAATATAAATAAAATAAACAACAAAGTTCCGGACAAAAAAAACCATTTTACCTACATCTGACGCACGTTTCAAGACTCACCACAGGCGCTCTACCCAAAGTATTGAAAAGAAAAGCCAACACCTTAATATTTGTTATATAATAATGTGCACTTTTACAGGAAAAACAATGGAGCAAGTAAGAAATCATAGAAATGTGACATTGGTGACAGACGAGAGGAAGCTTTTGAAATATACCAACAAACCTTCCTTTGACCATTTTCAAATTTTCAACGAGAATCTAGTGGGTGTGGAAAACAAGAAGGTTAACTTGGTCCTGAACAAACCCCTCTATGTTGGACAAGCCATCTTAGACCTCTCCAAAGTTCTGATGTATCAGTTCCACTACAAAGTCATGAAGCCCTTCTATGGAGAAAACCTGAATCTTCTTTTTACAGACACAGGTAATTATAATTTTGCATTGTATGATATCTAAAGTTCTTAAAGTTTGTTCTTAGTGAAAGTGATGGAACACACTCTATTACGTTTATTTCAATTTCAGACAGCCTTTGCTATGAAATCCTAACAGAGGACGTGTACCAAGACTTAGAACACCTCAAGGACCATTTCGACTTTGCTGACTATCCACCTTCACATCCCTTACACTCTAACAAGTACAAGAAAGTCCCCGGGAAATTTAAAGACGAACTAAGTGGTAGGTATATTTATATTTTTGCTTTCAAAATTTCACAATATTTTCACAACATGTTAAAACTTATTTTCACAACATTTAAAAAAAAAATCAAATTATTTTCAAACCATTTCTGAAACATTTTTCATTATTTTCGATACATCTTTTAAAAAAATCAAATTATTTTCAAACCATCTTTAAAAAAATCATATTATTTTCAAACCATTTTAAAAAAAAAACATATTATTTTCAAACCATTTAAAAAAAAAATCAAATTATTTTCAAACCATTTCTGAAACATTTTACATTATTTTCGATACATCTTTTTAAAAAATCAAATTATTTTCAAACCATTTTTTAAAAAAATCATATTATTTTCAAACCATTTAAAAAAAATTATATTATTTTCAAACCATTTAAAAAAAAATCAAATTATTTTCAAACCATTTTAAAAAAAATCATATTATTTTCAAACCATTTTTAAAAAAATCATATTATTTTCAAACCATTTCTGAAACATTTTACATTATTTTCGATACATCTTTTAAAAAATTTACTTTTTTCCACAACATTTTTAAAAAAATCAAATTATTTTCAAACCACTCCTGAAACATTTTACATTATTTTCGATACATCTTTTAAAAAAATCATATTATTTTCACAACATTTTTTTTAAAAAATCTCATTATTTTCGATACATCTTTTAAAAAATTTACTTTTTTCCACAACATTTTAAAAAAATCAAATTATTTTCAAACCATTCCTGAAACATTTTACATTATTTTCGATACATCTTTTAAAAAAATCATATTATTTTCACAACATTTTTTAAAAGAACCTACCATATATTATATTGAATATATAAAGCTATAAGATATATGAACTATATATGTTGTTTTTTTTTCAGGCATACCAATTAAAGAATTCGTGGGACTAAGACCCAAAATGTATAGTTTAATTTATGATGACAGCGACACGGAAAAACAAAAGAAAACGGCCAAAGGAGTTAAAAAGTGTGCCATCAAAAAACAATTACGTCATGCGAATTTTAAAAAGTGTTTATTTTACAATGTCAATACCATGAATTCCATGAATTTAATCCGGAGCCAAAATCACGAACTTTATGTGAATCACGTAGTAAAAAAAGGACTATGTAATTTTGATGATAAACGTTACTGGAAAAATTGTATTCAAAGTTATGCGTATGGACATTTTAAAATTTGAAACTTGTAAATACTTTTAAATTGTATATTTATTAGTTAGAAAATAAAGGTTGTATCCCGCGATTTTTTTTTATTTGTCATGCCTGAAAAAGAGACGTGTCATCTCGTCAGAAGCATAGTTTAGTATTGCTGACTCATAAAGTCAAGAAAATCTTGTGGAATCACATTTTCCTGCGCTTGAGTAACGGTCTCAGCTACCTTTCTTTTCTTAATTGGTACATTCTTTTGTCTGTTTTCACCCTCAATACTTTCTCCCAAGGGCCCAGATAAAGGTTGTGCAAAATAATAAGGTGGTGGAGGTCTTTCCACATTTTGAGGAACCAATTCAACTGCCTTCGTCGGCTCAGGAGCATTCTTTTAAAAAAAAATGTTATTTTTAAATTCTATATCAAAACATCGTTTTCCTTTTAATTTGAAAAATGTACTTTATGAAACGCAATTCGACCGTAAAAGAAATTAAGAAGAATACCTCAAAAGTAGGTTTCAGCATTCCCATTTCTGTAATTATCTTGATCAACTCCTCGGCTTCGTCATATCCAAAGAGAAGACGTCCCTTGAATTTTGGTCTATTGTCATAAAGATTGATATAAAAATGTCCTACACCTGATTGTTGCAACACAGCAACTTTCTGTCGCCCAAAGTTGATGCGGTACTCTATACCACCATTTGCTCGGTTTTGTTTTTGAAAAACAAGTTGTTGTTCTCCCGTAGCATTATCCATCGTTCACTAAATCAGTTCTTTAACTCAAAAATATGATGGTGCGTTTGGATAAAAGTGTAAAAAACTAGCTGTCTTATACTTCTGACGAGACGACTGCGCAATGGTTCCCCTCCTTCCTACAAACCAATCGCAGTTGGTTTTGGTGTTTCCACCCAAAAACTAACAAAGAAGAAGACCATGCGCATGGACGTCTTTCGCTCTTCACCATTTGTATCAAGCAAATTTAGAAACCGTAAAGCGTTTCGAAATACTTTACGGAAGATAGAGATTCCCCGCCCCTAATCTCTAGCCAAAATCCCACTCAGAAAAAAGCGAACGACGTTGCAAAACTATCAATGAAAAAAAAAAATGTATATCAAAAAACAAATAAACTATACACTCCGTATTTACAAGCTAAACTACAAATAAAAAAAAGAACACATCGCAAAAGACATAAAAAACGCAGAATATTAAAATAACCAGAAAAATAAGTTGAAACTGAAACCACATTGTCGTGGAAAATGTCAGACAGATTAGACACTGCAAAACATATGTTTGGAGCAATTTTCAGTGGACGAATGGAGACTATTTGGTTTAAGGAAAAACACTTAAAAACAATTTATATTTTTTTTAAACAGAAGAAACATATTTGTTTCAAAACAAGAGGGGTCTGGAGTACCACTGGTTTATAACCAGATTAGAGACGGTTCGGAAATACCCAAAAAGTTGTTGGGAGCCATATTAAGTGGTCGACGCAAAATTGGTTAAGAGATGTAAAGAAAACGTAAAACAATTGATTTTTTTTTTTCAGAGGAAACATATTTGTTTCGAAATAAAAGAGCCTCGATTACCAGGTTTGCTTCGGCAAAACTATTTGCTAAAAAGAATGACAATGTACATGTCTAGAACCCGTATGATTTTAAAATGGTGATATTTCTTTTACAGACAACTATATTTACAAATCATGTATAGTTAAAAACCATTTAAACGCTGCTCGAGACAACAAGAAGAGCAGAATCATCCGAAAAGAAAAAAGACGGATTTTATTCGTTTCCTTTCTCATTGATTTTTTATTAGTCTCGCCCTACATAATTAATGAGCTGACTGACCAATCGATCGATTGACACGCCGAGAAAACGAAGAGAAATTAAAAACCGAAAAATTATAATATTAATAACGTACTTTTTAATATAAAAATATTTTTGTTTTCAATATTTATTTACACTAAGGACTTTGTAGTGATTGTATTTAATAATATACATGAAAATTAAATAGAATATTAGTACATTTTCCATTAAAAGTGAATTTAAATTGATAATAATGTTCGTTTGAAAGTCTTTTGGTTCGGTTCCTTTTTTGTGGTTTTGGGATTTTCCATGTTTCGGCGCCAAAGACACCCACAATGTTGGTCGAAGAAAAAATGATGGTTGTGATCGTCTCTCTTTGCGTTCTGTGCTTCTAGTCCAGTTGTCGTATTGGATCGTCATACTTGTATGCCTAGCTATGAAGGGAAAACGATAATTGCGCTTGATTGTCCATGGATTGGACCCGCGCGGTATACTCTAACCGAGGATGTGGGAATAGTAACATTTCAACGTTTTACAAATGAAGGGAGCCTGTACGTTCCATTTGATCATGTAAACGTGATAGTTGCAGATGGTTTGCCTAGTGTTTGCGAAGTAATAGACAATCGTCATGGAGGATCTGTAATGGTAGCTGGCGTAGTTTGTTCGAAGGTAAGGAAGATATGTACAATTTCCAATCAAAATGTTTTCACAACAAACGTTTAAAATCTACTTCCAGGGATCATTCTGGAAGTTCCTCATGGTGGGCCAATGGCCCCTTTCTATTAAAATAGTTGGGTCATAAACGGATATTTGTGCAATTCTCTCTATAAAATTCACAATAAATTTTCAAGATGACAGGGCCATGGGTCCCTATTTCTTAATTTTATGGGCCATTTTTAAGACTGAAGGGCCATTTGACACATGGCCCCTCCTAAAATGATCCCTGTACTTCACAGTGAGAACTGCTCGTTGACAAATATGCAATCAATTAGTTCACAACAATAGGCAAAAACATGTATACACCTGATTTCTACATATACATGTATCAGTCTCAGTGTACATGCATTTTTTAATGGGTTAACTGTAAATATATTTTATATATATTTATAGACAGCAACAGAAACTTCACCCCCAGTGCAGACAACAGAAACTTCACCCCCAGTGGAGAGGATGTCGACTGAAACTGTACCACCAGTGGAGGGGACCCTCATTGAGAAGACTGAAACTGTATCGCTAGTGGAGAGGACGTCGACTGAAACTGTACCACCAGTGGAGAGGACCCTCATTGAGAAGACTGAAACTGTATCGCCAGTGGAGAAGACGTTGACTGAAACTGTACCACCAGTGGAAAGAACTGAAACTGTGCCTGTTGACACAACTCTAGTCAAGACAGTAAGTCTTTCAATTAATTTTTATGTATTTTTTAATTTATATTTATGTATTTTTTAATTTAATTTATATTTATATTTGGTTCTCATGTTGTGGAAAAAGTTAAGTTTCCCATAACTATGAGGGTTTTCTAGATATTTTTATAACAATTTTAGTTTATCATATAAAAGAAATTTTCTTGCAAATAAACAGTGTGTGAAATTAATGAAAAATGAAAAATCCTGTAGGTCTATGAGGAATTTTGAAATTTTATAATGGTGTCCATATGAAATATTCTGAAATTTGTCGTTCGAGCTATATTTCACTATACACAGTAACACTGAATGAAATTGTAGGTTACTAAGTAAATAAAAAACTTTACACTATTCACTGCTTAATTCTGACCAGTACTGAGACGTTAAACCAAGAGAGAAAAAAAAATCTAATTATGAATTTACCTTCATTTCAAAAATTACATTTAAAATGCCTAAAAACATCAGTTGAAAAATATCCAAAGTTGTTGTTGGTTTCATTCATCTTTTCTTAATCTTTTGTTCATTATGTTGGACGATGTCTGTGTACTGATATCTTCCTCCCTATCCTCCTCTGTGGTGCTGTCATGTACTGTTTGACGAAGGACCTCCCATTGTTTTTTTCTGTATTTCTTGTTCAATTTCTTTCCTATAGAATTAAAATAAAGTGCATTTCCTTATTTTCAGAATGTGCCATACTTGGAAGACTGGGTTGTGCCCACTATTACATTTTTATGTGGTAAGCAGAAATTTCTCAAATTAACATTAGCCTCATTTACATTAAGTTTACTGACTCTATTAATTTTGTTGTCAATATCAATGTATTTCATAATCATTTATAATAACAAAAAAATCCTTTTTAAAAAGAAAAAACGTAATCAAAGGGAGCTTCAGTTCATGAATGGATGTAGTCGTGAAAGTATGTCCATTCCTTGTGACTCGCGGTATTCTTTGAAGCATGTTTTCCTCGACTGTGTTGATGTTGCTCCAATAAGAATGAAGTATTTCACTTGTGCAACAATGCACGATTTGTTCAGCGGTATCCCAACCGATTCCATTTTATCTTTTTTAAAGGAAACTGGTTTATATTCAAAATTGTAGTTCATTTAAGTAACCTTTTGTAAGTATTGTGTTGTTTTACGTTATTTATTTATCTATGTCATCATAATTTGTTTAAATATTGTAGTTTGTTCTTTATTACTAGTTTTATGTTTTAATGTAGCCTTTTTAGTTAGTGTTTTTTATCTAGTCATACCTTTTTGTTTTATCGACGGTCTTTTGACTTTGTTTTATACTGAATTTTTAGTTATGTATCACAACCTGTTTATGTCCCGATTATGGCTGAAATATCGCCGACGGGACATTAAGCAAACAACAATCAATCAATCAATGAAAGTATGTCACAAGATGAGTTTTCAAGCGATTCCGATGACACACATTTATACAGTGAAGTTACTTATATTAATGTTTAAAGATAATTGTATGTAAAAATTATAATTATATGAAAAAAAAATTTGAATTTATACTTTTCTGGAAGTATGTCACAAGAGTTTTCAAGCGATTTCGATGACATAAATTCATACAGTGAAGTTAATTATATTAATGTTTAAAGATAAGTAAGATAATTTTTATGTATATAAAATTATATTATAATTTTCGAATTTATACTTGTCATTTCAGTATTTGTTTTATTAACACTATTAGTAAAGATTGCAAAGATTTTAATGAGAAAGAGATGTTCACGTCATACTCATCGGCATACAGCTTAATTTTATGCAATCTAATGACGTTGTAACCCCTAGTGTTTTTAGCTCACCTGGACCGAAGGTCCATGTGAGCTATTGCCATCACTTGGCGTCCGTCGTCGTCCGTCGTCGTCGTCGTCGTCTGTCGTCGTCGTTAACTTTTCTTTGATAATCTTCTTCTCCGAAACAACTGAAGGGATTGCTTTGAAACTTTGCACACTTCATCTATGGGATGTCCTCTACCAAGATTGCACGAATGGTGACCGCAGTCCAAACAACATGGCTGCCGTTACTAAAAATAGACCTGGGGGGTCAGACTACTGTTTTTGGCTTGTAAATCAAAAAGTATAAGAGATAGATGAAATCTGATGCCACCCTACTGCTTCAGCATCAAAAGCTCTACAAAAGTCTCCATTGAGTCGAAGTTGCCAGATGACCCCTTATAGGGGTTACGGCCCCTTAAAGGTGAAAAATAGCGTTTTTGCATGTTTTTGGCCTATAGAATGAAAACAATTGTAGATAGAGATAAGCTGTTGCTTGCATAAATGTTCAGCTCATTTAGCTCTACAAAAGTCTCCATAGGGTCGTAGTTGTCAGATGACCCCTTATAGGGGTTACAGCCCCTTAAAGGTGAAAAATAGTGTTTTTGGCCTGTAGAATGAAAACTATTGCAGATAGAGAAAAGCTGTTGCTTGCTAAAATGTTCAGCCCATTTAGCTCTACAAAAGTCTCTATGGGGTCGAAGTTGTCAGATGACCCTTTATAGGGGTTTAAGCCCCTTAAAGGCGAAAAATAGCGTTTTTGCATGTTTTTGGCCTATAGAATGAAAACTATTGCAGATAAAGAAAAGCTGTTGCTTGCTTAAATGTTCAGCTCATTTAGCTCTACAAAAGTCTCCATAGGGTTTAAGTTGTCTGATGACCCTTTATAGGGGTAACAGCCCCTTAAAGGCGAAAAATAGTGTTTTGGTCTATAGAATGAAAACTATTGCAGATAGAGAAAAGCTTTTGCTTGCTTAAACATTCAGCTCATTTAGCTCTACAAAAGTCTTCATAGGGTTGACATCAAGACCAGGTGAGCGATTCAGGCTCCTGGGAGCCTCTTGTTTTTTAACAGCTTTACTTGGAATTTCTACATTATACATGATGTATCAGCTGAAAAAAAGAATGAACTACTGGACTTGTTGTAATCGAAAGAATATTTTTAAGTTAAAAGATGATAATAGGATGTACAGTATATCTTCTCATGAAAATTCAGAAGAAGAAATTAATACAATCACTTAGGCCAAAATAAAATATATGTGTGTTTCGGGTTACCCGACCTACCTGGATTTAGAAGCCCCTACCTTAAACATTTTCTTGATATGTGTAAAAAATTGTTTTTTTAAATATGGATTATAAATGTTTCAATTCCATTTCTGGTTAGATTCTTATTCAGGAATGCACAGAATTGCATAAGATTGTAAAAACATTTGTTTTTAATTATAATTTATTGCCCATTAAATCAGAAAAGAACAAAAACACTAAATCAACCTACAAAATATTTGGATAAAATAAAATGTTTTTCCTACCTACCTACCTGCATAAAAAATATCCAGGTAATAGGAAACACACATATATTTTATTTTAGCCTTAAGGTTATTATAAAAACAATTTTCAATACTATTTTAGAATCCCTTATAATGATTTGTACCACTATTGCTACCTGTTGCACTTTGGTTAATCGTCAGCGTCATGTTAGATTGCATTTTGAGCAAGTGCTAAACCCAGCTCTGCCAGCCCCACCGCAACATCCTCAACCAGCTATTCCATTACCAGATTTGCCAGGACCACCACAACAACATCAACCAGCTATTCCATTACCAGATTTGCCAGGCCCACCACAACAACCTCAACCAGCTATTCCATTACCAGATTTACCAGGCCCACCACAACAACCTCAACCAGCTATTCCATTACCAGATTTGCCAGGCCCACCACAACAAAGAAGCAAAGGTGTACCAAAGGGGTAATCAGTATCATAAAACCGTAAAGACAAAGACAAAACCGGCAGACAAAAAATCATCACAACAAAACAAACCACATAACAACATAAAACACACACACATATTACAACAAAACCGCATTCAGCAACGCGAACTCAAGTCGAAACGAGAGTGAACTCAGGTGCTCCGGAAGAGTAAGCAGTTCCTGCTTGCTATAGCACACCCGTCACGTTGCCAAAGATCGATTAAGTGTTGGTCAAATCCGGAAAGGATGACATTACAAAACTCTATGTCAAACCAACATCTGTGCTCATCTGAGAGATAGAAATCCCGTATTTGTATACGAGCACATGATGTCGTCCGTAAAATTTCTTGAGTGATGACAACAACCTGGGAGCAACGTACCCCTGTGTTAACAATTTGCTTGTCAGCCGTGTTGCTCTATCAAGGAAGTCGTTGTACTCCCCACATGCTCTGGAATAGCGAATCAATTGTGATACGTAAACTCCATATGCTGGAGCGGACGGAATGTTGCTACACAGAAAGGGAAAGTTAACTATTGGAAAGTTGAAGTCATCACGTTTGTCATAGAGCTTTGTACAAAGCCTTCCTTGTGTGTCAATTTCGAGAAATAGATCCAGATATGAAGCGGACATCCTAGAATCTGTAGTGTCCTTTATCTCAAGTTCCTTCGGATATATGAGATGTAAATAGTCACCAAATCGAGGATTGTTTAGTGAAAGGACATCATCAATATAACGAAATGTGAGATTGAAGGATAAAGCAAGTTTGCGGTCCTCAACCTCAACTTCCATTACCAGCTTTCCCAACCCCACAACAACCCCAACCAGCTATTCCATTACCACCACAGTTGAGAAGGTCAAATAGAACAATCAAACCAGTACAAAGGTTGAATTTGTAAAAGAAATTAGTTTACACCTTACACTACCTAAACAGATCCATTCAAATTGGGTTTCATACATGTATTATACTGTTCAGTGTTATTTAACTACACATGTAGCTGTACATAGTTTATCTGAGATACATGTAGGTAATTGTTTTAAAGAAATTCTGTTCTTACATCAGTTACATGTACTCCATTAATGTTCAGATAAATTAAAAAATAATAAATTTTTTTATGGTGCTTCACTTGTTGAAGTGATTCTATGTATTTTGAATATGTCTGTTTAGGTGGTGTAAGGTGTATACTATTTTAAGATGTGTAGGTTAAAGCTATATATTAAGTAATTTTATAAGTAACTTGCTTACCTTATGTTTAAAATCTGTGTTGCAACTATATTCAAATCATTGTTGTCAATATTGCAAATTTGATTTAACACATCATTTGGTTGAAACATTAAGAGTTTTTTGGCTGTATATGTATCCGTATGTTTTAGTCCATGATACAGTCCCTTAAATGAAGCTGGAGGATTCATGTAGCTTGATTCCATACTTCTATTACTTTCGGTTTTGAGAATTTCATTTCCTTCACAAAGAGCGCAGGTTTTTCCAATATTCATTATAAACTCGTATATATGTTGCAAAAGTAACTTTCACTGTACAGTGTAAAAAATAATTTGTTAGTATTTCAATCAGTATCATGGTATCATGAGATTTATTTTCATTGGTCAGTTCTACTGAAAAGGGGATAAATTTTTCCGGAACCGGTTATTTAAAAATTTTGAAATCCTGTTTTCAAAGGTTAAATTTTACTTCATCATTTAATTAGTCTTTATCATGAGACTTATGTATCAGGTTTTCAAATGTTAAATATTAATTTTTCATTTTAATAAGATTTATCATGAAATTTGCATACTTATTTTTTGTGAAAAAGTTGCTTGGAGACAGTTTGTCGCACTGATCAATAGAGGTTATATCACATTACTCCACTAAATAATTTATAATGACCTTTTTCAAAATTAACTTTTTTGAAGTTTGAGAAAAATATCAAGATTTGTCATTTATAACTCAAATTACCCCATAGTTTTCTATTACTAAGTTGTTTACCTTAAGTTAAAAAACAGTTTGGTGTGAAAATCTTATTTGTTCATGGTCTTTTAAGTAATCAGTTTTCAAAAACCAGTTGCTTTTGATGATTTTCATTTTTTACTAAGTTTTGCCTTAATTTTATATTAAACAGTTTTCCCTATTACTCTACCTCAAGTGAAACAATTTATATGTTATACTAATTTTTATGCTTTCTTTTAATTTGTGCTATTCAGTTTTTTCCAATTTCTCTACCTCAAGTGTAATATTGTATTGTTTATATTTTACATAATTTGTATTTACCATAACCTCAAGTGTATCTTAGACTTGTGAACTTCAGATTCCATGAGTTTTCTAGTTATATCAGTTTTTGTATTGTAAAAGGGGGGAGTTTACTACACTATTTTTTTAAAGTATTTTTGGTGATTCAGTTTCCATGGGTTCTGTAGTTATATTAAGGATTTTTCCTTTGAAGCGGGGTGGATTTTACTACAGTAATTTTTATAAGTACTTCTAGGTGAGCGATTTGGTTTCCATGGGTTCTATAGTTAAAGAAATTTCCTGTTAAAAGGGGGGTAGATTTTACTAGACTTATTTTTTATAAGTACTTTTAGGTGAGCAATTTGGGTTCCATGGGTTCAATAGTTATAGAAATTTCCTGTTAAAGGGGGGGGGGTGGATTTTATTAGGTCAAATTATATTTACCCTCTCCTTAGGTATATATGGTATACAGCTTTAAGTAACTTTGTGTGTGGAAGTCTTTTAAAGATATTTGGTATGTTGACTTTATTGATATTTGGTATGTAGTTTTTATTTACCTAGGAGTGGGGGGTTGTATATATCAATCATTAGTTTTAAAATACTCAGTATTAGAGAAATACTCCAAAGGTTAACCCAAGGACATTTTCTTTTGTTGCACATTCCACTGTTTAAAGTCAGAACTGTTTATTAAAAATATATGTACTTATTTGGTTGTTGAAAGTGTCTCCTCATATCTACCTTTTGATGTAATTGTATTAGAGAAATACATAATATCTGTATATAAGGACACATTTTTTCTCGTTGCACATTCCATAACTCATTTTTATTTGTTTTATATTTTTAGCTTTACTTGAACTTTACTTCTGGTTGTTGAAAGTGTCCTTGGGTCTTACCTTCACCAATGTGCCATTTTTTTTTATTATGATTGTTAAATGAGTTTTATTGTTGATTTTTTAGATGAATTTATATTGTTGATTTTTTAAGATGAATTTTTATTGTTGATTTTTACATTGATTGTGCTAATTGAGGGTGGGATTTTGATAATCATTTTATAATCAGGGGTTCAATAATATGATCTAGGTTGTGATTTGGGGTAAAGGGGTAATTTATATATTGATAATGGTTGATTTAAAAATTTGGGGGGAGGGGGTGGTCTTTTGGCTTGGCTCAATATGTTTTTACAATCAGGGGTAATCATTCTTTTTACAGAGCAAGGTGCTATTTTTTTAGTACAATCAGGGGAAGGGGGTGATTTGTTGTAAATTTTTATAATAGATTTATTAAATTTGATACTTGTTTTATTTTTGTCATGATAATGTCCCTTCTGACATCACTTGACTGTCCTATAGAAATGGTGTTTCATGAAACTTTACAACAGACTTTTTGGGTTTATTCCCTAATAGTGAGCTAGTGTTTTATTGAAACTAGACAATCTTCAATTTTCAATTTCTTGATTGTTTTCATCATTCTTGGTGTATCTTTCTCTGTTTTGTTTTACCCATTACTAGTTTCTGTTGGATTTAATGAATTTTACATATACTGATATCTAATTGCTGATTTTGGTTCAAACATTTGGTCTGTTCACTTGGTAATTGACGTGGTCTGTAGTTTTTCAAACGTTAGTAATGAATGAGGAATAAATAGTAGTATCAACTATAATGTAAAGTCCTATACAGGAAAAGTTTTGGTATATTAAAGGGTCCACATGCTCTATACAGGAAAAGTTTTGGTATATCTATTAAAGGGTCCACATGCTATAAAAGCATTGAAAATTTAAATCTTTCCATTACATAGTTCACTGGTTCAACAATGCCCTTTAAAAAGGGCTAGCATGCTATAAAAGCGTTGAAAATTTAAATCTTTCCATTACATAGTTCACTGGTTTAACGTGACAAAACAAAACTAACGGAGTGGAAATGTGTAAACACTAGGATTTAAAGGTCACAATTGTGATTATAATACACCTTGGCGGGAAATACAAATGTTTTAAAAGAATTGGTGTTGTAAGCTAGGTTTTGCTTTCAACAACAAAAAGACATACATATCGGATCGCTTATAGATGAAACTTAAGTAGGCATGAGCTTGAGATACATTCATGATGACAGAACTCTACAACAGAGTATCAGACAGTAAAGGTAGGTTAAAACAAAAAAAACGAATAAACATTGAAGCTTGTGGACTAGAAACAGGTCGGGTCAAATACAAGAGCTGTTAAGGACACTGAGGTCAAATACCAGAGCTGTTAAGGACACTAAGGTCAAATACCAACTATGTAGTCCCTCTGGGCCAAATACCAGAACTCTACGTCATCCTCTATAGCCTTTAGTGACGTACTCCTGATGATGTAATCCTTCATTGTAATTCAATGAAATCCGTGTAATCCGTGGATTAAGTGGAGTAGTAACTGTAGTATACCACTACTCTTATATTTCTAATTAGTTACTTAAAAGGACTAATTAACATGGTGGCAGCGGTGAACTTATATTGAACTTGTTATTTGTGACCCAGCAAGTGTCCAAAAAAGCCTTATTTATTTACATGTATTAGCTTACAATTTTGGCACTTTGACCCCTAATTTCTCAAAAACGGTATCCGATTTGCACAAGGAATCTAATGAGAAAAGGAATTTGAAAATCGGCCAAAAATACAAAAAGTTGAATCTATGGGCGTTGCCTGTATATAGCTTCATTCAACTCAAATGAAGGAAGTGTCAGTGATAAGCCACATCACAGAATTGGTGGATAAGGAATTGGACGATCCTGTTGTAAGTTATTAATTTATCATTTCATGTTTATTTTATCACCATTTTCATGTTCATCTCCCGGATATAGCCGAAATCGTGCTGCTTGGGAGTAAAGCAATAACTAACTAACTAACATAAAATTCAGTCTACTAAATGTGTCAATGATTTTGATATGTTTTTCACCATTACATTGCTACAGGGGGGGGGGGGGGGCATTTAGTACAACAGGATCGTCCAATTCCTTATCCACCAATTCTGTGATGTGGCTTATCACTGACACTTCCTTCATTTGAGTTGAATGAAGAAGGGCTTTATTTTGTATTGATGGTAGATGCCATATTGCTCCCTTCTTTGCATATGCAAGCCTTTTGTTTGCTGAACCTTGCAGATCTGATATTTCTTGGATAAATCCACACCACCAAGAATACTGGATCTCAGTTGTCATTATGTATCTTCATTTTTCAACATTAGACTTGAGTCCAGATAGGTCATTTTTTTCAAAGTAAGGAGGAATCAGTATTGATAGCTTTCCAGTTGGCAATGATGACAGAACTGTGTTGTCTAATCTATTCCAAGGTTTTGTACTGTTCGCTCTGTAACAGCAGACAACATTTTCTCCAACACCCATAGAAAATTTAAAATGTAAAGGTTTGGAATGATTCTTCAAGGAGTTTAAGTAATGAGAAAGCCACGATTTGATATCAAACAATCCTTGAAGTTTGACAACACCATTTAATACCATTTGGAGTTAAGGAATAGTTTCTACATCTTCACATCGTAGGACAAATATAAAACAGAGAAACACAAAAACTAATATATTTTGTTTAAAAATACTCTTTTAACCTGACGTTCATTTTAAAAGTTATTTTACATTTGTAAAGGTCTAATGTACGATCAAAAGTGGTTTATGAGTTTTGTTATGACATACTTTAATGTTAACTCTTGGTTAGCTTTTTGAAGTCGGACCACATTTGATAGATCTGGCAGAAAAGAAGCTGTTCCTTTCATTTATCAATGTATCCAAAATCAAAATTCTAATATAACTAGATGGAGCCTTCCCCGGAAGGCATATGTCGCCTGCGTATCTATATTTGTTTGCCAAACAGGAAGCAGTTAATTTTCGGGCATCAAATCTCCTCACACCTTAAAGTACTATGCAATGAAGCTACATACCAAATATCAAGAGGCTGTGGCATGTAGTTGCCTGGAAAACTGCGACGAAAATTTGGCATCTATGTCCATTATATATAAAACATTAAGTATTCGTCAAACAGGAAGTCGTTATTTTTCGGGCATTAAATCGCTTTACACCTTATAGTACTATGCAATGAAGCTACATATCAAATATCAAGAGGCTGTGGCATGTAGTTGCCTGGAAAACTGCGACGAAAATTTGGCATCTATGTCCATTATACATAAAACATTAAGTATTCGTCAAACAGGAAGTCGTTATTTTTCGGGCATAAAATCGCTTTACACCTTATAGTACTATGCAATAAAGCTACATACCAAATATCAAGAGGCTGTGGCATGTAGTTGCCTGGAAAACTGCGACGAAAATTTGGCATCAATGTCCATTATATATAAAACGTTAAGTATTCGTCAAACAGGAAGTCGTTATTTTTCGGGCATTAAATCGCTTTACACCTTATAGTACTATGCAATGAAGCTACATACCAAATATCAAGAGGCTGTGGCATGTAGTTGCCTGGAAAACTGCGACGAAAATTTGGCATCTATGTCAATTATATATAAAACATTAAGTATTCGTCAAACAGGAAGTCGTTATCTTTCGGGCATTAAATCGCTTTACACCTTATAGTACTATGCAATGAAGCTACATACCAAATATCAAGAGGCTGTGGCATGTAGTTGCCTGGAAAACTGCGACGAAAATTTGGCATCTATGTCCATTATACATAAAACATTAAGTATTCGTCAAACAGGAAGTCGTTATTTTTCGGGCATAAAATCGCTTTACACCTTATAGTACTATGCAATAAAGCTACATACCAAATATCAAGAGGCTGTGGCATGTAGTTGCCTGGAAAACTGCGACGAAAATTTGGCATCAATGTCCATTATATATAAAACGTTAAGTATTCGTCAAACAGGAAGTCGTTATTTTTCGGGCATTAAATCGCTTTACACCTTATAGTACTATGCAATGAAGCTACATACCAAATATCAAGAGGCTGTGGCATGTATTTGCCTGGAAAACTGCGACGAAAATTTGGCATCTATGTCCATTATACATAAAACATTAAGTATTCGTCAAACAGGAAGTAGTTATTTTTCGGGCATAAAATCGCTTTACACTTTACAGTACTATGCAATGAATCTACATACCAAATATCAAGAGGCTGTGGCATGTAGTTGCCTGGAAAACTGCGACGGAAATTTTTGTGACGACGCAGGACGACGCAAGACGACGGATAGTGCCAAAGTAACCCCTATATGTCGCTTCTGCAACACGTTGCAGGCGACATAATAAAATCCGAAATTTTTTTCAGAACTGTCTACAGTACTGGCAAAAGTACACCTTATGTTGAGAGCTTGAATCACTGTCGGACTGGGTAAGGACTATCCGATCTCTTGTACGAAGCCGAATAGACAAACTTCGCAAATGTGTGAACCCCCGGCCTTCTTCTGTATTTAGAGATCGTGAAGCTCTCATTTGTCTCTCTTCCTTACATGACAGGTATGTTGTCACGCCAGCAGACAAGGCTTCCAATAATATAGTTTTTGTATGTAAAGCACATTATTACAATTGTCTAATAAAAGAATTAGGCATTGATGGTAATACTTCCGCTAGTGCTACATACACACGGACTACATTTAACAAAGATGAAATCATAGCCAACCATAGCTCCTTTATGTCCTCTTTCAATATTCCAATGAAAGAGGAACATAAAGAGTTACCATATTTGTACTGGATACCTAAACTTCACAAAAATCCGTACAAAGAAAGGTATATAGCTGGATCTTCATCATGTTCAACTACAGAGCTGTCCGTTCATTTAATTAAAATCTTGTCTGCTGTCAAAGAAGGTCAACAAGCATACTGCGACACTATAATCGTAATGGTCCCGTGCGGGGCCCGGGTGGCGAATAGGCCCGCAGCAGAGCCTAGCTTGTCGTAAGAGGCGACTAAGGGTCTTGGGATTCTGACGTCGGGTCAGTGCTCAGCCCACAGAGCGACCAAGTGTGTACCCTAGGTGGCTGAATAGGGTAGCCCTCGTCCGCGGGGGTTTCAGGTCTATAATACGGAAACCCTGACCGCCGACCATAGTGGGCCAACGTGTGTGGAGAGTGCCACGCTTCATGCACGTAAAAGACCCCTTTGTGGACCGCCCAGTAGTGCACCACATAGGCTAAATTTTCCGCCCCTACCCACCTCTCCCCTTTTTCCTGTGGTTCTTCAAAATTTACCGGTCCTTTGTTTCCCACCCCATCTCCATATTTCATTTATCATCATCATTTCATGTTCATTTTATCATCCTTTTCATGTTCATCGCCTGTAGATAACCTATATAGCGTTGCACGGGCGTAAAACACCAACTCACTCACTCACTCACTATAATCGTAATGGAATTAACCATATGTGGATTTTGAAAAACTCAAAAGATTTGTTAGATCATTTTAAATCTAGATCATTTTCTGAGGTTCACTCTTTGAAAACGTTCGATTTTTCAACTTTATACACTACCATGCCACACGAAAAACTAAAATGTCGCCTGAAAAAACTTCTCGAAAAAGCCTTTTCAAACTCAAGGAATTTTGTTGTTTTGGGTTATAATTCTACATTCTTTTCCAAAACATCTTTCAAAGATAAAATTTGTTACACACTGGAACAAGTTTGCAGTATGCTTGATTTCCTCATTGACAACATATTTGTCACCTTCGGAGGAGAGATTTTTCAACAACAAATCGGCATTCCAATGGGCACAAACTGTGCTCCTCTCTTCGCCGATTTGTTTTTATACTCTTACGAGACTGAATTTCTTCAGGGACTCGTAAAGGACAAGAAGATGAAAGAGGCACGGTCATTTAATCTTACATTCAGATATATTGATGATGTCCTTTCTGTCAATAACACTTCATTTGGTAGTTGGATTCCTTCAATATATCCTCCGGTATTGGAGATTAAAGAGACCACCGAATCTAATTGCTTCACGTCTTTCTTGGATTTGCACCTCGAATTTGACCCAGGTGGTCATCTCAGTACAAAAATTTACGATAAACGAGACGATTTTAATTTTCAAATTATTAATTTTCCTAATCTACAGAGCAATATACCTACTTCTCCTGCATACGGTGTTTATATTTCTCAACTTATTCGATATGCCAGAGCTTGCACACATTTCACAGATTTTTTGATCAGACACCGGTTTCTTCGTGACCGACTTTTGAAGCAGGGCTATAAGAAAATACGTCTCATACGATCACTAAAAAAATTCTTTCTTCGTTATCAGCCACTAGTAGAAAAGTTCAAAATTGAGTTAAAAGATATGATAGTTAATTGTTTTAATTAGTGTTTGACTGGTCTGCTGTACTGAGATGATCACCTCAATATCCCTATTGTGTCTCACAACTATGTTGTGTTCTATGGTCATTACCGGATCCTAAGATCGCAATGGAAGAGGGAGGTTTGGCGCCATAAAACCTGGTTTAACCCACCATTTCGTTTGAAATGCCTGTACCAAGTCAGGACCATTGCGATCCACCAGTTCTCCGGTATGACTGATTCGTTTTTGTCATTTTCTCTGGACTATGAGATTGATCATTCAAGTTCAGTAGTTTTGTTATTACCTTTATTTGATATATTACAAAATAAAAATGAAAGAGCTGCTATTTGTAAAATAAAAACCAGCTGTCATACATTAATGATTGAAAGAGGAAGATATAAAAACATATCAAAAAATTTAAGATTATGTCCCCTCCGTAAAATTAATTATACAGAAGATGAAAATCATTTTCTTTACACTCTTCTTTATATAATAACTTGGAAAAATTTCATACAAGAAAAACAAATTGTTCATAGATAAATGATATGTTCGTACGTTATTAGACATGTTAAATATTTTCAACTATTCTACAAACTATTGATATATTATATCGTGGTGGGGTATCTATGTCCCATAAGATGTCCTATTTTTTGCCTTAAGAATGAAAATATTACAGATAGACAAAAGCTGTTGCTTGCTAAACATTTAGCTCATATAGCTCTTCAAAAAGCTTCATAGGGTCTACATCAAGACCAAGTGAGAGATTTGGGTTCCTGTGAGCCTCTTGTTTTTGGACATGATCACAAAACAGATATTTTAATTTGCTAGGTTTCACAAATTTATGAGAGTGACAGATCCAAACGCAGAATTTTAGACATCGAAGGAGCTGACTCGCATATGAAATATAAGCTGTGGGGAGCAAAAACAACAATTTCTTTTCCTACACCTAACACACCAGTTTTGAAATGGCATCAAAGAATTCCACTCGACTCCAGATACATTTATTGAGGTAAAGTGTTGTTTACCACTTTTCTCCTCGGGAGCCTCTTGTTCTGATTTTTATGGCCCGCCTACGTATGTGGGGCGGACTTATAGTTTTACCCGTGTCCGTACGTCTGTCCGTACCACTGGTTAACATTACCAGGGATTGGGAAGGAATTTTTAGCAAAGGGCTATTCACCACTTTTTTCATGTAAATTCAAATTGTTAGGGGCCACTTCTATTTTGACAAATAATATATATTACGATCTTGATTGTCTTCGCTTAAAATTAGTATTCAAAAAGACAGGTAGAGGAAAAAGCGTCAGAAAAAAACATGGGGAATGGAGCTAACATCTAACGAGGAAAAAACAAGATGGTATATAAGTCAGTGATTTTGTAAATCCATGGACATTTTCCATTTTGGACCCTTACCAAACACACGGCTTCAGTTACTTGAATTTTCCACAAAATTGTTTGCCTGTGCTCTGAAAAGTTGAAGTCACCACACACATCACAGAGATCCAAGTTATCTGTTTGTTCCTTGTGTACATGCATCACCATCAGGCTGTTCAACCTACATTGCACACAAAGCACCAAATAACTTCATTTTTGTGTGCAAGAAACACTATAGTGACTGTTTGACAGCTGAACGGGGGTTTGGTTTTACCAGCAATAGCACCACATACACGGCTACAACACTGATTAAGGAGGAAATCATTGACAATCACAAATCTGTCATTTCCTCTTTCGGCCTTTCTGTTGGTGGCAATAATGATGACATACCATCCCTGTATTGGATTCCTAAATTACATAAAAATCCACACAAACAGCGCTTCAATGCAGAGTCATCCAAATGTACAACTAGGCCTCTTTCAGTTCTTTTGACTTCAATATTAACGGCAATCAAATTCGGCCTTCAGAAATATTACGAGGAGGGTTGTTATTCTAGAAATGGTGTCAATCGAATGTGGATCCTGAAGAATTCGAAAGAACTGATGGAGATTCTTAACTCTAGAGCAGTTTCATCTTGTAACAGCATCAAAACTTTCGATTTCTCCACACTTTACACTTCTATTCCACACGAACAACTGAAATCGCGCGGCACAGCTGATTAAACGCAGCTTTTTTAAAAAAGAATGGAAAACGCAGGTACAAATATCTAGTAGTCGATAATACCAAGACTTCTATTGGAAAAGAATTATAACAGTCGATAATACCAAGACTTTTATTGGAAAAGAATTATAACCATAGACGTATAATTAGTTAGTTAGTTATTGCTTTACTCCCAAGCAGCACGATTTCGGCTATATCCGGGAGATGAACATGAAAGTGGTGATACAATGAACATGAAATGATGATGAAGTGGAAGAAATGGGGACACGAGGCCTATCTTTTGACGGCCACTGGAAAAAGGAGTGATGGGTAGGGACGGGAAATTTAGCCTCCTGCATGGGGATCCTACGGGTCCTACTCTTACCGACACCTGCTGCATGGTTCTTTAACGTGCGTGCGAGGAACGTGACATTTTTCCCAACACGATGCACCACTATGGTTTGGGGTCAGGTTTTCCGCATTATCGCCTGACGACCCCGCATCTCTTGATGTCAGGACTGCCCCATTCAACCACCTGGGGCACACATCCCAGTCGCTTTATGGGAAAAGCGGCCTGACCCGATGTCAGGTTGCTGAGCCGTATAAGTGGTGAGATAAGTACGATATACAGCTACATAACAGCGGCATCGTATATGTACATAACACTTTTGTCAACTACTTGATTTCAGTGTCGAATACATAACTATCTGATTATTTTAATTTGTTTTTGATTAAACAATATATGAGGCTTAAATTTAACTACTAATACTAATATACCCTAATAGAATTTTATTTGGTGCTGTTATTGATATGTTTTGAACGTTTTTAACCAAATTATACACAAATTTTAGATTGTTATGTAGTTGACATTTCTTTATATTTCATTGTCAAAATTGCATTTAGGAATGTTTTTAAGATTGCATATTTTGTTTTTATCTCATCTCCGTGTTAAAAGTTATTTCAAAAATAATAAAAGTAGAAAATTGTTTACTTTTTTTTTCATTTGAAAATTTCACCCAAAGCTTGGCATATTTTGAAGATCACCCATGAACCAAATAAGCAGATTACTATCAGATATTTGGGACAAATAAAGATATTTTGTAAAGAGTTCATCCAGAAAGGGTTTTCTTTCCTTATTATAAAGGGTGCATTTAAATAAAAAAAAATGTTCTTCGTCTTCAACCGAGTTCATTGAGCAATAAAAAGCTACGCCGAGCGCAGCATGATACGACCGCAACAAGTTGAATCCTGTACGTTGGAGGCCCAATATGGATAGTCTATTGCTTTGGTCACATGCAGCCCATGGTGGACTTCCAAAGTTTTTTTACACATGCAACCTATGGTGGACTTTAAAATGCATATTTGACACATATATATTTACAATAACATTTAATAGAAAAAAAATTTCTATATTCATTGATATTTTTGACACGATTAAGCCCCTTTTGGCACTTTTTAAAAAAAGGTTAGGACCACAAACCTCAAATACAATAAAAAAAACTTCCTTCAGTGTATATAATCATCATATTTAAACTTCATAACAATTGGCTGGCCCACTACAGCTAAATTTCTTGTGTTAAACCATTTGCCTTGACCAACTGTTAAAAATGGCGTTTTTTGCCCCTTCGACCCCTTATATCTCAAAAACAGTAAGAGATATTGCAAATCTGATTGAAAAATGCAGGCAGGGATTTTAACAAGGATTCCAATGAAAAAAAGATTTTGAAAATCGGACCACAAATAAAAAAGTTGATTTTTTGGGTGTGGCCCGTCTTTGGCCCCCTGTAGCAATGTAACGGTTCGATATACATCAAAACCATTGACACATTTTGTTGACAGAATTGAATGAGGAATTCAATAAAAAAAGAATTTTTAAAATCAAATGAATAATTAACATTCTACAACAGTTTTGTCAATACACCCGTTTTAGCCCCTTTTGGCCCTTTTTTCCAAAACGGTAAGGGCCACCAACCCCAATACAATAGGAACCTTCCTCTAGTGGTTACAAACATCATATCAAAATTTCATAACAATTGGTCAATATTTACTCAAGTTATCGCACGGAAACCAAATGTCCCCAGACGACGACGACGACGACGACAACGACGACATCGCCATAACATTATACGATCGCAAAATTTTTGCGGTCGTATAAAAATGGCATGCTCTCTCTGATCTTAGCAGTGTAATACTTTTCCCATGTTCATCAATTCTTCGCTCGTAACGGCCTTTCTCGATGCGGAGACAGTGATTGTTTATTTTAAATCTAGTTAAAATTACTATCTTATCTCTGTTCTTAATATTGAGGTAATCTTCAAAAGCAAAATTATGTTTAAATTTAAAGTAGGTGCTCAATTTACTGTGATCATCTTTTTTTTTTAAGTATTTTTGATGGCTTTAATATATTAAAAAATCAGTTTTGATACATTTTTAAGTGAAATTTTGAATTTATTTTCAACTTTAGAACAACAAAAAATCATTTAGTTTATTATCTACCATCACACACAGTCTGTCATTGTTATACATACTATTTAGAATTCTATAGAAAAAAAAACATCAATATTTCAGACAAAAAATTCTGGTGTTTAAAATAATGTTAAACAGTTTACCAGTACTCTTATTAATTGCTATGCCTCTTTAGTTTTCAGGTTTATTTGGATCTTCAGATTTGTACAGAGGGCATATAAAACTTTGAGACCAAGACTTCGGATAGTGACCACATCTAAATATTGCATTGAATAGTTTTAGATACCATGGGACCATGTGGGATTGTGGCACTTTCAGCATTTCATTGCTTATGTTGTCCAATCCAGGACTCTTTCCAGATTTAAGTTTTTACAAAGCCTTCTGTAATTCAGATAAAGAAATTTCAAAATCAAGTTGACTAAAGCTTCCAACATTATTTTCTACTTTCTTTGGTTTTTCTGTAATTTCGTTTACTTTGTTTGACAGATTTGGAGAAACAGATGCCAAATTAGAAAAAAAAATATTTGAACCAAATATCTCCATCTATATTGTTTGTGTTATTATTTTGTTGCTCATCTTAAGGAGTTTACTAGAGACCAGTATTTTTTTGGGTTCTCGGTTTCCAAATTGTCCAAGCGATCTAAATTAAGCTGTTTGAATTCTCTGTTTAAGGACACCCAAGGAAATACCCATCCTCCATTGAGGTTTGTTGGTGTTCCCTTTGTCATAGTGGGGTCACAGAGCTTAAATTGTCATCAGGGCCGCAACTATACTAAGAAGAAGTCGACAGACGAAAACAAGGTAATCCAATTTGAAATTTATATTTAAATATTTTTATACATTTACCCCTCAAGATGATAAACCAATATCAGATGCCTAGCTATTATACTTTTCAAGCAATTCATTGTCCACACAAGCATTACAAAAAATTTTCTGCCTGAAAAAAAGACCTCAAGTGACAGGAGCGTAAATATTGGGTCATGGTAACATGGCATGGTAACATTTGCGTAGACCAATACTCAACTGTTTGTTTACCTAATATCAGATGCCTAGCTTTTATACTTTATTATACCAAGTGAGCTATTGCCATCACTTGGCGTCTGTCGTCGTATGTCGTCTGTTAACAATTGTTCTAAAATCTTCTTCTCTTAAACTACTGAACAGAATTTAATAATCTGATGCCACCCTACTGCTTCAGCATCAAAAGTTCTACAAAAGTCTCCATTTGGTCGAAGTTGTCAGATGATCCCTTATAGGAGTTACAACCCCTTTAAGATGAAAGAAAAACGATTTTTCACGTTTTTGGCTTACAAAATGAAAAGTATTGCAGATAGAGAAAAGCGGTTGCTTGCCCAAGTGTTCAGTTCGTTTAGCTATACAAAAGTCTTCATAAGGTCGAATTTTTCAGATGACCCCTTAAAGGCGAAAAATAGTGTTTTGGCATATAGAGTGAAAACTATTGCAGAAAGAGAAAAGCTGTTGCTTGCTTAAATGTTCAGCTCATTTAGCTCTACAGAAGTCGTCATAAGGCCGAAGTTGTCAGATGACCCCTTATATTTCATTTATTTATTCATTTTAATACACTCTTCCAGACGTTTATTCATCTTTTTTTTTCAAACCAACCAATTAGACAAAGAAGGGGGCGTGGAAGACCACATTTCAATACCTGGAAGGCATCTATTTACCTTGTACACAAACTAATGACCACATTGAAGAGCTTTGTCAGAACACTTACACAACATGGATTTGGTGAGTGTGGATAGAGAAAAGATGTAACAGCTCAATGAGATCTACAAAAGTGTCCATGTTCATTTAAAGCTGAAAATAGTGTTTTTCGGTGTTTTTTTTCAATAGAATGAAAACGGTTTCAGGTAGAAAATGTCTGTTGCTTGCTTAACCTTTCAAAATTTCAATTCAAGCATTACTTTGTTGTCCAAACCCTTTATAGAAATTGGCTGATTTTTAGGGGTTGTAATCCACTATGATGAGTTACAGACTAAGCCTTTTTATCGGAATAAGTACCATCTGAGCATTAAAATGTGACTGTGTATTGTTTTGCAATGCTCAAAATCGATTATTGTTGTGATGAGTTTTTGTCTGCCGGTTTTGTCTGTATCTTTACGGCTTTAAGATACTGATTACCCCTTTGGTACACCTTTGCTTCTATCTTTAAAAAAAATAGCTACGGACCCATACACAACTGACATGTTATATAACATTAATACTTGATCAGGCTTTCCTTCAAAATTTCATCTTGAAAACTGAGGTTTTTTTGTTTGGGCCACAAGAATAACTACAGAGGCATCATATGGCTTTTATAAGGTTCGATTTGAATTACAGGCCTAATATATTGTACATCATGTATATACGGGACATTGAAATGAAATTTTTTATTGTCAGATATTTTTAAAATCTATTTTTAAAAGAAGCAGAAAAGTAGTTATAGGGAGGAATGAAGGGAAAGTTAAGTTCAGAAAAACAATAAGAGACCTATGACCCGCTTTAGGTGACACGGACTTTACCTTAAAGACAGCAAGCAGTGCATCAGGCAACATATGTGTTACATTAGAAGAAAACCTGGGCCTGAGACCACTTAAACACGAAGTGAAATTCAAGGGCTTGTTTGTAGTACCAGCACATTTGTTAGATGTTTAGGAGGAAGTAGGTGTTTCTAAGACATGTTTATAAAAAAAAAACCTTTTAATACATGTCATGGGTGATAAAGCCAACCCTATTTTGTTTCTGTTCTCTGACTTTAATTTGCCTGTGACAACCAAATGTTATTGAAAGAAGCAGAGGTACCAATGGAGTATCCGAATATCAAAAGTCCGAAAGAGACGAAACCAGTTAACACCAACAAGAACGGGACAAAAACAGACAACATGTAAAACATGGAAACACAAAACAACTGAATATCAACCGAACAACTGAACATATACACAATGCTAATTGTATCTTATACTTTGTGTTTTTCTTTATGGACACACCTGGGCCATGTAAGACGTTCAAAGGAACTGTAAAATTTTGAAGACCACTGGAAAAGGGAAGAGATCGGAAGGGGCGGAAAATTTAGCCTATGTGTTGCACTATTTGGCGGTCCGCAAAGGGATCTATTTAGTGCATGAAGCGTGGTCAATAGTGTGGTATTTAAACCAGCGAAGACTACACAGCCACCAATGCCCCTGGGTATAATTTGTGTTTCTATAAAAAATATATGACTACTGTGTAAAGCAAATGTAAAATTGATATATACTAATTGTATATTTGTTAATTAGATAAATAATTGATGTATGGATTAATGTAAATTTAATTGGAAACACACACGCTTTTTCCCGCAAAAATCGGCCATTTTGTAAAATTAATCAAGAGTGTGTCTTACATTTTGAACAATAATTAAATAAAATTTGTTTGACCTTTACCGGAAGATAACTTCACGGTCACTGATTATGCCACCTGACCGCCAGCGTCACTGGGATGAGAAACTCCTTTTCCTGTCCATATCCTACCAGTGCCCTTTGTCTTGTGGTGTCTCCTGCATGAGGAAACCAGATTTGAGGCAGCACTTGGAGAGGAAGCATGCCAAGACTTTTAAGAACTTAGCATGTCAGAATGTTATAGCTGCAAAATGTGTTGTAAAGGTTCATAAAAGAAAAGCCTTCATTAAGTTGCCAAATGCAACTCATAATGATGTAAAATAAGGTCAGAGAAAGAAGTTGCAAAAGTGATAATATTGGATGATGCTGAAATTATCAAATAATGCAACCGGCAAAAGTCTCGACAGAGATAGTGAAATGTTTTCTCTTTGGTCCATGGAGAAATCAATCAAACAAATGCCAAATATCAATTTTGATATAACTAACTCTGATTTGTCAAATGAACCAAAAAAAAAAACTTCAGGTGTTTTTACAAAACCACAGAAATGTATTTCAAAGTGAATAAGGATGTGCTACAGGGTTCCCACTATTTTTTGGACACAAAATTCAAGGGTTTTTTAAGGACTTTTCAAGGGTATTGAGGCCATTTTCAAGGATTAAAATACACTATGAACCAAAATAAGGACTGATATTACCATACACAGTTCAAATTCGATTTAGTATGACTGATAAGAACTGTACTTTACCACAATTTATCTGTAGAGTACTGATTTTATTTGGTCCCGTGCGGGGCCCGGGTGGCGATCAGGCCCGCAGCAGAGCCTAGCTTGTCGTAAAAGGCGACTAAGGGTCTTGGGATTCTGACGTCGGGTCAGTGCTCAGCCCCAAAGCGACCAAGTGTGTACCCTAGGTGGCTGAATAGGGTAGCCCTCGTCCGCGGGGGTTGTCAGGTCTATAATTCGGAAACCCTGACCGCCGACCATACTGGGCCAACGTGTGTGGAGAGTGCCACGCTTCATGCACGTAAAAGACCCCTTTGTGGACCGCCAAGTAGTGCACCACATAGGCTAAATTTTCCGCCCCTACCCATCTCTCCCATTTTGCTGTGGTTCTTCAAAATTTACCGGTCCTCTGTATTCCATCCCATCCCCATATTTCATTTATCATCATCATTTCATGTTCATTTTCATCATTTCACCATCATTTTCATGTTCAAATCAGTCAACACCAATTGTTTCCTACCGCTACACTAAAACCATAAGTAGTAAAATTTTCAACCACAAAAAGGCATTGCAGGACCTAAACATTGAAGAATATATAAAGTCCCCTCTGACATGTGATTGCTATGCTTCTCCCTTTGTCTATGGTCCATCTGGTCATGTCATCACGGGTGATCTTAAGATAATTGAAAATGATTTATTACGTAATGTGGTTTCCCATGGACCTAAATTCAGGGAACCGCAACGTATAAATTGGAATCATAACTTTAAGATCATCATGGACGCTGTGGAGGACTATGCTAGAGCCTGGATAAAGAGGGAGAAGGACCAAGAACCAGAGCTTGAATCACTGTCGGACTGGGTAAGGACTATCCGATCTCTTGTACGAAGCCGAATAGACAAACTTCGCAAATGTGTGAACCCCCGGCCTTCTTCTGTATTTAGAGATCGTGAAGCTCTCAATTGTCTCTCTTCCTTACATGACAGGTATGTTGTCACGCCAGCAGACAAGGCTTCCAATAATATAGTTTTTGTATGTAAAGCACATTATTACAATTGTCTAATAAAAGAATTAGGCATTGATGGTAATACTTCCGCTAGTGCTACATACAAACGGACTACATTTAACAAAGATGAAATCATAGCCAACCATAGCTCCTTTATGTCCTCTTTCAATATTCCAATGAAAGAGGAACATAAAGAGTTACCATATTTGTACTGGATACCTAAACTTCACAAAAATCCGTACAAAGAAAGGTATATAGCTGGATCTTCATCATGTTCAACTACAGAGCTGTCCGTTCATTTAACTAAAATCTTGTCTGCTGTCAAAGAAGGTCAACAAGCATACTGCGACACTATTTATAATCGTAGTGGAATTAACCATATGTGGATTTTGAAAAACTCAAAAGATTTGTTAGATCATTTTAAATCTAGATCATTTTCTGAGGTTCACTCTTTGAAAACGTTCGATTTTTCAACTTTATACACTACCTTGCCACACGAAAAACTAAAATGTCGCCTGAAAAAACTTCTCGAAAAAGCCTTTTCAAACTCAAGGAGTTTTGTTGTTTTGGGTTATAATTCTACATTCTTTTCCAAAACATCTTTCAAAGATAAAATTTGTTACACACTGGAACAAGTTTGCAGTATGCTTGATTTCCTCATTGACAACATATTTGTCACCTTCGGAGGAGAGATTTTTCAACAACAAATCGGCATTCCAATGGGCACAAACTGTGCTCCTCTCCTCGCCGATTTGTTTTTATACTCTTACGAGACTGAATTTCTTCAGAGACTCGTAAAGGACAAGAAGATGAAAGAGGCACGGTCATTTAATCTTACATTCAGATATATTGATGATGTCCTTTCTGTCAATAACACTTCATTTGGTAGTTGGATTCCTTCAATATAACCTCCGGAATTGGAGATTAAAGAGACCACCGAATCTAATTGCTTCACGTCTTTCTTGGATTTGCACCTCGAATTTGACCCAGGTGGTCATCTCAGTACAAAAATTTACGATAAACGAGACGATTTTAATTTTCAAATTATTAATTTTCCTAATCTACAGAGCAATATACCTACTTCTCCTGCATACGGTGTTTATATTTCTCAACTTATTCGATATGCCAGAGCTTGCACACATTTCACAGATTTTTTGATCAGACACCGGTTTCTTCGTGACCGACTTTTGAAGCAGGGCTATAAGAAAATACGTCTCATACGATCACTAAAAAAAAGTCTTTCTTCGTTATCAGCCACTAGTAGAAAAGTTCAAAATTGAGTTAAAAGATATGATAGTTAATTGTTTTAATTAGTGTTTGACTGGTCTGCTGTACTGAGATGATCACCTCAATATCCCTATTGTGTCTCACAACTATGTTGTGTTCTATGGTCATTACCGGATCCTAAGATCGCAATGGAAGAGGGAGGTTTGGCGCCATTAAACCTGGTTTAACCCACCATTTCGTTTGAAATGCCTGTACCAAGTCAGGACCATTGCGATCCACCAGTTCTCCGGTATGACTGATTCGTTTTTGTCATTTTCTCTGGACTATGAGATTGATCATTCAAGTTCGGTTGTTTTGTTATTACCTTTATTTATCATCCTTTTCATGTTCATCGCCTGTAAATAACCTATATAGCGTTGCACGGGGGTAAAACACCAACTCACTCACTGATTTTATTTGTGCAATATCTTCAGTAATTATCAATTTTTATATTTTTACTATTTTTAATTGTCCTTAACTGAAGCAGACGATGTCAGTTTATATCAGTCAATTTTGTGATTTGTATCAAATCATGACAGTCATTTTAAATATTTACCTTGATTTAAAATAACTGATGTGGTTTGTTACTGTCATTGTCAGTTATTAACAGAACTTTACCTTGATTTAAAATGACTGACATTGACTGAAGATGCACGATCCACTAATCCCACAATCGTAATTACAGTTTAGAGACATTGGAATAGGATCATGTTAGATGGTGTCGTATTTAAAGGATGCAGCCAGCATCTGAATAGACGATATTGAGATGTGGAATAAGTGTACGCGAGACAACAAACATAAACAAACAGCAATTAAAAAAATCACAACGGAAAACAGTGCATTGTGCTTAGCATCACTAGGTGCACAAACAATACCAATATGGTTGATGTGGCACTTGTCAGTAAGCGGGAATATACTTTAACCATTTTTCTGTACATGATCATTCATGTGGAAAATATAGGTCAAATCCAGCTACTTTCGTAGATAGGGCTTAAAAACAGCACACGTATAATAGAAGAGGAATGTATCAATTAAGCCCCCAGCCTATTCCTTTTTACATTAACGACATTCCAGTAAGTTAAACATCAACAATACAATTATTTGCCGATCACACTTTAGCGTATTTATATTTAGCTTTAATATCCAACAAAAATAATGAAACTCCACAGAAAAATTTTAATAATGGCAATGAAATTGAGCATGTTGACTCCTTCAAATACCTAGGTGTAATAATACAATCTTACCTAAAATGGCAGACAAATAAACAACATCACCACTGTAATGCTAACAATACTTTAGGGTTCCCATGCAGAAATTTCAAATATCAGTTCTACCCGGTAATTTAGTTAGTTAGTTATTGCTTTACTCCCAAGCAGCACGATTTCGGCTATATCCGGGAGATCAACATGAAAGTGGTGATACAATGAACATGAAATGATGGTGAAGTGGAGGAAATGGGGACACAAAGCCAGTTTGACTGCCACTAGAAAAAAAGGAGTGATGGGTAGGGACGGGAAATTTAGCCTCCTGCATGGGGATCCTACGGGTCCTACTCTTACCGAGACCTGCAGCAGGGTTCTTTAACGTGCGAGGAACGTGACATTTTTCACGTGACACGATAAACGAGTCATACAAATCACTAGTTAAACCTTAAATGGAGTATGCCTGGTACGTGTGGGATTCATACACACAGTAAGCGTAAAAAGAATATGGAAGAAGTGCAGCGCAGGACTGCATGGTATATGCATGTCTTTGGTCGATCCAATAATACATCAAGCGTAAGTGGCATGACATATAATCTGAACTTGAGATCCCTAGCAAACCACAGAACAAATCCCACTGGACGATGCTTTATAAAATATTTAAGGAAAAAAGATGAAGATCGTCTTATCAAAATAAGCCGGCTCACTAGACACATGATCCGCATCTCCTACCAAATTCCACAGTCTCGTCTTCAAATTCGCCAACAAACATTCTTTTCCCGAACAATACGAAACTGGAACAACCTTCTTGTGGGCGCTTTCCTGGCCCCGGTGCAATAAAACAAACAAATATTGTTTAGGATGCTTACTTTTAATGTTTCAGAATTTCAGTCTGATTTTGGAACTCCTCTTGACTATACCTTTAAAAAATTTTGCACACTGAGCCTTAATTTTTATGACATTTTCTGATTACAAAGACTATAAAAATAAACGAACACACGGACCGATAGTTTTCTTTTTGTCATTTGATTAAATGGACAATTATCTATCATTTCTATCACAAATAATAGAATTTTTGATATAAAAAATTTTAAGAGTGACCATTCTTTAGTCTGAGAATATTCTCATTTCCATTAGTAATTACTCAGACTTACTAGATTTTTATTGAAGTTTTGTGACGATGGGGCCTGAGTGAATCATCAGAGTCATTCAGTGCAGCTATCTCAGCACTTCAACACTAAATTTACATTTCTTCATTGTATATAGTTTTCGCTTAACTTAAAAATATTTATAGTTGAATTATGTCGGCGTATATTTGCAAAACATTCAATACACTGATGTCAGTATAAGTAGACGTAGAAGAGACAGTTTGTTGCGTGCAATGCATTGTGGTGAGTGAGTGAGTGAGTTGGTGTTTTACGCCCGTGCAACGCTGTATAGGTTATTTACAGGCGATGAACATGAAAAGGATGATACAATGAACATGAAATGATGATGATAAATGAAATATGGGGATGGGACACAAAGGACCGGTCAATTTTGAAGAACCACAGGAAAAGGGGATAGGTATGTAGGGGCGGAAAATTTAGCCTATGTGGTGCACTACTTGGCGGTCCACAAAGGGGTCTTTTACGTGCATGAAGCGTGGCGCTCTCCACACATGTTGGCCCACTATGGTCGGCGGTCAGGGTTTCCGCATTATAGACCTGACAACCCCCGCGGACGAAGGCCACCCTATTTAGCTACCTAGGGTACACACTTGGTCGCTCTGTGGGCTGAGCACTGACCCGACGTCAGAATCCCAAGACCCTTAGTCGCCTCTTACGACATGCTAGGCTCTGCTGCGGGCCTATTCGCCACCCGGGCCCCGCACGGGAGATACTGCATTGTGGTTTATATGGTATACATGAGTACTATTTTATTTAGAGAGCCCGGGGTCAAAAGGAGGTAATTAAAAACCTGCGACAGTGATTGTTGTGCAAACCTATCAAATGGATTGGAACTGTCAAACTCCTCAAAGTTCAAGTTCCCGGTCAAACACCTCGTTCATTAGCTTTACACAGTTATCACCCTTCTCTAACTTCTTTAACTCTTCCCTTTAAAATACTGCGTAACTACTTGAACCGGTTTTAAAATTACCTCTTGCAATAGTTTTATATGTTTTTTACGTTTATAAATTAAGAAAACTATGCGCATTAATAGAGCAACGGGCCGTACAGTTTGACTTTCATAGTGAGTGAGTGAGTTGGTGTTTTACGCCCGTGCAACGCTATATAGGTTATTTACAGGCGATGAACATGAAAAGGATGATACAATGAACATGAAATGATGATGATAAATGAATTATGGGGATGGGATGGGACACAAAGGACCGGTAAATTTTGAAGAACCACAGGAAAAGGGGAGAGGTGGGTAGGGGCGGAAAATGTAGCCTATGTGGTGCACTACTTAGTGGTCCACAGTGCATGAAGCGTGGCACTCTCCACACCCGTTGGCCCACTATGGTCGGCGTTCAGGGTTTCCGTATTATAGCCCTGACAACCCCCGCAGACGAGGGCCACCCTATTCAGCCACCTAGGGTACACGCTTGGTCGCTCTGTGGGCTGAGCACTGACCCGACGTCAGAATCCCAAGACCCTTAGTCGCCTCTTACGACAAGCTAGGCTCTGCTGCGGGCCTATTCGCCACCCGGGCCCCGCACGGGACTTGACTTTCATAAAAAGCAACGGGCCGTACAGTATCAAATGATTAGTGCTTGATTTCAAATAATTACAGTGCTTTTATTAACAAACCTTTAAGCTTAAAATTTAAACAGATAAGACATAAAAGGTCAATCTTTATTTTGCTGTGTTAAATTGTCGATGTTCAATTAATAAAGAAGGTCAAAATACGTGTTTTTGCCCTTGGACTCGTAAAATGAAAATGCGTTTTTCAAATTAAAAAAAAATATATCAAAAGATACATGTCACAGCGGCTAATATAATCAATCGTTTCTGTATAGCAAGTAACTCCACGGACAAAATTACCATTAAACTCCTGTCTAGCTAAATGACCATAATACTAACATATTTATGATGGTATTGCCCTCACACTGCGCCTCCACATCAACACGGTTGAAACCCAAAGGAAACAAGTTCCTCAAAAGGCTGGACGGACATTGAAATAGCTGTCCGTTAATTTCAATCAGTTCACTGAAAATAAACGAATTATTCTTGTAATTATAATATGAACATACTAGTATGTAGCATTCGGTAATGATTGCAATTTAAAAAAAATCTGAAGGTGACACATCAAGCTCAGTAATAAATGCCATCCCTGAACGTAAGGATTTATACATGTACAAAGATTTAAACAATGCAGTTATAAAATCAGAAACATTCGATTATTTATGAACCAGAGGACCGCATAGAGAGACGGAGCAGTAGCAAAACCATCGTCTAGATAAACCACTATCTTAATACATAGTTTTCTCCAATGCTTAACTAAAGGCCTAACCACTTTAGTAAAAATATAAGCGCTAGAACTTAAGCCGAAAGGCAAGACTGTAAAAACAAAATATTTTGTAACTTGGTCAAACTTCCAGGAAAAACTTAGATATTTTTGATGAATTGGACTAATATCAATATAATGATACCCCGACTTAAGATCGAACGAAAAAAAATCTTTCCGACGTACTGCTTGGCAGTTTTAACATCTTCGAACTTTATCTTGTTTACTACTACCAAGTATGTAGTTTTTTATAAACATCAGCGTTAGTCACAACAAGATTAGCTTTTAGAAAAAGCTGAGGTCATTCGTTTGGAATTTTTTAATATTATGAATATTTTTTTTGAAGAATGAAAGTGTAATAGCTATAGTTTTATTAAAAGTTTATAAAGGAACAAATTAATTAGAAAATCTGGTAATGTTTCTTGTTTTTATAATGAAGATTATAAGATTTGATTGTATATATTAAACATGAAAAAAGTTTTTTTTCCTTTAAGGGTCTATTTTTAGTAATATGGCTATGTTGTTTGGAAGACAGTCACCATTTGTGCAATCTTGATAGATAACTTTTCATACTTTCAATTGTTTTGGAGATTTTCAAAGAAAAGTTAATGATGTGGGACACCAAGTGAAGGCAATAGCTCACATGGACCTTGTTCCAGTATTCTAAAAAAGGAGGAACTGGGGCATTAAGAGGAAAATTTCTTTTTGAAGATGTTATTTTTGAAAATACCCAGTAGATTATGCTTTGACACTTATTGCACATGTCATTATTGTTTATTTGTAAAGTAAAAGGGAATATTCTGTTGGAGTGCACATCAGCATGTAATGTATTATTTACATTATAAAATATTATGAGATGTGGAATAATGTATGCGACACAACCTACATAGAAACCACAATGAAAAACAGCCAGCAACCGTCAACAAAGCCTATGGGTGATGCTCACTGTCTTGTGTTTGGCCCATGGTTCTTAAACAAAGAATCCTGGTTTAGGACAGGCACATATAGATGTGACAAGGTTGAACTAGTTTTCTGGGCTCAACTTTCTCCTTCAATACTGAGAAGCAAAGTTTTGTTAAGTTCTGGCTAGAAGTTGCTGTCATGAGTTGAGATTATTTTCAGCATTTTTTTAGTTGATAGGGGCACAACTTTAAAATATATAGAGATGATTCACCTGATGCATTTTGACAAAATAATGCATAATATAAGTGCATACTCACTATCAAGGATGTTTCACATTTGCTTATGTTGTACAAATGTAAAAAATTTTCAGTCAGTACAGCATTCAGGCGATATTCTTTTGAAACTGATCTGTATAGATGCTAATGCAATTGTATACCCAATATCATTAGTGTAGACAAGACTTAAAGAAAAAGGTCAACCAGTTGCATAGGGTGATGCTGGAATTGCTATCCCAAAGACTTAGTTTGTGATATTTCTCACAGGTGAGATAAAAAGTAGACATTTCAAAAGCACATCTTTATATGATGTATTAAATTTAAACTAAGTGTTATGTTCTGTTGAGTAGCGTTTATGAGCTTAGAAATAGTGATTTGGAGCATTTTTCTAAGTTCAAAGGGCCATAGTTCTTACAAAATGTGTGGATAAAAAATTATTTGTAGAATGCACATTTGCACTCAAGTGTACTACCTAAATACCAAGTGTTGATAAGTTCTGTTTGGGTTTACATGCTGTCAGCTGAAAACTGATTATTTTCACCATTTTCTAAGTTCAAAGGGCCATGACTCTGACAAAATTTGTTGGATAAATTTCTGTATGCAGACAAAAAGATCAGTAGTTTACAACCTGTTATCAGACAGACAGGCTGACTATTGTCCAAGTTATTGTAACAAGAAATACAGTGAGCAAGCTCACAAAGGATATCCTTTGCTTTATAAAAAAGTCCAAGTCCAATTATCTATCGTGCATGATATCTGACAGTAACAGAAATTCTTCATGCACATTTCCATATGGTGTATATCCTTTCTGTAAAGTTTCATTAAAATCCATCAAGCGGTTTAGGAGGAGTTGCGCTTACGAAGGTCTCCCATTGAACACCAGGTTAAAAAAGTTTAAGTCCAATTATCTCCCTTGAATGATGCCCGACAGCAACAAAATTATTCATGCACATCTCCATATGGTGTACATCCTACATGTAAAGCTCATCAAAATCAATCAAGCAGTTTGGGAGGAGTTGCGCTTACGAGGTATGTGGACGGACAAACAGGGTGATTCCTATATACCCCCTACTTTGTTTGCTGGAGGGTATAATCTTTTTGTGACAAAGGAAACCAAGTGAAGATATCAAATCACATGATGTAATATATTTTGTTGGCTATGGTTTGTTGTTGAAAACGAGTAAAATTGACAATTTTTTTATTTTTTTCAGAACAAAACATATATACAGAAAAAATAGAGCTTTACTAGCACTACTTGTCATCCAAAATAAATATGTTGAAGAAAAACAAAAGTAATACATGCCTTTAAAATATAGAATGACAAGCAAGATGTCCGTAAGGAAAAAATAACAATAGTTATCAGGACATCTTGTATTACTTTTAGCACTACAGGGTCGCTACATAGCAAAATGAGTCGTTTTGGCTTGTCAAATCTTTAGTTAAAATCTAATCAACCCATTAATACCATTATAACATGTTAACATTTAAGTTATTTGAGCTGATCCATTATACTAATGCATTATGTACATTTAAAAGCTAATGTTAAGGCATGTTCAATTGTATTGAAAAGGCAGAAAAAAGGATAAAATAAAAAAAACAACTCTGCAGAATAAATTAGATGCGTAAATTCAATGCTGAGGTATGTTTGTTGTATCAGTAAATATAAAAAGGTTATCTTTAAGGCACAATATTGACTAGAAAATTTAAAATGTTAACTTGTGTAATTACATAACAGTATTAAAATGAGTTTTATAAAAAACAGTTGTATGTCAGTGTAAAGTTTTGACATGTAATAAATAAAAAAATCTAAAAGTAAAAACATTATATGACAAACATACACATGTATAGATGTGGAAGGATGGGTGTTAAAACATAATTTGTATATAATTGGAATTGTAGGTAACATAAGCCATGGTTGCATCAACATTCATTAATTGTTTTTTTTAAACAAAAAAATATATATATACAGAAAAAATAGAGCTTTACTAGCACTACTTGTCATACAAAAAAATATGTTAAAGAAAAACAAAATACATGCCTTTGAAATATAAAATGACAAGCAAGATGTTTGTAAGGAAAAAATAACAATAGTTGTCAGGACACCTTGTATTACTTTTAGCACTACAGGGTTGCTACATAGCAAAATGAGTGGTTTTGGCTTGTCAAATTTTTAGTTCCAAGTTATGCAACCCATTACCACTAATATAATGTGCTAACATTCAAGTTTATTTGAGCTTATACAGCTCGTGATGTATTATGTACATTTAGAATAAAAGCTATTAGTATGACATGTTCAATTGTAGTTTTAAGCTTTCCTGAAAAAGCATAAAAGGGGAATAAAAGAAAAACCAACTGGGCAAAATAAATGAGATCTGTTAAAACACATGTTTGTTGTATCAGTAAAATATAAAAAAAGTTATATGTAAGGCACAGTTTTGACTGTAAAATTTAAAATGTTAACTTATGTAAATATATAACAAAAATATGTGAAAGAAAGTAATACATGCCTTTTAATTATAAAATGACAAGCAAGATGTCTGTAAGGAAAAAATAACATTAGTTGTCAGGACACCTTGTATTACGTTTTGCACTACAGGGTTGCTACATAGCAAAATGAGTCGTTTAGGCTTGTCATATTTTTAATAACAATCTAATGTATTGGATTTTGAAACCCATTATCAATAATATAATGTCCTAACATTGAAGTGTATTTGAGCTTATACAGCTATTGATGCATTATGTACATTTAAAAGCTATTAGTATGACATGTTCAATTGTAGTTTAAAGCTTTCTTGAAAAAGCATAAAAGGGGAATAAAAGAAAAAACAACTGGGCAAAATAATGAGATCTGTTAAACACAAAGATATTATGGAATGTTTGTTGTATCAGTAAAATATAAAAAAAAAGTTATATGTAAGGCACAATATTGACTAAAACATTTAAAATGTTAACTTGTGTAAATATATAACAGTATCAAAAAGACTAATAATAAAACAAACAGTTGTATGTCAGTGTAAAGCTTTGACATGTAATAAAAAATTCTAAAAGTAAAAACATTATAAAACATACATGTGTATAGATGTGCAGTGGTTTCCTTTGAAGGTGGTAGAAGGCTAGGCTAAATAGCCTTCTATAGCGAGAACAACGTAACGTCATTGATAAAATTGACTATCTGACCCCATTGAAATTTGTTCATCTTTATTTCTTTCATAAAGCACCTTTTAAATTTACGATTTTAATGAAAAATTGTGGAAAATATCTTCAAATTCTTAATTTTGTAACGCAATATTCATGGTTTGAAAAGACTTGGTAATTACAAAGATATCAATGCTTCAATTTGTCAGTGAAATCGAAAATATACGATCACGCAACGTTTCTATTTTTATCGAGTGTATTTCCCATTTGAGTGTTCTATAAATAAACGGTTGTTTTGATTGGATAAAAGGACTCTACGTTACCAACTGACAACATTCAACATGAAGGATCTGTGCGGGAGCGAGCTCAGGTATTTTTTAATTTTTTTTTACCCCAATCGATCCGGTTTTTTAAAGTAAACTTGTACTACTTTGACGCCCTTAATTCAACGTGTTATTCTACATAGAAGTCGAAGGAAGTGGTACTGTTAAAAGGTTGAAATCCCAGCTTTCTTCCGATATAAAAATTGTCAACAAAAACATTGGCGCAGTGAAGCGCAACTTGTTTATTTTTGGGTCATATTTCCCGGGGCGCGCCTCAATTTTGATAACCGGAAGTTTATTACGTCCCTTTACGAGCACCTATTCATGATGTAAACATAAAAAAATTAGCCGAACATTAGTTAGCTTTTTAAGGAAATACACAGTTCAAAAACGAAGGATTAACCTCTTACGTCTACAAAGCATGTAAGGGTGAAAATCTGTGGACATGGTAAGAATTGTGTCAACATTGACCGAGGGTTATTGAAAATTTTTATATACTTTGAACATGGTGAAAGTTTTACAGGGCTTTTCATGACATTGATACAAATTAAGCCACTCAAAAAATGATAGAGCTGCCCCCCCCCCCCCCCCCCTGAAAAAGGCAATACTGTCACCAAGGCACAAATTTTATATATACTTATATGCATGAAGAGTGTCTTGTTTGTAAAGTCTAAAGAGGAAAATGTTGGTAATTTTTTCATTTGCCATTAACAGATTAAGCAGTTAAGTGTACATGTACATAGTATCTTTCAGTCAGTGTTTCCCTACATCAAGCTATTTGTACATTTAATATTGATAACGATTAGAATGATAAAAAATAAATAATTTTAATTTACTGGCTGAACATTGGAAGTAAATGTAAGATTTATTCAATATTATGTACAATTAGGTAAATACATATAGAGATACATGTAAGTCAAAAAATAAAATAATCTTTGTACACGTAGAGCTTTTAACTCCCGACAAGATAAACAACCATTAGGCCTTTTTGCATGGTCGCCATTCATAAGGTACTGTGTATATACATGTATGATTAAAAAATTGAAATTGAAATATTAATTCTTGAAAATGTCATGACACAATGTTTCGCCAATTACAGTTTGTAAAATTATCATGATTATTTTGAATTTCAATTATTGTGAATAGCAAATTTCATTCTCCGCAATCTGTTCGCATAACCTACTTAACAGTCTGTGTCTGTACATGTATGTACATGTTTCCAGTGTTATTTGATAAAACATTTACAAAAGTTTTTTTTTATATATATTTATATACATGATATATTAATAGACAATCTTCCAAAAGTGCCATTCCGGAACGTTCCGGATGTTAGAATAGGGGTCACGAGAGGTCAATGGGGGTAAAATGGCAGCTTTTTTAGAAGAGAGCACAGGGACTGAATTATTCTATCAATCTATCATTGTGTTTTCTAATGGAAAACAAACAAACATGAAATAAATTAATTTGTTTCACTCGTAGGGTCCTTTCAAACCAATTCATTTACGCCTAAATAATGAAATTTAAAAATTCCCTTTTACGCGCAACTGACGTCGGCAACCAGTTATCCAGTAATTTGAGGTAAGATTTCGACAATTACCAAAAAAATCGAAATTGGAAGATCGTCTATGAAAAAAATATATAAGATTTATAAAGCCGAAATAAATATTTATAAACAAGTACACCATGTACACTCGAATATACTACTGTGAACTTGGACGAGGTATTGCTTATTTATGGTTTTCAGCATAAACATTTTTTGTGATCATATGTATGTTTTACTGACATGACTGATACCGAGTCAAAATATTCCTTGGTTTTGGTAACTGTGTTTAAATGTGACAAATGTTATATAATACGAATCTGTTTTTTATATTCAATACATACATGAACAACAACCTGATTTAACACATAGATTTTGTTACTGTCATGGCAGTTATAACATTGTTTTTAGTCCAATATAAACTTGTACTAAGTGCTGTTTTGTTTATAAGTACATTGTAATTCTATGTGTTTTATTTTAGTCTTCCAATAGTGTGTTACATAAACCAGTAACAAAGACCAAAAAGAATATGTCATTTTTTTTAAGACCATATGCCATATGCCAATAAGGTAAGGCTAATCCTGTATAAAGTATGCATGCAATGTATACTCTGAGTACATAGAAGGTAATGAGATGTGGAATTAGTTTAACTGACACAACCTACATATATAAACAGAAATTCTAAAATATACAATGGACAACAGCCTGCAGCCTTCAATGTGACCAGATGTCACAGTTTTGCAATTGGCCCCAAAAAAATATAATGATTCAAAGCCAATCCTAAATATGTCATGTATGTTTTATTTTGTGATTAGCTGTATCTGGCTGTACATGTACATGATGTACATAGGTGTCTTTTGTATGAAACATTACATATTTCCTTTTACATCAATTATCTTACAGTCAAAACTCCTACAACACTTAATGAATTTAGCTGAAACTTTAAACATTTGGGGACTCATATGAAGATGTATGTTAAAGTTTATAATTACTGTTGTAAATGTAGTTAAAATAAGAGACAAATCTGATTTTGACTAGACACTATGCATCACATGAAATCTATATCTACATGTACTTCTATGTTTTGAATTTGTTTGAATGTGTTTTTTTTTATAAATTTTGTACTTATTTGCAATTAATTTTCAGACACAAGTCAGCAAGATGGATGTACATGTAGTTGAGTCTGAAAAGTGTATCGTACTGCCTGCTTTCGAATTCAACCATGATAATACATTATTAAAAGGTAAGATAAAATATTTTTAGATCTAAAATTTAAGCACAATAAAAGTACTTAAGGTAACACAAATTAAAGAAGAATAATCTGTTTTAAGATATCTACAGTTTATAGTAGTATTTATTGCACACACATATTTTGCAGTTTTGTTATAACATACAAGTGTGTGACAATATCTAAATGTTGTTTGTTCGTTTAAATCCTACATTTATTTGTGAGTATGGTAGTAGTATAAGGTTCCCCTAATTTCAGGCCCCACATGTAGAGGTGATGCACCAAACAATAATATACCGTCAAATAAAGATGTACTGGATTATATAAGAATGTCGGGCATGAAAAAAGCAGTTGAAATTTTGGCACAGTGTATGCAAAATTTGAATTTGGAAAAAGTCACATTAAAGGGCATTGAATACAGCTTGAATAACTTGTCTAAGGTGCAAATTGGTTCAAACACTTTTTGTTTTTATCCTTTTTCTTGGTGGAATAATTTATATTTTCACTTTCCACTCATAACTGCATGGTTCATGTGTTTATATTATGTATAAAGAGTTTTTATTTATATGTTTTGTTTCATTGGCATGCTGTCCACTCGTTCTTTTTTTCAGTTGTCAATAGATTTTCTAAAAACACATATTTTAATAATAATATTTTACATACTAGTATACCATATAGTACTACATATACCAATATTTGTAAAAATAAGATTATACAAGAATTCACAGCAATAAATATCACTTGCTACCTTGACAAATGCAACAGTTTCTAATGCATCGAGATGCCACATTATTGTGTCTTTAATATATGTGCTACTATGTTAAAAGTCTGTATTTTTTATTTTAACAAATGGTTTCTTTTTATTTATTAGGTACCTGGTTTTCAAGACTGGTATAACGTGGTTTATAAAGGAGAAGATGCAGTGAAGAGCATAAAACTAAAAGACGAACAATTGAGAATTTTGTAAATTGTCAAATCTTTTAATCAAGTTATAATTATCATGTTATTTTGATACATAAAATAAGTATTTTCTTGTAACTTTTTTTTTATTAGAATGTTTCAAGTTTATTTAGCAATAGCCTATGAGACTATAGAAATTGACAGGAAGAAACAGATAACAAAAAAAAACAACCAAACAGCAATGCAAACTCTATGTAATAATGGGAGTGATTTAAGGTGCTTGACAGAATATGCAGTTCCTGATACATTTAATCAAAGTAAAAGATCTAAAATCAAGATCACTTTAGTAAAAGTTTTGAGGCAGGTGAATTCTGCTCTGCCTAATGTGCACACAAATGAAACAAATGGGTAAAAGACAGAAATTGTTTAACAGGAAGTAAGTAATAAAGGTAATAACAAAACTACCGAACTTGAATGATCAATCTCATTGTCCAGAGAAAATGACAAAAACGAATCAGTCACACCGGAGAATTGGTGGATCACAATGGTAAGCGATAGACCCAAAATCGAATCCCAGGTTATGGGACCTCATGCTGATGCTGCATACCAAATATCAAAAGGCTGTGATAAATAGTTGCTGAGAAAACTGTTGGAAAGAAGTTTCCCTGCCTGCTCACCCGCCTGCCCGCCATTCACTACTTTATTACCCGGATTTTCCAAAAATGAATGGTTTGAAATTTGAAAGATGTTAATACTTCAGATATATGACCTTTAAAGTTGAAGGTCACATGTAGGTCAAACATAAACACATACAAATTAGCATACTACAAGTTTTTAATCTTTCCTGTCCAAGATATCTTCACAAAGTGCTGTCATATTTAATTTTACATAAAAAAATACCTTAAGAATCAAACAAATAATTGTACTTCAGTTGACCTTGAGAACTAGCGTCAAGGTCAACAAATGGTCACTACTGGATTTGATACACCCCATAATGTAAATGTACCTCATACACAATGTCTTGTTAAAAACTGATGCATTCTAAACAATAGATCATGGTTTAAACTTTTAAAACTAAGAAAATCTAAATATATGACCTTGTGACCAAATCTGAAGGTCACAGGAAGGTCATAATGATATTAAACATATTTAGCCATAATATTTTACCACACATTATAGTACTTATGATTAATTAGTTATAAACAGCAAACATCTTTGTTAAAATTTAGCTTCAGAAAAAGTGAAGAAAACAACAGAAATGAATGAAATCTTAAAATTTTATGATACTGATATCTGCATTACTTTCGGGTCTTGGCAAATGATATAATTCACGTCAAATATTCCGACTTACTATAAAACAATATTGAAAAATGTTTTATTAAACTAATTTCATAAGAATTAAGATGTTTTGTGGCAAAAGTCTCCTTTGAATTGGTCAGTTTGCAGTCTTGTCTGAAAAAGATGTCAAAAAGTGTCAGAAAAATATATAAGTGCACGTGCACTTAAATGGACGTGCTACGGCTAAAGTGCACTTGAAACTGAAATTGTTGGTTGTAATGAGTTACACTTGTTACTAGCTTCATTTTGATACCTTATTTGGGATTATGCATTTGACAAAAAAAATTGGTCTGTTCTCACTACCTTCTACTTCAACTCTGTGGCCTGCTACTTTTGTCAAAAATAAAGAAAATATATGTTCTATATCTATTAAAATCAACCTCTTACTTCACAATTTTAGCCTTCTACTTTTCAAGTTAAGGAAAACCCTGGATGTGGAAGGATGGGTTTTGGACATACATGTAATTGTGTTGATTTGGAATTGTAGGTGACAACAAAAATTTCATGACTTTGACTAAAAAAGAAAATTTTGTGAAATGTGTTCTTGAGGAAGATAAGTAATTTTTCAGAATTTGATGAAGTTCAAAGACACAAATTTTTTGAATGTTTTAATGGATATATAGGAAATTCAACAGGTAATTTTAGATGATGGAGATACTTGTTTGTAATTGCTAATTAGTGAAGAAATAAAACATATAGATGTTAGAGTTATTCCTTCAATAATTTATTTTATAAAAGCATAATCGTTGATTAAAAGTTTGTTTAAATGAAAGGTAATAATAAAAAGTTTTATTTTTTAAATTAAAAGATTTTTAGGAATTGCTTCTTACATGAAACAGTTACTTGTGCATGTCATGAAATATTAAGTTAAAAAAGTTATGTTCAACAGGTATAAAATAAGTTACAACATGGTTTAATACAGAATAATTCGTGTACATGTATTGCATATTCATTAAGTTTTGTTGGGTACCGATTTACATACATGATTTTTGTGAGTAGCAGTCTATCATTGAATTTGATAGCTGATGAAATATTAAATTAAAATGTATAAGGTTGTGTGCAAGCTATGAAATAAATTTACAATGAATGTTAATTTGGAAAATCAAGAAAAAAATGAATGAAATGATAGTATGTTCAACATAGTTACATGACAAAATATTAACTTTGATGCATTAGACTGCAAGTTTACAGATGATTGTAAAATGAAATAAGTTTAAATTGCTAGTTTTTTTTATAGAGTAATGCTATTGTTTATATAGATTTCACAGATCGGATTTTGTCACCATCTACTGTAAAAGAGATTGCTAGTGGCAATTTCATTTTCAAAGCTTGAACACTGGTTTGTAATTTTTTTTGTCCATTTCAAGAGGGATGGATTGCATTAAACCTTCTAATTGTGGAGTAAACATGGTCAATTTGACCATTTTTCCCTCAGTGTTTACAAGGCATTTCAAAACAATAGCATAGCCTGCTGTGGTTTCAGTAAAGGCGTTTCTGCACTTATTGCAAATGTAGGTTGGCTCCAGCTTTTTGAAGTAACACTTCTCATTAAGACAGCACCTGAAAAATTAAAAGTTGACACTTAAAACAAATGTGGAATAAAAAATAGAAACTATATTTAAAATTTAAACATTTAAAATTTAATAATCTTGTATTCTACAATCATCTGTAGAATCCAATGGATAATGAAGTAAACACGTTGAGAGGTAGCTATAAATAGACATTGACATATAAATTCTAAACATTAAATATAGAAACTATTTTTAAAAAAAAATCACATTAAATAACAAATGAAGTTAATGTGTAATTGTCAAAGTTTCTACGAGTAAGGCTAAGTATTTAGTTTCTGTATAAAACTCACCAGCACATGTTTCCTTGACAACAACTTGTGCAGAGTAATTAAAAAAACATAAACCATGCGTTTGTGTATTACTTTCGTGCAAATATTTGATATATATGTTTGGAATGTTATTATAGACAATAATTTAAAAAGTATATTTTATTTATTTTGAAAATTTGAACAGTTAAGCGACAAATTTATTATTAACTTTTCTTGTTTTATTGTTTTTTATTTAAGCATGGGACAAAAATTTTCAGGTGTTTTTTAATAAGGTCAATTTAATGAAATGACAACAAAACTCAATATTGTATTTAAAGACCTTAATACATATTTACAATGCTCTTTTGATGTACTTATGAATGTTTATGACAAATAAAAATGATATTTGAAATCAAAATAAGATGTTCAGGAGATGGGTCTTAATTGATGGGAACAAGAAATACTGTGAGCAAGCTCACGGAGGATAACCCCCGCTTTAAAAAGTCTAAGTCCAATTATTCCCCTTAAATAATATCCAACAGCAACCAAAATTCTTAATGCACATCTCCATATGGTGTACATGCTTTGTGTAAAGTTTCTTCAAAATCCATCAAGGGGTTTAGGAGGAGTTGCGCTTACGAGGTCTCCCACTGAACAACATGTTTCAAAAAGTCTAAGTCCAATTATCACCCTTGAATGATATTCGACAGCAACCAAAATTTTTCATGCACATCTCCATATTGTGTACATGCTTTGTGTAAAGTTTCATCAAAAATCCATCAAGGGGTTTAGGAGGAGTTGCGCTTACCAGGTATGTGGACAGACGGACGGACGGACGGACAGACAGGGCGATTCCTATATACCCCCCAAACTTTGTTTGCTGGGGGTATAATGAGTGTAATTTTGTCAAAAATGATTGATAGAAATTTTTCAAAATCAAACATTTAAAATATTTTGTACCCACAATTGGTTTTCTGGGTATAAATTCATCTATTTTTCATGATTAAGGGGCTGTTATGATGTTTTCAGATATCTTATATCAGGTCATCTGACAACCTATTGAGACTTTTGTAAAGCTAACTCAGCTGAATGTTTTAGCAAGCAATAGCTTTTCACTATCTACACACTAGGTTCATGTTGCTGTGATAAGTGGGTGCAGAGAAAATTTTTATTTACACAAAAAATGTAGCACTAAAGTCAAAATTTATTAAACTGGTAAACAGGAAGTAGTGATTCATTCATTTGCAATACAATAAAGTCATCATTGTGAATAGTGGTTGCTGAGAAAATTGTTGCAAAATTATGTTGTTAACGGACAAACAGAGGTAATCCCAGTTTAATTCCTCATCTTTGAAACAAGAGTATAAGTATTACCTGTATGAAGTGGTTGTATCTAAACCAATAAGTTGTCCCAAAGAATTGAAATTTTGTTCATCTTCAGAGTCTTCAGAGTCAGATGAGATTTCATCTTTGTCTGGTGGTGGTATTATCTGAAATTGTTTAAAAAATAATGTCATTCAATTTTTTGTAATGTACTGTTAGAGTATGGTTAAAAGTTTATTTTAAAAAGAACTAGCCCGAATTATTGAACAATGTACAACAGTAAACTAGCCTGAACAATGGAAAGTTTAGTAGAAGTCACTAGCCCGAATGAATTTTTAGTAGTCCCTGGCTTCGGGTTACCAGTTAAAGGCGAGCACTGGATAATATGATTTTTTTTTACTTTTGAGAAATTTCTAATAATATTAGTTGTTGGACAGACAGACATCATGGACATTTAAACAAAAAGCATACATGTTCTACCAGTCTTTGCAAAAGTTTAAAATTTGTGCAGTTTGACACCTTAAATTTTCTGTTAGACTGAATTAAGCTTTTTTTCTGGACCAAATTTTCCGGATTTGTTAAATTTGTCATGAGTAAACAGAATGAACAAGAAATACTGTAAGCAAGCTCACCGAGGACCCCCCCTGCTTTACAAAAAAATGTCCAAGTCCAATTATCTCTGCTGAATTATATCTGACAGTAAAAGAAATTCTTCATACACATCTCCATGTGGTGTATATTATTCCTGTAAAGTGTCTTTGAAGTCCATCTAGCGATTAAGGAGGAGTAGCGCTTACGAGGTATCCCATTTAACACCAAGTCTAAAAAGTCTAAGTCCAATTATCTCCCTTGAATGATGTTTGACAGCAACAAAAATTCGTTATGCACATCTCTATATGGTGTACATCCTACATGTAAACTTCATCAAAATCCGTCAAGTTTAGAAGGAGTTGCGCTTACGAGGTATGTGAACAGACGGACTGACAGTCAGGGCGATTCCTATATACCCCCCTAATTTAGTTTGCGGGGGTTTTAATTAAACATCTGTTTAATTAATTTTACAAATTATATTGGTCGACATTTGGTTTGTTGTCCAACTTCAATTTTACTGGACAGGTTTGTCATATTTTGGGAAGAATGTATTACTACTAGTTCTTGAAGTAGTTTTAAGGTTGTTAAAATAATTCTATACTTACTTCTAGAGATGAACCAGTCATATTAGCCAAGACATGTTTCTGGCCTTTAGTTTTTTTGTCATATGTTGAAATTTAACAATTTAACATTTGCTCCTTCTGGGATTTCTTGCACTGACATATTTCTCCATAGTGCAACACTGATGGTGCTGGTTTGGTCTTTAATTTTAATTCTTTTAAATGGAATCTCTTCATTGGAAGTAGATGATCTTTTTGTGCAAGCATGAGCACTCTAAAAGAAAAAAAAATTAAAATAGCAAAAGTAGAGTCTATTATTCATATTCATATATAACACTAGGAATTATACAATTAAATTCAAAAAATATGTTACTTATTATTATTTGACTATAAATAACGACTTTTTATTGGTTCAATGGGTATTTTTTATGTGTTTGGAAATTGTAATAATCACTGCGAAATAATGCACTGAGGTGCTTTTTTATTAAATAATGCATTAAGGTGCTTCACTGAGCTGCTTATTTATACTTGTGTAAGCTTCAACAAGTACCCAAATATAGGAACAGGGAAAATTCTCATGTTATTTTTTGAAAATGGGTCAAAGACAGAAATGGCCGGATTTCGTTTCAAAAGGAAGTATATGAGCCACAGACCTGAAATCATATCCCACCTTATGGGAGCCCATACTGATGCTGCATACCAAATATCAATAGGCTGTGATTAGTAGTTGCTGAGAAAACTGTTACAAAAATTTTCTATTATTGGACATTTATGTCAAAAATTAACTAAGTCGGTAAACAGGAAGTAGGTGAACGACAGACCTGAAATCATATCCCACTTTATGGGAGCCCATGCTGATGCTGCATACCAAATATTAAGAGGCTGTGATTAGTAGTTGCTGAGAAAACTGTTACGAAAATTTTCTATAATTGGACATTTATGTAAAAAATTAACTAAGTCTGAAAACAGAAAGTAGATGAGCGACAGACCTGAAATCAAATCCCACCTTATGGGAGCCCATACTGATGCTGCATACCAAATATCAAGAGGCTGTGATTAGTAGTTGCTGAGAAAACTGTTACGAAAATTTTCTATAATAGGACATTTATGTAAAAAATTAACTAAGTCGGTAAACAGGAAGTAGGTGAGCGACAGACCTAAATTGAATCCCACCTTATGGAAGCCCATGCTGATGTTGCATACCAAATATCAAGAGGCTGTGATTAGTAGTTGCTGAGAAAACTGTTACGAAAGTATTTTCCCCGCCCGCCGCCCGCCCGACATTCCCCATTTTATAACCCGGATTTTCACTAGTGAAATCCGGCCAAAAATTCTTTTTCATTGGTTCATTCTTAAGATTTGCTTGTTCTTAACAAATCGTCACTTTGCTTTATATCGAAGGAAAATTATGTTTTAAAGAAATGACAGTGTGAACAACAAATAAAGAAAGAATGTGTCCATGGGACACAGATGCTCCTGCTGGCCTAAAAAAAAAGTTCAAGTCCGACAGGTCTGAAAGTCGCTTAGGACGCATAGTTTATCATACTGAACCATCCTACTAAGTTTCTAATCATCCCCATGTACAGTTTCTGAGAAAAGCTTGACAGAAATTTTGATGTCGATTTTTGTATCAATCCAGCACCAAACAGGAAGTAGAGGTCTGACAGGTCTAAAAATTGCTTAGGACGTATAGTTTGTCATACTGAACCATCCTCCCAAGTTTCAAGTCATTCCCATTTATGGTTCTGAGACATGAGTAAAACTTAATGCCCCCCCCCCACCATGTCGTTGCGGGGACATAAAAAAGAGACTAACCTCATTTAACGACAATGAAATTTTATTTTGACAGAAAAAGACGTTAAAGGCAACTGATTCAGAACTAAGATTTTGTCTAAGGGAAAAATTTCACAATGATAACTTTGAGGAAATGTTCAGCAGTCAGGCATTCATTTTCGATAAGCATTGTTAAAGTTAAAACAATGATTTAATTGTTTTTAACACCTGATAATAAACACATATTTTTAATTTTTAGCTCACCTGGACCGAAGGTCCATGTGAGCTATTACCATCACTTGGCGTCCGTCGTCGTCTGTCGTCGTCGTCTGTCGTCGTCGTCGTCTGTCGTCGTCGTCTGTTAACAATTTTTCAAAAATCTTCTCCTCTGAAACTACCAAACAGAATTTAATGAAACTTGGTATGAATGATCCTTAGGGTGTCCTGCACCAAACTTGTGTTTTGATTTTTAATCCGTTAAAAAACATGGCCGCCGTTACTAAAAATAGACTAGGGGGTCAGACTACTGTTTTTGGCTTATAAATCAAAAAGTATAAGAGATAGAGGAAATCTGAGGCCACGTTACTGATTCAGCATCGAAAGCTCTACAAAAGTCTCCATTTGGTCAAAGTTGTCAGATGACCCCTTATAGGGGTTAGGGCCCCTTAAAGGTGAAAAATAGCATTTTTTCATGTTTTTGGCCTACAGAATGAAAACTATTGCAGATAGAGATTAGCTGTTGCTTGCTTAAATGTTCAGCTCATTTAACTCTACAAAAGTCTCCATAGGGTCGAAGTTGTCAGATGAACCCTTATAGGGGTTACGGCCCCTTAAAGTTGAAAAATAGCCATTTTTCATGTTTTTGGCCTACAGAATGAAAACTATTGCAGATAGAGATTAGCTGTTGCTTGCTTAAATGTTTAGCTCATTTAGCTCTACGAAAGTCTCCATAGGGTCGAAGTTGTCAGATACATGTAACTCCTTATAGGGGTTACGGCCCCTGAAAAATGGCGTTTTTTCATGTTTTTGTCCTACAGAATGAAAACTATTGCACATAGAGATTAGCTGTTGCTTACTTAAATGTTCAGCTCATTTAGCTCTACAAAATTTTCCATAGGGTTGAAGTTGTCAGATGACCCCTTATAGGGGTTACGGCCCCTGAAAAATAGCGATTTTTCATGTTTTTGGCCTACAGAATGAAAACTATTGCAGATAGAGATTAGCTGTTGCTTGCTTAAATGTTCAGCTCATTTAGCTTTACAAAATTCTCCATAGGGTCGAAGTTGTCAGATGACCCCTTATAGGGATTACGGCCCCTAAAAATAGCGATTTTTCATGTTTTTGTCCTACAAAATGAAAACTATTGCAGATAGAGATTAGCTGTTGCTTGCTTAAATGTTCAGCTCATTTAGCTCTACAAAAGTCTCCATAGGGTCGAAGTTGTCAGATAACCCCTTATAGGGGTTACGGCCCCTGAAATATAAAGATTTTTCATGTTTTTGGCCTACAGAATGAAAACTATTGCAGATTGAAGATTAGCTGTTGCTTGCTTAAATGTTCAGCTCATTTAGCTTTACGAAAGTCTCCATAGGGTCGAAGTTGTCGGATAACCCCTTATAGGGGTACTTCCCCTGAAAAATAGTGTTTTTTCATGTTTTTGGCCTACAGAATGAAAACTGTTGCACATAGAGATTAGCTGTTGCTTGCTTAAATGTTCAGCTCATTTAGCTCTACAAAATTCTCCATAGGTCGAAGTTGTCAGATGACCCCTTATAGGGGTTACGGCCCCTGAAAAAAGCCATTTTTCATGTTTTTGGCCTACAGAATGAAAACTATTGCAGATAGAGATTAGCTGTTGCTTGCTTAAATGTTCAGCTCATTTAGCTCTACAAAAGTCTCCATAGGGTCGAAGTTGTCAGATGACTCCTTATAGGGGTTATGGCCCCTTATAGGTGAAAATGGTGTTTTTGGCCTATAGAATGAAAACTATTGCAGGTAGAGAAAAGCTGTTGCTTGCTTAAATGTTCAGCTCATTTAGCTCTACAAAAGTATAGGGTCAACATCAAGACCAGGTGAGCGATTCAGGCTCCTGGGAGCCTCTTGTTCACGATTGTTAAAAGCAAATTGAAATACAATGTATGACATGAACAAGAGGCTTCCAGGAGCCTGAATCGCTCACCTGGTCTTGATGGCAACCCTATGAAGACTTTTGTAGAGCTAAATGAGCTGAATGTTTAAGCATGAAAAATCATATCTCTATCTGCAATAGTTTTCATTCTAAATAATCAAAAAACACTATTATTCAACTTTTAAGGGGCTGTGACCTGTAACCCCTAGAAGGGGTTATCAGACAACTTCAACCCTATGAAGACTTTTGTAGTACTAAATGAGTTGAACATTTAAGCAAGCAACAGCTTTTCTCTATCTGCAATAGTTTTCATTCTATAGGCCAAAAACACTATTTTTCGCCTTTAAAGGGCTGTAACCCCTGTAAGGGGTCATCTGACGACATCAACCCTATGAAGACTTTTGTAGAGCTAAATGAGCTGAACATTTAAGCAAGCAACAGCTTTTCTCTATCTGCAATAGTTTTCATTCTATAGGCAAAAAACACTATTTTTCGCCTATAAAGGGCTTTAACCCCTATAAAGGGTCATCTGACAACTTTGACCCCATGGAGACTTTTGTAGAGCTAAATTAGCTGAACATTTTAGCAAGCAACAGCTTTTCCCTATCTGCAATAGCTTTCATTTTATAGGCCAAAAACAATATTTTTCGCCTTTAAGGGGCTGTAACCCCTATAAGGGGTCATCTGACAACTTTGACCCTATGGAGACTTTTGTAGAGCTAAATGAGCTGAACATTTAAGAAAGCAACAGCTTTTCTCTATCTACAATAGTTTTCATTCTATAGGCCAAAAAAATGCAAAATGCTATTTTTCACCATTAAGGGGCTGCAACCCCTATAAGGGATCATTTGACAACTTTGACCCTATGGGGACTTTTGTAGAGCTAAATGAGCTGGACATTTAAGCAAGCAACAGCTTTTCTCTATCTGCAATAGTTTTCATTCTATAGGCCAAAAACACTATTTTTCGCCTTTAAGGGGCTGTAACCCCTATGAGAGGTCATCTGACAACTTTGACCCTATGGAGACTTTTGTAGAGCTAAATGAGCTGAACATCTAAGCAAGCAACAGCTTTTCTCTATCTACAATAATTTTCATTCTATAGGCCAAAAACATGCAAAAACGCTATTTTTCACCTTTCAGGGGCTGTAACCCCTATAAGGGATCATCTGACAACTTTGACCAAATGGAGACTTTTGTAGAACTTTTGATGCTGAAGCAGTAGGGTGGCATCAGATTTCATCTATCTCTTATACTTTTTGATTTACGAGCCAAAAACAGTAGTCTGACCCCCCTGGTCTATTTTTAGTAACGGTGGCCATATTTTTTGACGGATCAAAAATCGAAACAAGTTTGGTGCAGGACACCCTAAGGATCATTCATACCAAGTTTCATTAAATTCTGTTCAGTAGTTTCAGAGGAGAAGATTTTTGAAAAATTGTTAACAGACGACGACGGACGCCAAGTGATGGTAATAGCTCACATGGACCTTTGGTCCAGGTGAGCTAATAAAAAGTTAAAATAATAAGAAGGTACTAAACCATTTCTATTTTTTATACTTGGGCCTCAAATCGGCAGTCTTATGAATATAAGGATTTGTATCAAGATTATTGAACATTATTTATTTATTTAAAGATCTTATCAAAGTAAAAAATAAATTTTAGTATTTACCAGAACAACTTTGCCTTGCACTGTGCATCTAGTTTTTTGTGGTGACCCACAAGCTTCCATTATATCCATTTGTGCACTTCCTGTCAATTTCGCAATTTTTTCATCTTTATCTGGAATGACGATGAAATCTGTTGACGATGTTCTGAAGACGTCACTCTTTGAAGTAATGATGACAGTACTAAAATAATAAAAATAAACATATACACATGTATATTTTGAACTTGTCTTTAAACAAGAGGCTCCCAGGAGCCTGAATCGCTCACCTGGCCTTGATGTTAACCCTATAAAGACTTTTGTAGAGCTAAATGAGCTGAACATTTAAGCAAGCAACAGCTTTTCTCTATCTACTAGTTTTCATTCTGTAGGCCCAAAACGTGAAACATTATTTTTGGGCCCATAACCCCTGTAAGGGGTCATCTGAAAACTTCAACCCTGTGAAGACTTTTGTAGAGCTAAATTAGAGCTGATTTGGATATAATGTTTGGCTTTTTTAATATTTTGGTAGAGCGCCTCTGATGAGTCTTCAATAGACGAAACGCGCGTCAGACGTAGCAAAATTTATTGTCTGGAACTTTGTTGAAGTTTTTATTATTAGCTGAACTTGTAAGCAAGCAACAGCTTCTGTCTAGCTGCAATAGTTTTCATTCCATAGGCCAAAAACAGGAAAAAACGTTATTTTAGGGGCTGTAATTGTGCAAAACATTTTTCAAATCCGTTGACGGTTTTCAAGGTATCATCAGGAAACCTTTAATTTAGGGGCAGAAAATCAGACATCAAATAAAACAAAAGGTACAACAAATTACGTTGGTACTTGGTGTGGCAGGGTACACTGTGGTATAAAACCAATTATATACCTTTCGGGTTTCTTGATGAAGTCGTTCAGAATCAAGCATTCTCCTTTTTTGAAGAGAGGAAACTTTTCTTCATCGTACAAAATAAACTTCACACAATCTGTGCTGTCTGCAATAATACCAGTTATCATTTTTCCATCTCCTCTAGCTTCTGATTTGTATGTAATGGGGTTGCTGGCTTCCATACATTTCACAGTATAAAATCTATGTATTGTTTTTTCTCCTGCACTTGCTTTTAAACTGCTTAGGTTTTCTGGAAAAAAAGACAAACTTTAATGTAAGGGAGTAAGAATATATTGTTTATATTGATATTGTGATATTTTGGTTTACGATACATATCACGATATGCTGCAGAAAATAAAGATACAAAAAATAATTGATGGAATGTTTACAAACATCTTACTTTTTTAGTTTGGTAATCAAATTACATGAAGTTTAAAGTCAATAACTGATCAATGTGGGTATATTGTAACATGATCTTCTGACATCAAATACACAATGTGGGATATTTCCAATTGCACGAACTAGTGTGAATATACATCAACTTGCATGTGTTAAATTGGCAAAACACTTTTCAATAGGGACTTTTATATGAAAATATATACATCGTGATATGTATCATAATGCATGTCGAATATCCTAATACTTATTGTTTGTAGAAATATGTGCTGGCACACTCCTATTTCAATGTACAAAATTTATTGATACATGTAATTTATCAAGATATTTTTTTACAATATAAGAATAGACTAGTGTTGTGTTTATTCAAATCCAGTTGTTTTGATCATGAATATTGGCAAATTAAAATTATTAGGCAAACTAAAAAAAAAATGTTTTAAATATTTTATATGGATGCAATTTATGCCAAAACATTTCATATCACACATAATAATGTTTTATTACATACATGTAAATTTATAATTGTCAAGAAAGTAATTTTTAATATAAATTACATACCATTGATGCTATTAGTATGAATTTCTCTCTTTCAACCTCTCGTTCCGTTATATTGATGATGTCCTTTCACTAAACAATTCTCGATTTGGTGACTTTCTCCATCTCATATATCCACAGGAGCTTGAGATAAAGGACACAACGGATTCTAGGAAGTCTGCTTCATATTTAGATCTACATCTCGAAATTGACTCTCAAGGAAGACTTTCAACAAGGCTCTATGACAAACGTGATGACTTCAACTTTCCAAATGCACTTATAGACAAATATGGGAATTCGATCTCTCAGATGAGTGCAGATGTTGGTTTGTCATAGGGTGTTGTTTTGTCTTCCTTTACCGGATTTGACACGCTGAATGGACTATTGGCAACGCAACGGGTGTGCTATAGCAAGCAGGAACTGCTTACTCTTCCGGAGCACCTGAGTTCACTCTGGTTTCGACTAGAGTTCGCGTTGTTGATTGATATTCAGTTGTTTTGTGTTTCCATGTTTTACATGTTGTCTGTTTTTGTCCCGTTCTTGTTGGTGTTTGCTGGTTTTGTCTCTGCCCTTTCGGACTTTTGATATTCGGATACCCCATTGGTACCTCTGATTCTTGCAATATTATAGACTAAAGTTCTTTTAGTAATATATATATATACATGATTTGCATCTTTAATACAGTTTGCTACATTTAAAACTAAAAAAATCATGAACAAGAATAAAAAGCAAGTTAAAAAAAAACAATTACTTGTCATTGTCATGTTGTACTCACAGAAGACAATGCTTTTTAAGAGTGTAAGCTTTAAATTTTCTGCAATTATACCGTTTGCTACATTTTGAACTAGAAAAATTCATGAACAAGAATAAAAAGCATGTTAAAAAAAACAATTACATGTCATTGTACATGTTGTACTCACAGAAGACAATGCTTTTTTAAGAGTGTAAGCTTTAAATTTTCTTCAATTAAACTTATTTCAAAAAATTTCAATTTTTATCATGTTTATAAGGAATTATTTGAGCTGTAGATCTGAAATGAAATAAAAAATTACTGATACCACCATGATGATGCTGTATGCGCCTTTAGCCACTAGCTTTCTCATGGAGTTTAGTAAAAAGTCATTGTGACAAGTAAAACATTTGATTATTTTTGAATGAACTTATGTAGAGAAGCGTAGTGCAATTGCCAGTGAGTATCTGACGATGTGTTCTGCAATATTTTTCCCTGCATGCCTTTCAACATTCACCATTAATGAACTTCAAAGATTTTTAGTAATGAAAATAAATACTTGTACATGTATATACATCATATATACAACTACATGTAAATTAACACCTGTGTGTTAGAGTCTACCTGTATTACTGTACATGTACATTTGTATAAATCCATGTAAAAAGTCAAATTATTCAGTTTTTCCAATAGCATATTTCATAATATAAGGCATGTCAAACAATAATGCATACTTAAAATAACCATAAAAATGATTTAAAAGTTGTTTCTATATAATTTAGCATATTATTCTATAACTGAGGGATCAGCAGTTATTTTATCAAAACACAAACTTAGTAAAATTAAGCTGTCCAAACTATGTACACGACTCAAGGCAACATAGGCTTGTCCATGTTGAAAGATATTACTGTCCAAAGACATCGCTGTAGAAGACAAAGTTAAACCTTGTACTTTATGTACTGTTGCTGCCCAACATTTAACCAAAGGAAACATTTCTCTGACTATCATACTGCCTTGATATAAATATTCTTGTTTATATTTTGAAATAACCACAGAACCATTTTGCGCTACTATTCCAGAGGGCATTTGTTCCATATTTTCAAATTTAACACATATATGTGTAACTTCATTTGTAACAGAGTTTATTTCAAAATTTGTAATAATTCCTCTAGCACCATTTACTAAGCCAAAGCTCAATGCGATATTTCTTAAAAGCATAAGTCTGCTTCCAATGGATATGGATAAAATACGGGGCAGACCTCCAGCCAAACGATCATCTTCTGGAATTAAAGATTCGTTTGTCAATTGAGAGTTTGGTTCAATATCTTTTTCTGAAAAATAATGATCAGCTTTGATAACAACTATGTTGGCTTGCAAACTCATTTGAGCAGCATCATTGTGCAAGTTGACCTGTTGTCTAGGTGGGAAAATGTGTAAACAGTCCAATAATGGGATGGTTGCATCCTCAGGATTATAATTTACTTTGGACAATCTGGTTTGTAATAAAGACATGTCTTCAGTCATTAACTGTCCAACTCGTATTCTATTTAACATTGAAGCATAAGTTTTATTTCCAACTTGTCGCATATTTTCCAATAATAAAAATGGTTTAAACATTGGCCACAATATTGAATGTTTAAAAGCAAATTGCCCTCTTACTGGACGAAGTTGAAAAAAGTCTCCCACTACTATAACATTTAACCCACCAAATGGCAAGTCATTGTCTTTAATATATTGAAGTCTATTGTGAATATATTGTAGCATCTTTGAACTCACCATACTTATTTCATCAATAACTATGGTTTTCACATTTTGTAATTTCCCCCTCAATTTATGTAATGATGTAGATGAGAGTTCACTATAATCATATCCAAAGGTATGTTCTACTGGGACTTTAAGAGCGCTATGAATAGTTTCTCCTTTTATATTGTGAGCAGCAACTCCTGTAGGCGCCATAACTAACACAGGATTCTGCCCACTCATATTTGCTGATACCAGTTTCAAATAATCCACAAGCACATTAAATAGAAAAGACTTTCCAACACCTGCACCACCAGTAATGAATATTTTGATACTACATCTTTCTTTAATGCATCGCTGAACATAGTTGAGGACTTTTAGTTGGTCTTTTGTTAACTTTTTAAGATATATATTCTATGCCAAGTATTTTCTTCTAAAGTATTATTACAGGATAGTTCATTTAAATTTCTTTTTTTCAAATATTTCAGAATGACTTTCTGGAAAACATTCTTCATCATGAGGCAACTTGTTTTGTAAATTTCTTTCTTCAGAAGAGTTCTCATTTCCTTGAGAAACAATTTCTCCAAAACTTTCATCAATAACAGGCTCAGAAATATTTTCATGAGTATTTGGTGAGTGAGTGAGTGAGTTGGTGTTTTACGCCCGTGCAACGCTATATAGGTTATTTAGAGGCGATGAACATGAAAAAGATGATAAAATGAAAATGAAATGATGATGATAAATGGAATATGGGGATGGGGTGGGACACAAAGGACCGGTAAATTTTTAAGAACCACAGGAAAAGGGGAAAGGTGGGTAGGGGCGGAAAATTTAGCCTATGTGGTGCACTACTTGGCGGTCCACAAAGGGGTCTTTTACATGCATGAAGCGTGGCACTCTCCACACACGTTGGCCCACTATGGTCGGCGGTCAGGGTTTCCGTATTATAGACATGACAACCCCCGCGGACGAGGGCCACCCTATTCAGCCACCTAGGGTACACACTTGGTCGCTCTGTGGGCTGAGCACTGACCCGACGTCAGAATCCCAAGACCCTTAGTCGCCTCTTACGACAAGCTAGGCTCTGCTGCGGGCCTATTCGCCACCCGGGCCCCGCACGGGACCATGAGTATTTGGAGCAAAACAGCTAGAATCAAAATTTGCAATGTTTATTGATTGAATAAGGTTTTCAATCTCTGAAAACTTATACCCGATATTTACAGCTTCTCTGTCAAAACAAGAATACTTCATTAAGAAAACATCTCTTTAACTTTTACCTTTAATTGTCAAGTCTTTAGAATGACTATGTGGGAAAAACAATAATAAGTAACTGTAATAGTATTCATCATAACCTTTTAATGGAAATGATATTCTAACAACTGCTGATTTTTCCTCTTTTTCAAATATTTTTCTCCAGGAATATCCAACCTATAATAATTTTTATTTAATTTTTTGTCATTGTGAACAACTTCGTAACTTCTGCAAAAAGAGAATAAGCTGACATTTTGTAGGATTTGTGGACATGCATAATAATAGTCAATGATATTGTTTAAAAATATATCGGAAGAATTCGGCGACAGAGCATCAAGTTCTTCTTGTGGTTTAAGTCGCTTGTAACGTCTTTCTGGAAAAAATGGAAAAAATTGCAAATGTCCGATACGATAGGCAGCTTCTTGTGTGCTTAAAGTTCGATGTTTTAGCAAACAAAATCCTATTTTACACATCCTACTTCTTAAAGAAACAGGTTCAACAGATTCTTCAATATTGTGAATTGTTTCACTTAAAGCATTCCTTAGTGTATTTGGTTCTGACTTGCACACATAACTACAAACATAGTAAGCAACACTTATCGGGCCATTTACCATTTGAATATCCATGTTTGCTTGCCAATTCAACAATATGGTTGGATTATAAGCATTTACCATTGTATCAGATGTTGAACGTTTAGTTGCATAAAATTTTCTAGATTCATTAATGTCAATTGAAGGCAAAATTTTTGTTTTGTTGCAAACATCATATGGAAAATAAAATTTACATTTACTCCCTCGCTGACAAGTTTTCCTGTGCGAATTAACTTGTAATTTTGAAACTAAGGCATGCAATTCTACTTCATTTTTGTCTGGAATTTGAGTACATATTACTTTATCAATATAATTCACAAGTTCCTCACTTGTAGAACTCTGAAGTGTTGGAGCAGTCTCAATCCAAAAAAATATGTGCAAGTGAGGACTACCTCGTGACTGAAACTCTACTCTTGCAAAATAGTCTTATACAACACCTAAAGGCTTTTGAGGCCTATTATTTACATGTTTAAATAAGGCTCTCCATCTTCTTTCAAAATGCAATGTGTCATTAATGGGTTCTTTTTAACAGCTTGTGGCAAGTCTTTTAAGGATACCCCCAACATGTCAGCTAATTCAGGCCAATGGTAGTCATTAGCAGATAAAGTCATAAAAAGTGTTGGTGACCCAAGATTTTTAACCATAGCAAGCAAGTTATATAAAACATCTTTCCAATATGCTGCGGTACCCCTCAAAGATTTCATGAACATGTACGAGTTCTTCACAATATTTATATTGTCACTCATTTTTTTTCCATTCGTAACATCGCGAGCTTGTATTAAATTTGAAGAGCTTTTTTTGCCTACTTTCAAAAATATTGATACAAGTTGAAAAAGTGCTTGTTTTTCATAAGTATTCACAGATGTCAATAAATAAGGTATATCACAACGCCATCTGTCATCAACATTGTACAATCGAGATCTATAATACTTTAATAAAGTTAATTTTTTGTTTCGTTTATCACTAAAGCCTGCAATACCATAAGGAAATAATGTAGGAAATGCCATTTCTTCCCCATGTTCCAGTTTAGATAAATCCACTAAAGAATCTTTTTCAGATCTTAATGGTAAAATACATGTAGGACTCTTGCTCTTCATAGCTTCATCTATATTTATATCAGGCATGCAATGATCAATTGGTATAGTACCAATTTTCTTCCAAAAAACATGAATCAGTTGAAATATTATCGTGTGTATTGTCATGTTGACAAGACATGTTTATAGTTACATTTTTGTACAAAGGATTATTACATTTTAACCATTATAAAGCTTGCAAAACTTTCTGACAATCAACAATTGACGGCTTTTTAGTTGTAGATGATGGGTTAACATATGCTATAGATGAATTTGAATTACAAGTGCAAAGCTGAATCTTAGCAGTCATGTTTTCAACAGACAGGCAAATGAATAACAAGTCCTTTCATGCCCAACTGGCCTATAGGAAATGCAGGCAAAACAATAAGACTGAAAAATGTATTGATCAAAGAAATGCACCTCTTTTCTATAATTGACAATGATTTTAATAATGTTAGTACTTCCCCAGCATTTAAATTGTTACGTTCATAATCCAAAAAGCACATATTGCTATCTTTTAAAGTTCGTTTACACCAACAGCATAATAAATCTTTTTCGTTCACACCATATAAATCATAAGAACATACACTTCTTTGAATTAGGGTAAGGTTTAGTACAAAAACGCATAATTAGGGTAAGGGTTAGTGTAAAACATATTATTAGGGTTAGGGTTAGAATAAAACTCACAATTAGGGGTAGGGGTTAGCATATAAGATACATTTACGGTTAGGGTTAGTACAAAATTATACAATTAGTGTTATAGTCGATGAAAACACAAAATTAATGGTAGGGGTTAGTACAAAAAATATATTTATGAAAAGGGCTAGGGGTAGCATATAAAGATACAATTAGGGTTAAGGGTTAGCATATAAAGATACATTTAGGGTTAGGGTTAGTAAAAAATTATACAATTAGGGTAAGGGTTAGTACAAAAACGGATAATAAGGGTTAGGGTTAGTGTAAAAAATATTATTAGGGTTAGGGTTAGAATGCAACTCACAATTAGGGTTAGGGGTTAGCATATAAGATACATTTACGGTTAGGGTTAGTACAAAATTATACAATTAGGTTTATATACGATGAAAACACAAAATTAATGGTAGGGGTTAGTACAAAAAATAAATTTATAATAAGGGTTAGTACAAAAACGTATAATTAGGGTTAGGGTTAGTATAAAACACACAATTAGGGTTAGGGTTAGTATAAAACACACAATTAGGGTCAGGGGTTAGCACATACAGATACATTTAGGGTTAGAGTTAGTACAAAATTATACAATTTGGGTATAAGTTAGTACAAAATTATACAATTAGGGTAAAAGTTAGTACAAAAACGTATAATTAGGGTTAGGATAAGTGTAAAACATATTATAAGGGTTAGGGTATAAAACACACAATTAGGAATAGGGGTTAGCATATAATATACATTTAGGGTTAGGGTTAGTACAAAAATATACAATTAGGCTTATAGTCGATGAAAACACAAATTGAGTGGTAGGGGTTAGTACAAAAAATACATTTACGATAAAGGTTAGTACAAAAACGTATAATTAGGGTTAGGGTTAGTGTAAAACATATCATAAGGATTAGGGTTAGTATAAAACACACAATTAGAGTTAGGGGTAGCATATAAAGATACATTTAGGGTTAAGGGTTAGCATAGAAAGATACATTTAGGGTTAGGGTAAGTACAAAATTATACAATTAGGGTTATAGTCGATGAAAGCACAAAATAAGTGGTAGGGGTTAGTACAAAAAATACATTTATGATAAGAGTAAGTAAAAAAAGTATAATTAGGGTTAGGGTTAGTGTTAAACATATAATTAGGGTTAGGATTAGTATAAAAAACACAATTAGGGTTGGGAGTTAGCATATAAAGACACATGTAAAGTTATGGTTAGTTCAAAATTATTTAATTAGGGTAAAGGTTAGTACAAAAACGTATAATTAGGATTAGGGATAGTGTAAAACATATTATTAGGGTTAGGGTTAGAATAAAACTCACAATTAGGGTTAGGCGTTAGCATATAAGATACATTTACGATTAGTGTTAGTACAAAATTATACAATTAGGGTTATATACGTTGAAAACACAAAATTAATAGTAGGGGTTAGTACACAAAATACATTTATGAAAAGGGATAGGGGTAGCATATAAATATACATTTAGGGTTAAGGGTTAGCATATAAAGATACATTTAGGGTTAGTACAAAATTATACAATTAGGGTAAGGGTTAGTACAAAAACGGACAATAAGGGTTAGGGTTAGTGTAACAAATATTATTAGGGTTAGGGTAAGAATGAAACTCACAATTAGGGTTAGGGGTTAGCATATAAGATACATTTACGGTTAGGGTTAGTACAAAATTATACAATTAGGGTAAGGGTTAGTACAAAAACGCATAATTAGGGTAAGGGTTAGTGAAAAACATATTATTAGGGTAAGGGTTAGAATAAAACTCACAATTAGGGTTAGGGGTTAGCATATAAGATACATTTACGGTTGGGGTTAGTACAAAATTATACAATTAGGGTTATAGTCGATGAAAACACAAAATTAATGGTAGGGGTTAGTACAAAAATATATTTATGAAAAGGGTGATGGGTAGCATATAAAGATACATTTAGGGTTAGGGTTAGTACAAAATTATACAATTAGGGTAAGGGTTAGTAAAAAACGGATAATTAGGGTTAGGGTTAGTGTAACAAATATTAATAGGGTTAGGGTTAGAATGAAACTCAAAATTAGGGTTAGGGGTTAGCATATAAGACACATTTACGGTTAGTGTTAGTACATAATTATACAATAAGGGTTATATACGATGAAAACACAAAATTAATGGTAGGGGTAAGTACAAAAAATAAATTTATGATAAGGGTTAGTACAAAAACGTATAATTAGGGTTAGGGTAAGTGGAAAACAAATAATTAGGGTTAGGGTTAGTATAAAACACACAATTAGGGTCAGGGGTTAGCACATAAAGATACATTTAAGGTTAGAGTTAGTACAAAATTATACAATTTGGGTAAAAGTTAGTACAAATTATACAAATAGGGTAAAAGTTAGTACAAAAACGTATAATTAGGGTTAGGATAAGTGTAAAACATATTATTAGGGTTAGGGTTAGCATAAAACACACAATTAGGAATAGGGGTTAGCATATAAGATACATTTACGGTTAGGGCTAGTACAAAATTATACAATTAGGCTTATAGTCGATGAAAACACAAATTGAGTGGTAGGGGTTAGAACAAAAAATACATTTACGATAAAGGTTAGTACAAAAACGTATAATTAGGGTTAGGGTTAGTGTAAAACATATTATAAGGATTAGGGTTAGTATAAAACACACAATTAGGGTTAGGGGTAGCATATAAAGATACATTTAGGGTTAAGGGTTAGCATAGAAAGATACATTTAGGGTTAGGGTAAGTACAAAATTATACAATTAGGGTTATAGTCGATTAAAACACAAAATAAGTGGTAGGGGTTAGTACAAAAAATACATTTATGATAAGAGTAAGTAAAAAAAAGTATAATTAGGGTTAGGGTTAGTGTTAAACATATAATTAGGATTAGGGTTAGTATAAAAACACAATAAGGGTTGGGGGTTAGCATATAAAAACACATGTAGAGTTAGGGTTAGTTCAAAATTAGTCAATTAGGGGAAAGGGCATAATTAGGGTTAGGGTTAGTGTAAAAAATATTATTAGGGTTAGGGATAGAATGAAACTCACAATTAGGGTGAGGGGTTAGCATATAAGATACATTTACGGTTAGGGTTAGTACAAAATTATACAATTAGGGTTATATACGATGAAAACACAAAATTAATGGTAGGGGTAAGTACAAAAAATAAATTTATGATAAGGGTTAGTACAAAAACGTATAATTAGGGTTAGAGTAAGTATAAAACACACAATTAGGGTCAGGGGTTAGCACATAAATATACTTTTAGGGTTAGAGTTAGTACAAAATTATACAATTTGGGTAAAAGTTAGTACAAAATTATACAATTAGGGTAAAAGTTAGTACAAAAACGTATAATTAGGGTTAGGATAAGTGTAAAACATATTATTAGGGTTAGGGTTAGTATAAAACACACAATTAGGAATAGGGGTTAGCATATAAGATACATTTAGGGTTAGGGTTAGTACAAAAATATACAATTAGGGTAAGGGTTAGCACAAAAACACATAATTAGGGTAAGGGTTAGTGTAACAAATATTAATAGGGTTAGGGTTAGAATGAAACTCAAAATTAGGGTTAGGGGTTAGCATATAAGATACATTTACGGTTAGTGTTAGTACATAATTATACAATTAGGGTTATATACGATGAAAACACAAAATTAATGGTAGGGGTAAGAACAAAAAATACATTTATGATAAGGGTTAGTACAAAAACGTATAATTAGGGTTAGGGTAAGTGGAAAACAAATAATTAGGGTTAGGGTTAGTATAAAACACACAATTAGGGTCAGGGGTTAGCACATAAAGATACATTTAGGGTTAGAGTTAGTACAAAATTATACAATTTGGATAAAAGTTAGTACAAAAACGTATAATTAGGGTTAGGATAAGTGTAAAACATATTATTAGGGTTAGGGTTAGCATAAAACACACAATTAGGAATAGGGGTTAGCATATAAGATACATTTAGGGTTAGGGTTAGTACAAAATTATACAATTAGGCTTATGGTCGATGAAAACACAAATAGAGTGGTAGGGGTTAGTACAATAAATACATTTACGATAAAGGTTAGCACAAAAACGTATAATTAGGGTTAGGGTTAGTGTAAAACATATTATAAGGATTAGGGTTAGTATAAAACACACAATTAAGGTTAGGGGTAGCATATAAAGATACATTTAGGGTTAAGGGTTAGCATAAAAAGATACCTTTAGGGTTAGGGTAAGTACAAAATTAAACAATTAGGGTTATAGTCGATGAAAACACAAAATAAGTGGTAGGGGTTAGTCAAAAAATACATTTATGATAAGAGTAAGTAAAAAAAGTATAATTAGGGTTAGGATTAATGTTAAACATATAATTAGGATTAGGGTTAGTATAAAACACACAATTAGGGTTGGGGGTTAGCATATAAAGACACATGTAGAGTTAGGGTTAGTTCAAAATTATTCAATTATGGTAAAGTTTAGTACAAAAAGGTATAATTAGGATTAGGGATAGTGTAAAACATATAATAAGGATTAGAGTCAGTATAAAACACCAGTTAGGGTTAGGGGTTAGCATATAAAGATACATTTAGGGTTAAGGGTTAGCATATAAAGATACATTTAGGGTTAAGGGTTAGCATATAAAAATACATTTAGGGTTAGGGTTAGTACAAAATTATACAATTAGGGTAAGAGTTAGTACAAAAACGCATAATTAAGGTAAAGGTTAGTGTAAATCATATTATTAGGGTTAGGGTTAGAATAAAACTCACAATTAGGGTTAGGGGTTAGCATATAAGATACATTTACGGTTAGGGTTAGTACAAAATTATACAATTAGGATAATATACGATGAAAACACAAAATCTATGGTAGGGGTTAGTACAAAAAATACATTTATGAAAAGGGTAAGGGTAGCATATAAAGATACATTTAGGGTTAAGGGTTAGCATATAAAGATACATTTAGGGTTAGGGTTAGTACAAAATTATACAATTAGGGTAAGGGTTAGTACAAAAACGCATAATTAGGGTTAGGGTTAGTGTAAAAAATATTATTAGGGTTAGAGTTAGAATGAAACTCACAATTCGGGTTAGGGGTTAGCATATAAGATACATTTACGGTTAGGGTTAGTACAAAATTATACAATTAGGGTTATATACGATGAAAACACAAAATTAATGGTAGGGGTAAGTACACAAAATAAATTTATGATAAGGGTTAGTACAAAAAAACGTATAATTAGGGTTAGGGTAAGTGGAAAACAAATAATTAGGGTTAGGGTTAGTATAAAACACACAATTAGGGTCAGGGGTTAGCACATAAAGATACATTTAGGGTTAGAGTTAGTACAAAATTATACAATTTGGGTAAAAGTTAGTACAAAATTATACAATAAGGGTAAAGGTTAGTACAAAAACGTATAATTAGGGTTAGGGTTAGTGTACAACATGTAATAAGGATTAGAGGCAGTATAAAACACACAATTAGGGTTAGGGGTTAGCATATAAAGATACATTTAGGGTTAAGGGTTAGCATATAAAGATACGTTTAGGGTTAGGGTTAGTACAAAATTATACAATTACGGTAAGGGTTAGTACAAAAACGCATAATTGGGTAAGGGTTAGTGTAAAACATATTATTAGGTTTAGGGTTAGAATAAAACTCACAATTAGGGTTAGGGGTTAGCATATAAGATACATTTACGGTTAGGGTTAGTACAAAATTATACAATTATGGTTAAATACGATGAAAACACAAAATTAATGGTAGGGGTAAGTACAAAAAATAAATTTATGATAAGGGTTAGTACAAAAACGTATAATTAGGGTTAGGGTAAGTATAAAACACACAATTAGGGTCAGGGGTTAGCACATAAAGATACATTTAGGGTTAGAGTTAGTACAAAATTACACAATTTGGGTAAAAAGTAGTACAAAATTATACAATTAGGGTAAAAAATAGTACAAAAACGTATAATTAGGGTTAGGATAAGTGTAAAACATATTATTAGGGCTAGGGTTAGTATAAAACACACAATTAGGATTAGGGGTTAGCATATAAGATACATTTAGGATTAGGGTTAGTACAACATTATACAATTAGGCTTATAATCGATGAAAACACAAATTGAGTGGTAGGGGTTAGTACAAAAAATACATTTACGATAAAGGTTAGTACAAAAACGTATAATTAGGGTTAGGGTTAGTGTAAAACATATTATAAGAATTAGGGTTAGTATAAAACACACAATTAGGGTTATGGGAAGCATATAAAGATACATTTAGGGTTAAGGGTTAGCATAGAAAGATACATTTAGGGTTAGGATAAGTACAAAATTAAACAATTAGGGTTATAGTCGATGAAAACACAAAAAAAGTGGTAGGGGTTAGTCAAAAAATACATTTATGATAAGAGTAAGTAAAAAAAGTATAATAAGGGTTAGGGTGAATGTTAAACATATAATTAGGGTTAGGGTTAGTATAAAACACACAATTAGGGTTGGGGGTTAGCATATAAAGACACATGTAGAGTTAGGGTTAGTTCAAAATTATTCAATTATGGTAAAGGTTAGTACAAAAACGTATAATTAGGCTTAGGGATAGTGTAAAACATATAATAAGGATTAGAGTCAGTATAAAACACACAATTAGGGTTAGGGGTAAGCATATAAAGATACATTTAGGGTTAAGGGTTAGCATATAAAGATACATTTAGGGTTAAGGGTTAGCATATGAAGATACATTTAGGGTTAGGGTTAGTACAAAATTATACAATTAGGGTTATAGTCGATGAAAACACAAAATAAGTGGTAGGGGTTAGTACAAAAAATACATTTATGATTAGAGTAAGTAAAAAAAGTATAATTAGGGTTAGGGTTAGTGTTAAACATATAATTAGGGTTAGGGTTAGTATAAAACACACAATTAGGGTTGGGGGTTAGCATATATGGATACATGTAGAGTTAGGGTTAGTTCAAAATTATTCAATTAGGGTAAAGGCTAGTACAAAAAAGTATAATTAGGCTTAGGGATAGTGTAAAACATATAATTAGGATTAGAGTCAGTATAAAACACAAAATTAGGGTTAGGGTTTAGCATATAAAGATACAGTTAGGGTTAAGGGTTAGCATATAAAGATACATTTAGGGTTAAGGTTAGTACAAAATTATACAATTAGGGTAAGAGTTAGTACAAAAACGCATAATTAGGGTAAAGGTTAGTGTAAAACATATTATTAGGGTTAGGGTTAGAATAAAACTCACAATTAGGGTTAGGGGTTAGAATATAAGATACATTAACGGTTAGGGTTAGTACAAAATTATACAATTAGGATAATATACGATGAAAACACAAAATCTATAGTAGGGGTTACTACAAAAAATACATTTATGAAAAGGGTAAGGGTAGCATATAAAGATACATTAAGGGTTAAGGGTTAGCATATAAAGATACATTTAGGGTTAGGGTAAGTACAAAATTAAACAATTAGGGTTATAGTCGATGAAAACACAAAATAAGTGGTAGGGGTTAGTCAAAAAATGCATTTATGATAAGAGTAAGTAAAAAAAGTATAATTAGGGTTAGGGTTAATGTTAAACATATAATTAGGATTAGGGTTAGTATAAAACACACAATTAGGGTTGGGGGTTAGCATATAAAGACACATGTAGAGTTAGGGTTAGTTCAAAATTATTCAATTATGGTAAAGTTTAGTACAAAAACGTATAATTAGGATTAGGGATAGTGTAAAACATATAATAAGGATTAGAGTCAGTATAAAACACACAATTAGGGTTAGGGGTTAGCATATAAAGATACATTTAGGGTTAATGGTTAGCATATAAAGATACATTTAGGGTTAAGGGTTAGCATATAAAGATACATTTAGGGTTAGGGTTAGTACAAAATTATACAATTAGGGTAAGAGTTAGTACAAAAACGCATAATTAGGGTAAAGGTTAGTGTAAATCATATTATTAGGGTTAGGGTTAGAAAAAAACTCACAATTAGGGTTAGGGGTTAGCATATAAGATACATTTACGGTTAGGGTTAGTACAAAATTATACAATTAGGATAATATACGATGAAAACACAAAATCTATGGTAGGGGTTAGTACAAAAAATACATTTATAAAAAGGGTAAGGGTAGCATATAAAGATACATTTAGGGTTAAGGGTTAGCATATTAAGATACATTTAGGGTTAGGGTTAGTACAAAATTATACAATAAGGGTAAGGGTTAGTACAAAACGCATAATTAGGGTTAGGGTTAGTGTAAAAAATATTATTAGGGTTAGAGTTAGAATGAAACTCACAATTCGGGTTAGGGGTTAGCATATAAGATACATTTACGGTTAGGGTTAGTACAAAATTTTACAATTAGGGTTATATACGATGAAAACACAAAATTAATGGTAGGGGTAAGTACACAAAATAAATTTATGATAAGGGTTAGTACAAAAAACGTATAATTAGGGTTAGGGTAAGTGGAAAACAAATAATTAGGGTAAGGTTTAGTATAAAACACACAATTAGGGTCAGGGGTTAGCACATAAAGATACATTTAGGGTTAGAGTTAGTACAAAATTATACAATTTGGGTAAAAGTTAGTACAAAATTATACAATAAGGGCAAAGGTTAATACAAAAACGTATAATTAGGGTTAGGGTTAGTGTACAACATATAATAAGGATTAGAGGCAGTATAAAACACACAGTTAGGGTTAGGGGTTAGCATATAAAGATACATTTAGGGTTAAGGGTTAGCATATAAAGATACGTTTAGGGTTAGGGTTAGTACAAAATTATACAATTAGGGTGAGGGTTAGCACAAAAACGCATAATTAGGGTTAGGGTTAGTGTAAAAAATATTATTAGGGTTAGGGATAGAATGAAACTCACAATTAGGGTTAGGGGTTAGCATATAAGATACATTTACGGTTAGGGTTAGTACAAAATTATACAATTAGGGTTATAAACGATGAAAACACAAAATTAATGGTAGGGGTAAGTACAAAAAATAAATTTATGATAAGGGTTAGTACAAAAACGTATAATTAGGGTTAGGGTAAGTATAAAACACACAATTAGGGTCAGGGGTTAGCACATAAAGATACATTTAGGGTTAGAGTTAGTACAAAATTACACAATTTGGGTAAAAAGTAGTACAAAATTATACAATAAGGGTAAAAGTTAGTACAAAAACGTATAATTAGGGTTAGGATAAGTGTAAAACATATTATTAGGGCTAGGGTTAGTATAAAACACACAATTAGGAATAGGGGTTAGCATATTAGATACATTTAGGATTAGGGTTAGTACAAAATTATACAATTAGGCTTATAATCGATGAAAACACAAATTGAGTGGTAGGGGTTAGTACAAAAAATACATTTACGATAAAGGTTAGTACAAAAACTATAATTAGGGTTAGGGTTAGTGTAAAACATATTATAAGAATTAGGGTTAGTATAAAACACACAATTAGGGTTAAGGGAAGCATATAAAGATACATTTAGGGTTAAGGGTTAGCATAGAAAGATACATTTAGGGTTAGGATAAGTACAAAATTAAACAATTAGGGTTATAGTCGATGAAAACACAAAATAAGTGGTAGGGGTTAGTCAAAAAATACATTTATGATAAGAGTAAGTAAAAAAAGTATAATTAGGGTTAGGGTGAATGTTAAACATATAATTAGGGTTAGGGTTAGTATAAAACACACAATTAGGGTTGGGGGTTAGCATATAAAGACACATGTAGAGTTAGGGTTAGTTCAAAATTATTCAATTATGGTAAAGGTTAGTACAAAAACGTATAATTAGGATTAGGGATAGTGTAAAACATATAATAAGGATTAGAGTCAGTATAAAACACACAATTAGGGTTAGGGGTAAGCATATAAAGATACATTTAGGGTTAAGGGTTAGCATATAAAGATACATTTAGGGTTAAGGGTTAGCATATAAAGATACATTTAGGGTTAGGGTTAGTACAAAATTATACAATTAGGGTTATAGTCGATGAAAACACAAAATAAGTGGTAGGGGTTAGTACAAAAAATACATTTATGATTAGAGTAAGTAAAAAAAGTATAATTAGGGTAAGGGTTAGTGTTAAACATATAATTAGGGTTAGGGTTAGTATAAAACACACAATTAGGGTTGGGGGTTAGCATATAAAGATACATGTAGAGTTAGGGTTAGTTCAAAATTATTCAATTAGGGTAAAGGTTAATACAAAAAAGTATAATTCGACTTAGGGATAGTGTAAAACATATAATAAGGATTAGAGTCAGTATAAAACACACAATTAGGGTAAGGGGTTAGCATATAAAGATACAGTTAGGGTTAAGGGTTAGCATATAAAGATACATTTAGGGTTAAGGTTAGTACAAAATTATACAATTAGGGTAAGAGTTAGTACAAAAACGCATAATTAGGGTAAAGGTTAGTGTAAAACATATTATTAGGGTTAGGGTTAGAATAAAACTCACAATTAGGGTTAGGGGTTAGCATATAAGATACATTTACGGTTAGGGTTAGTACAAAATTATACAATTAGGATAATATACGATGAAAACACAAAATCTATGGTAGGGGTTAGTACAAAAAATACATTTATGAAAAGGGTAAGGGTAGCATATAAAGATACATTTAGGGTTAAGGGTTAGCATATAAAGATACATTTAGGGTTAGGGTTAGTACAAAATTATACAATTAGGGTAAGGGTTAATACAAAAACGCATAATTAGGGTTAGGGTTAGTGTAAAAAATATTATTAGGGTAAGAGTTAGAATGAAACTCACAATTAGGGTTAGGGGTTAGCATATAAGATACATTTACGGTTAGGGTTAGTACAAAATTATACAATTAGGGTTATATACGATGAAAACACAAAATTAATGGTAGGGGTAAGTACACAAAATCAATTTATAATAAGGGTTAGTACAAAAAACGTATAATTAGGGCTCGGGTAAGTGGAAAACAAATAATTAGGGTTAGGGTTAGTATAAAACACACAATTAGGGTCAGGGGTTAGCACATAAAGATACATTTAGGGTTAGAGTTAGTACAAAATTATACAATTTGGGTAAAAGTTAGTACAAAATTATACAATAAGGGTAAAGGTTAGTACAAAAACGTATAATTAGGGTTAGGGTTAGTGTACAACATATAATAAGGATTAGAGGCAGTATAAAACACACAATTAGGGTTAGGGGTTAGCATATAAAGATACATTTAGGGTTATGGGTTAGCATATAAAGATACATTTAGGGTTAGGGTTAGTACAAAATTATACAATTAGGGTGAGGGTTAGCACAAAAACGCATAATTAGGGTTAGGGTTAGTGTAAAAAATATTATTAGGGTTAGGGATAGAATGAAACTCACAATTAGGGTTAGGGGTTAGCATATAAGATACATTTACGGTTAGGGTTAGTACAAAATTATACAATTAGGGTTATATACGATGAAAACACAAAATTAATGGTAGGGGTAAGTACAAAAAATAAATTTATGATAAGGGTTAGTACAAAAACGTATAATTAGGGTTAGGGTAAGTATAAAACACACAATTAGGGTCAGGGGTTAGCACATATAGATACATTTAGGGTTAGAGTTAGTACAAAATTATACAATTTGGGTAAAAGTTAGTACAAAATTATACAATTAGGGTAAAAGTTAGTACAAAAACGTATAATTAGGGTTAAGATAAGTGTAAAACATATTATTAGGGTTAGGGTTAGTATAAAACACACAATTAGAAATAGGGGTTAGCATATAAGATACATTTAGGATTAGGGTTAGTACAAAATTATACAATTAGGCTTATAATCGATGAAAACACAAATTGATTGGTAGGGGTTAGTGTTAGTTATTCCCCTGAGGGCGTATGCCCGATGGGGGATAACTGATTTATACCACGGGACTGTAGAGGGTGCTAAATGAAAGTGTATGATAATTAATGAGGGGGGTCTTTCAGGAATTTAGCCTTATCTACTGATTAAGCATGATTAATGCAGGGTATCTCGTTACATTTTATGACATAGTGGTATAAGTACAAAAAATACATTTACGATAAAGGTTAGTACAAAAACGTATAATTAGGGTTAGGGTAAGTGTAAAACATATTATAAGGGTTAGGGTTAGTATAAAACACACAATTAGGGTTAGGGGTAGCATATAAAGATACAATAAGGTATAAGGGTAGCATATAAAGATACAATTAGGTATAAGGGTTAGCATAGAAAGATACATTTAGGGTTAGGATAAGTACAAAATTAAACAATTAGGGTTATAGTCGATGAAAACACAAAATAAGTGGTAGGGGTTAGTCAAAAAATACATTTTTGATAAGAGTAAGTAAAAATAGTATAATTAGGGTTAGGGTTAATGTTAAACATATAATTAGGGTTAGGGTTTGTATAAAACACACAATTAGGGTTGGGGGTTAGCATATAAAGACACATGAAGAGTTAGGGTTAGTTCAAAATTATTCAATTATGGTAAAGGTTAGTACAAAAACGTATAATTAGGATTAGGGATAGTGTAAAGCATATAATAAGGATAAGAGTCAGTATAAAACACACAATTAGGGTTAGGGGTTAGCATATAAAGATACATTTAGGGTTAAGGGTTAGCATATAAAGATACATTTAGGGTTAAGGGTTAGCATATAAAGATACATTTAGGGTTAGGGTTAGTACAAAATTATACAATTAGGGTAAGAGTTAGTATAAAAACGGATAATTAGGGTTAAGGTTAGTATAAAAAATATTATTAGGGTTAGGGTTAGAATAAAACTCACAATTAGGGTTAGGGGTTAGCATATAAGATACATTTACGATTAGTGTTAGTACAAAATTATACAATTAGGGTTATATACGTTGAAAACACAAAATTAATGGTAGGGGTTAGTACACAAAATACATTTATGAAAAGGGTTAGGGGTAGCATATAAAGATACATTTAGGGTTAAGGGTTAGCATATAAAGATACATTTAGGGTTAGGGTTAGTACAAAATTATACAATTAGGGTAAGGGTTAGTACAAAAACGCATAATTAGGGTTAGGGTTAGTGTAAAAAATATTATTAGGGTTATGGTTAGAATAAAACTCACAATTAGGGTTAGGGGTTACCATATAAAGATACAGTTAGGGTTAAGGGTTAGCATATAAAGATACATTTAGGGTTAAGGTTAGTACAAAATTATACAATTAGGGTAAGAGTTAGTACAAAACGCATAATTAGGGTAAAGGTTAGTGTAAAACATATTATTAGGGTTAGGGTTAGAGTAAAACTCACAATTAGGGTTAGGGGTTAGCATATAAGATACATTTACGGTTAGGGTTAGTACAAAATTATACAATTAGGATAATATACGATGAAAACACGAAATATATGGTAGGGGTTAGTACAAAAAATACATTTATGAAAAGGGTTAGGGGTAGCATATAAAGATACATTTAGGGTTAAGGGTTAGCATATAAAGATACATTTAGGGTTAGGGTTAGTACAAAATTATACAATTAGGGTAAGGGTTAGTACAAAAACGCATAATTAGGGTAAGGGTTAGTGTAAAAAATATTATTAGGGTTAGAGCTAGAATGAAACTCACAATTAGGGTTAGGGGTTAGCATATAAGATACATTTACGGTAAGGGTTAGTACAAAATTATACAATTAGGGTTATATACGATGAAAACACAAAATTAATGGTAGGGGTAAGTACACAAAATAAATTTATGATAAGGGTTAGTACAAAAAACGTATAATTAGGGCTCGGGTAAGTGGAAAACAAATAATTAGGGTTAGGGTAAGTATAAAACACACAATTAGGGTCAGGGGTTAGCACATAAAGATACATTTAGGGTTAGACTTAGTACAAAATTATACAATTTGGGTAAAAGTTAGTACAAAATTATACAATAAGGGTAAAGGTTAGTACAAAAACGTATAATTAGGGTTAGGGTTAGTGTACAACATATAATAAGGATAAGAGGCAGTATAAAACACACAATTAGGGTTAGGGGTTAGCATATAAGATACATTTAGGATTAGGGTTAGTTCAAAATTATACAATTAGGCTTATAATCGATGAAAACACAAATTGATAGGTAGGGGTTAGTACAAAAAATACATTTACGATAAAGGTTAGTACAAAAACGTATAATTAGGGTTAGGGTAAGTGTAAAACATATTATAAGGATTAGGGTTAGTATAAAACACACAATTAGGGTTAGGGGTAGCAAATAAAGATACATTTAGGGTTAAGGGTTAGCATAGAAAGATACATTTAGGGTTAGGGTAAGTACAAAATTATACAATTAGGGTTATAGTCGATGAAAACACAAAATAAGTGGTAGGGGTTAGTACAAAAAATACATTTATGATAAGAGTAAGTAAAAAAAGTATAATTAGGGTTAGGGTTTGTGTTAACCATATAATTAGGGTTAGGGTTAGTATAAAAAACACAATTAGGGTTGGGGGTTAGCATATAAAGATACATTTAGGGTTAAGGGTTGGCATATAAAGATACGTTTAGGGTTAGGGTTAGTACAAAATTGTACAATTAGGGTAAGGGTTAGTACAAAAACGCATAATTAGGGTAAGGGTTAGTGTAAAACATATTATTAGGTTTAGGGTTAGAATAAAACTCACAATTAGGGTTAGGGGTTAGCATATATGATACATTTACGGTTAGGGTTAGTACAAAATTATACAATTAGGGTTGTAGTCGATGAAAACACAAAATTAATGGTAGGGGTTAGTACAAAAAATATATTTATGAAAAGGGTAAGGGGAAGCATATAAAGATACATTTAGGGTTAAGGGTTAGCATATAAAGATACATTTAGGGTTAGGGTTAGTACAAAATTATACAATTAGGGTAAGGGTTAGCACAAAAACGCATAATTAGGGTTAGGGTTAGTGTAAAAAATATTATTAGGGTTAGGGAAAGAATGAAACTCACAATTAGGGTTAGGGGTTAGCATATAAGATACATTTACGGTTAGGGTTAGTACAAAATTATACAATTAGGGTGATATACGATGAAAACACAAATTGAGTGGTAGGGGTTAGTTCAAAAAATACATTTACGATAAAAGTTAGTACAAAAACGTATAATTAGGGTTAGGGTTAGCGTAAAACATATCATAAGGATTAGGGTTAGTATAAAACACACAATTAGGGTTAGGGGTAGCATATAAAGATATATTTAGGGTTAAGGGTTAGCATAGAAAGATACATTTAGGGTTAGGGTAAGTAAAAAATTATACAATTAGGGTTATAGTCGATGAAAACACAAAATAAGTGGTAGGGGTTATTACAAAAAATACATTTATGATAAGAGTAAGTAAAAAAAGTATAATTAGGGTTAGGGTTAGTGTTAAACATATAATAAGGATTAGAGTCAGTATAAAACACACAATTAGGGTTAGGGGTCAGCATATAAAGATACATTTAGGGTTAAGGGTTAGCATATAAAGATATATTTAGGGTTACGGTTAGTACAAAATTATACAATTTGGGTAAAAGTTAGTACAAAATTATACAATTAGGGTAAAAGTTAGTACAAAAACGTATAATTAGGGTTAGGATAAGTGTAAAACATATTATAAGGGTTAGGGTATAAAACACACAATTAGGAATAGGGGTTAGCAAAAAGATACATTTAGGGTTAGGGTTAGTAAAAAAATATTCAATTAGGCTTATAGTCGATGAAAACACAAATTGAGTGGTAGGGGTTAATACAAAAAATACATTTACGATAAAGGTTAGTACAAAAACGTATAATTAGGGTTAGGGTTAGTGTAAAACCTATCATAAGGATTAGGGTTAGTATAAAACACACAATTAGGGTTAGGGGTCAGCATATAAAGATACATTTAGGGTTAATGGTTAGCATATAAAGATATATTTAGGGTTACGGTTAGTACAAAATTATACAATTAGGGTAAGGGTTAGTACAAAAACGCATAATTAGGGTAAGGGTTAGTGTAAAACATATTATTAGGGTTAGGGTTAGAATAAAACTCACAATTAGGGTTAGGGGTTAGCATATAAGATACATTTAAGGTTAGGGTAAGTACAAAATTTTACAATTAGGGTTATAGTCGATGAAAACACAAAATTAATGGTAGGGGTTAGTACAAAAATATATTAATGAAAAGGGTTAGGGGTAGCATATAAAGATACATTTAGGGTTAGGGGTTAGCATATAAGATACATTTAGGATTAGGGTTAGTACAAAATTATACAATTAGGCTTATAATCGATGAAAACACAAATTGATTGGTAGGGGTTAGTACAAAAAATACATTTACGATAAAGGTTAGTACAAAAACGTATAATTAGGGTTAGGGTAAGTGTAAAACATATTATAAGGATTAGGGTTAGCATAAAACACACAATTAGGGTTAGGGGTAGCATATAAAGATACATTTAGGGTTAGGATAAGTACAAAATTAAACAATTAGGGTTATAGTCGATGAAAACACAAAATAAGTGGTAGGGGTTAGTCAAAAAATACATTTATGATAAGAGTAAGTAAAAAAGTATAATTAGGGTTAGGGTTAATGTTAAACATATAATTAGGGTTAGGGTTAGTATAAAACACACAATTAGGGTTGGGGGTTAGCATATAAAGACACATTTAGAGTTAGGGTTAGTTCAAAATTTTTCAATTATGGTAAAAGTTAGTACAAAAACGTATAATTAGGATTAGGGATAGTGTAAAGCATATAATAAGGATAAGAGTCCGTATAAAACACACAATTAGGGTTAGGGGTTAGCATATAAAGATACATTTAGGGTTAAGGGTTAGCATATAAAGATACATTTAGGGTTGAGGGTTAGCATATAAAGATACATTTAGGGTTAGGGTTAGTACAAAATTATACAATTAGGGTAAGAGTTTGTATAAAAACGGATAATTAGGGTTAGGGTTAGTATAAAAAATATTATTAGGGTTAGGGTTAGAATAAAACTCACAATTAGGGTTAGGGGTTAGCATATAAGATACATTTACGATTAGTGTTAGTACAAAATTATACAATTAGGGTTATATACGTTGAAAATACAAAATTAATGGTAGGGGTTAGTACACAAAATACATTTATGAAAAGGGTTAGGGGTAGCATATAAAGATACATTTAGGGTTAAGGGTTAGCATATAAAGATACATTTAGGGTTAGGGTTAGTACAAAATTATACAATTAGGGTAAGAGTTTGTATAAAAACGGATAATTAGGGTTAGGGTTAGTATAAAAAATATTATTAGGGTAAGGGTTAGAATAAAACTAACAATTAGGATTAGGGGTTAGCATATAAGATACATTTACGATTAGGGTTATATACGATGAAAACACTAAATTAATGGTAGGGGTAAGTACAAAAAATACATTTATGATAAGCGTTAGTACAAAAACGTATAATTAGGGTTAGGGTAAGTGGAAAACAAATAATTAGGGTTAGGGTTAGTATAAAACAATCAATTAGGGTCAGGGATTAGCACATACAGATAGATTTAGGGTTAGAGTTAGTACAAAATTATACAATTAGGGTAAAAGTTAGTACAAAATTATGCAATTAGGGTAAAAGTTAGTACAAAAACGTATAATTAGGGTTAGGGTTAGTGTAAAACATATTATAAGGATTAGGGTTAGTATAAAACACACAATTAGGGTAAGGGGTAGCATAAAAAGATACATTTAGGGTTAAGGGTTAGCATATAAAGATACATTAAGGGTTAGGGTAAGTACAAAATTATACAATTAGGGTTATAGTCGATGAAAACACAAAATAAGTGGTAGGGGTTAGTACAAAAAATACATTTATGATAAGAGTAAGTAAAAAAAGTATAACTAGGGTTAGGGTTAGTGTTAAACATATAATTAGGGTTAGGGTTAGTATAAAACACACAATTAGGGTTGGGGGTTAGCATATAAAGATACATGTACAGTTAGGGTTAGTTCAAAATTATTCAATTAGGGTAAAGGTTAGTACAAAAACGTATAATTAGGATTAGGGATAGTGTAAAGCATATAATAAGGATAAGAGTCCGTATAAAACACACAATTAGGGTTAGGGGTTAGCATATAAAGATACATTTAGGGTTAAGGGTTAGCATATAAAGATACATTTAGGGTTGAGGGTTAGCATATAAAGATACATTTAGGGTTAGGGTTAGTACAAAATTATACAATTAGGGTAAGAGTTTGTATAAAAACGGATAATTAGGGTTAGGGTTACTATAAAAAATATTATTAGGGTTAGGGTTAGAATAAAACTCACAATTAGGGTTAGGGGTTAGCATATAAGATACATTTACGATTAGTGTTAGTACAAAATTATACAATTAGGGTTATATACGTTGAAAATACAAAATTAATGGTAGGGGTTAGTACACAAAATACATTTATGAAAAGGGTTAGGGGTAGCATATAAAGATACATTTAGGGTTAAGGGTTAGCATATAAAGATACATTTAGGGTTAGGGTTAGTACAAAATTATACAATTAGGGTAAGAGTTTGTATAAAAACGGATAATTAGGGTTAGGGTTAGTATAAAAAATATTATTAGGGTAAGGGTTAGAATAAAACTAACAATTAGGATTAGGGGTTAGCATATAAGATACATTTACGATTAGGGTTATATACGATGAAAACACTAAATTAATGGTAGGGGTAAGTACAAAAAATACATTTATGATAAGCGTTAGTACAAAAACGTATAATTAGGGTTAGGGTAAGTGGAAAACAAATAATTAGGGTTAGGGTTAGTATAAAACAATCAATTAGGGTCAGGGATTAGCACATACAGATAGATTTAGGGTTAGAGTTAGTACAAAATTATACAATTAAGGTAAAAGTTAGTACAAAATTATGCAATTAGGGTAAAAGTTAGCACAAAAACGTATAATTAGGGTTAGGGTTAGTGTAAAACATATTATAAGGATTAGGGTTAGTATAAAACACACAATTAGGGTAAGGGGTAGCATAAAAAGATACATTTAGGGTTAAGGGTTAGCATAGAAAGATACATTAAGGGTTAGGGTAAGTACAAAATTATACAATTAGGGTTATAGTCGATGAAAACACAAAAAAAGTGGTAGGGGTTAGTACAAAAAATACATTTATGATAAGAGTAAGTAAAAAAAGTATAATTAGGGTTAGGGTTAGTGTTAAACATATAATTAGGGTTAGGGTTAGTATAAAACACACAATTAGGGTTGGGGGTTAGCATATAAAGATACATGTACAGTTAGGGTTAGTTCAAAATTATTCAATTAGGGTAAAGGTTAGTACAAAAACGTATAATTAGGCTTAGGGATAGTGTAAAACATATAATTAGGATTAGAGTCAGTATAAAACACACAATTAGGGTTAGGGGTTAGCATATAAAGATACAGTTAGGGTTAAGGGTTAGCATATAAAGATACATTTAGGGTTAGGGTTAGTACAAAATTATACAATTAGGGTAAGAGTTAGTACAAAAACGCATAATTAGGGTAAAGGTTAGTGTAAAACATATTATTAGGGTTAGGGTTAGAATAAAACTCACAATTAGGGTTAGGGGTTAGCATATAAGATACATTTACGGTTACGGTTAGTACAAAATTATACAATTAGGATAATATACGATGAAAACACAAAATCTATGGTAGGGGTTAGTACAAAAAATACATTTATGAAAAGGGTTAGGGGTAGCATATAAAGATACATTTAGGGTAAGGGTTAGTACAAAATTATACAATTAGGGTAAGGGTTAGTAAAAAAACGCATAATTAGGGTTAGGGTTAGTGTAAAAAATATTATTAGGGTTAGAGTTAGAATGAAACTCACAATTAGGGTTAGGGGTTAGCATATAAGATACATTTACGGTTAGGGTTAGTACAAAATTATACAATTAGGGTTATGTATGATGAAAACACAAAATTAATGGTAGGGGTAAGTACACAAAATAAATTTATGATAAGGGTTAGTACAAAAAACGTATAATTAGGGTTAGGGTAAGTGGAAAACAAATAATTAGGGTTAGGGTTAGTATAAAACACACAATTAGGGTCAGGGGTTAGCACATAAAGATACATTTAGTGTTAGAGTTAGTACAAAATTATACAATTAGGGTAAAAGTTAGTACAAAATAATACAATTAGGGTAAAAGTTAAAACAAAATTATACAATTAAGGTAAAAGTTAGTACAAAAACGTATAATTAGGGTTAGGATAAGTGTAAAACATATTATTAGGGTTAGGGTTAGTATAAAACACACAATTAGGAATAGGGGTTAGCATATAAGATACATTTAGGGTTAGGGATAGTACAAAATTATACAATTAGGGTAAAAGTTAGTACAAAATTATACAATTAGGGTTATAGTCGATGAAAACACAAAAAAAGTGGTAGGGGTTAGTACAAAAAATACATTTATGATAAGAGTAAGTAAAAAAAGTATAATTAGGGTTAGGGTTAGTGTTAAACATATAATTAGGGTTAGGGTTAGTATAAAACACACAATTAGGGTTGGGGGTTAGCATATAAAGATACATGTACAGTTAGGGTTAGTTCAAAATTATTCAATTAGGGTAAAGGTTAGTACAAAAACGTATAATTAGGCTTAGGGATAGTGTAAAACATATAATTAGGATTAGAGTCAGTATAAAACACACAATTAGGGTTAGGGGTTAGCATATAAAGATACAGTTAGGGTTAAGGGTTAGCATATAAAGATACATTTAGGGTTAGGGTTAGTACAAAATTATACAATTAGGGTAAGAGTTAGTACAAAAACGCATAATTAGGGTAAAGGTTAGTGTAAAACATATTATTAGGGTTAGGGTTAGAATAAAACTCACAATTAGGGTTAGGGGTTAGCATATAAGATACATTTACGGTTACGGTTAGTACAAAATTATACAATTAGGATAATATACGATGAAAACACAAAATCTATGGTAGGGGTTAGTACAAAAAATACATTTATGAAAAGGGTTAGGGGTAGCATATAAAGATACATTTAGGGTAAGGGTTAGTACAAAATTATACAATTAGGGTAAGGGTTAGTAAAAAAACGCATAATTAGGGTTAGGGTTAGTGTAAAAAATATTATTAGGGTTAGAGTTAGAATGAAACTCACAATTAGGGTTAGGGGTTAGCATATAAGATACATTTACGGTTAGGGTTAGTACAAAATTATACAATTAGGGTTATGTATGATGAAAACACAAAATTAATGGTAGGGGTAAGTACACAAAATAAATTTATGATAAGGGTTAGTACAAAAAACGTATAATTAGGGTTAGGGTAAGTGGAAAACAAATAATTAGGGTTAGGGTTAGTATAAAACACACAATTAGGGTCAGGGGTTAGCACATAAAGATACATTTAGTGTTAGAGTTAGTACAAAATTATACAATTAGGGTAAAAGTTAGTACAAAATAATACAATTAGGGTAAAAGTTAAAACAAAATTATACAATTAAGGTAAAAGTTAGTACAAAAACGTATAATTAGGGTTAGGATAAGTGTAAAACATATTATTAGGGTTAGGGTTAGTATAAAACACACAATTAGGAATAGGGGTTAGCATATAAGATACATTTAGGGTTAGGGATAGTACAAAATTATACAATTAGGGTAAAAGTTAGTACAAAATTATACAATTAGGGTAAAAGTTAAAACAAAATTATACAATAAAGGTAAAAATTAGTACAAAAACGTATAATTAAGGTTAGCAGGAATCACCACAGTCCAAAATGCAAGGGTGGTGCAAGTCTTTCAATGATGCTTTTTACTTACTCATAAATTTTTTAAATTACATTTTTATTATTAATAGTTGTGGTATAAGTCTTGGTTTGGGTTTTCCCAGCTGTGTTTTGGCTACGAATCACAAAATAAGTACATTTTCTCTTAAAAAGTACTATTGTTTATAGGAATAAAGTCAAACTTTAGTGTGGAGCTCAAAATTCAAGGGTGGGGGTAAAAAATTCAAGAGTGGGGGAGCACCACCCTTGAACAGCCTGTGGTGAACCCTGGTTAGGATAAGTGTAAAACATATTATTAGGGTTAGGGTTAGTATAAAACACACAATTAGGAATAGGGGTTAGCATATAAGATACATTTAGGGTTAGGGTTAGTACAAAATTATACAATTAGGCTTATAGTCGATGAAAACACAAATTGAGTGGTAGGGGTTAGTACAAAAAATACATTTACGATAAAGGTTAGTATAAAAACGTATAATTAGGGTTAGGGTTAGTGTAAAACATATTATAAGGATTAGGGTTAGTATAAAACACACAATTAGGGTTAGGGGTAGCAAATAAAGATACATTTAGGGTTAAGGGTTAGCATAGAAAGATACATTTAGGGTTAGGGTAAGTACAAAATTATACAATTAGGGTTATAGTCGATGAAAACACAAAATAAGTGGTAGGGGTTAGTACAAAAAATACATTTATGATAAGAGTAAGTAAAAAAAGTATAATTAGGGTTAGGGTTAGTGTTAACCATATAATTAGGGTTAGGGTTAGTATAAAAAACACAATTAGGGTTGGAGGTTAGCATATAAAGATACATTTAGGGTTAAGGGTTAGCATATAAAGATATGTTTAGGGTTAGGGTAAGTACAAAATTATACAATTAGGGTTATAGTCGATGAAAACACAAAATTAATGGTAGGGGTTAGTACAAAAAATATATTTATGAAAAGGGTAAGGGGTAGCATATAAAGATACATTTAGGGTTAAGGGTTAGCATATAAAGATACATTTAGGGTTAGGGTTAGTACAAAATTATACAATTAGGGTAAGGGTTAGCACAAAAACGCATAATTAGGGTTAGGGTTAGTGTAAAAAATATTATTAGGGTTAGGGATAGAATGAAACTCATAATTAGGGTTAGGGGTTAGCATATAAGATACATTTACGGTTAGGGTTAGTACAAAATTATACAATTAGGGTGATATACGATGAAAACACAAATTGAGTGGTAGGGGTTAGTTCAAAAAATACATTTACGATAAAAGTTAGAACAAAAACGTATAATTAGGGTTAGGGTTAGTGAAAAAACATATCATAAGGATTAGGGTTAGTATAAAACACACAATTAGGGTTAGGGGTAGCATATAAAGATACATTTAGGGTTAAGGGTTAGCATAGAAAGATACATTTAGGGTTAGAGTAAGTACAAAATTATACAATTAGGGTTATAGTCGATGAAAACACAAAATAAGTGGTAGGGGTTAGTACAAAAAATACATTTATGATAAGAGTAAGTAAAAAAAGTATAATTAGGGTTAGGGTTAGTGTTAAACATATAATTAGGGTTAGGGTTAGTATAAAACACACAATTAGGGTTGGGGGTTTAGCATATAAAGATACATGTACAGTTAGGGTTAGTTCAAAATTATTCAATTAGGGTAAAGGTTAGTACAAAAACGTATAATTAGGCTTAGGGATAGTGTAAAACATATAATTAGGATTAGAGGCAGTATAAAATCACAATTAGGGTTAGGGGTTAGCATATAAAGATACAGTTAGGGTTAAGGGTTAGCATATAAAGATACATTTAGGGTTAGGGTTAGTACAAAATTATACAATTAGGGTAAGAGTTAGTACAAAAACGCATAATTAGGGTAAAGGTTAGTGTAAAACATATTATTAGGGTTAGGGTTAGAATAAAACTCACAATTAGGGTTAGGGGTTAGCATATAAGATACATTTACGGTTACGGTTAGTACAAAATTATACAATTAGGATAATATACGATGAAAACACAAAATCTATGGTAGGGGTTAGTACAAAAAATACATTTATGAAAAGGGTTAGGGGTAGCATATAAAGATACATTTAGGGTAAGGGTTAGTACAAAATTATACAATTAGGGTAAGGGTTAGTACAAAAACGCATAATTAGGGTTAGGGTTAGTGTAAAAAATATTATTAGGGTTAGAGTTAGAATGAAACTCACAATTAGGGTTAGGGGTTAGCATATAAGATACATTTACGGTTAGGGTTAGTACAAAATTATACAATTAGGGTTATGTACGATGAAAACACAAAATTAATGGTAGGGGTAAGTACACAAAATAAATTTATGATAAGGGTTAGTACAAAAAACGTATAATTAGGGTTAGGGTAAGTGGAAAACAAATAATTAGGGTTAGGGTTAGTATAAAACACACAATTAGGGTCAGGGGTTAGCACATAAAGATACGCTTAGGGTTAGAGTTAGTACAAAATTATACAATTAGGGTAAAAGTTAGTACAAAATAATACAATTAGGGTAAAAGTTAAAACAAAATTATACAATTAAGGTAAAAGTTAGTACAAAGACGTATAATTAGGGTTAGGATAAGTGTAAAACATATTATTAGGGTTAGGGTTAGTATAAAACACACAATTAGGAATAGGGGTTAGCATATAAGATACATTTAGGGTTAGGGATAGTACAAAATTATACAATTAGGGTAAAAGTTAGTACAAAATTATACAATTAGGGTAAAAGTTAAAACAAAATTATACAATAAAGGTAAAAATTAGTACAAAAACGTATAATTAAGGTTAGCAGGAATCACCACAGTCCAAAATGCAAGGGTGGTGCAAGTCTTTCAATGATGCTTTTTATTTACTCATAAATTTTTTAAATTACATTTTTATTATTAATAGTTGTGGTATAAGTCTTGGTTTGGGTTTTCCCAGCTGTGTTTTGGCTACGAATCACAAAATAAGTACATTTTCTCTTAAAAAGTACTATTGTTTATAGGAATAAAGTCAAACTTTAGTGTGGAGCTCAAAATTCAAGGGTGGGGGTAACAAATTCAAGAGTGGGGGAGCACCACCCTTGAACAGCCTGTGGTGAACCCTGGTTAGGATAAGTGTAAAACATATTATTAGGGTTAGGGTTAGTATAAAACACACAATTAGGAATAGGGGTTAGCATATAAGATACATTTAGGGTTAGGGTTAGTACAAAATTATACAATTAGGCTTATAGTCGATGAAAACACAAATTGAGTGGTAGGGGTTAGTACAAAAAATACATTTACGATAAAGGTTAGTATAAAAACGTATAATTAGGGTTAGGGTTAGTGTAAAACATATTATAAGGATTAGGGTTAGTATAAAACACACAATTAGGGTTAGGGGTAGCAAATAAAGATACATTTAGGGTTAAGGGTTAGCATAGAAAGATACATTTAGGGTTAGGGTAAGTACAAAATTATACAATTAGGGTTATAGTCGATGAAAACACAAAATAAGTGGTAGGGGTTAGTACAAAAAATACATTTATGATAAGAGTAAGTAAAAAAAGTATAATTAGGGTTAGGGTTAGTGTTAACCATATAATTAGGGTTAGGGTTAGTATAAAAAACACAATTAGGGTTGGGGGTTAGCATATAAAGATACATTTAGGGTTAAGGGTTAGCATATAAAGATATGTTTAGGGTTAGGGTAAGTACAAAATTATACAATTAGGGTTATAGTCGATGAAAACACAAAATTAATGGTAGGGGTTAGTACAAAAAATATATTTATGAAAAGGGTAAGGGGTAGCATATAAAGATACATTTAGGGTTAAGGGTTAGCATATAAAGATACATTTAGGGTTAGGGTTAGTACAAAATTATACAATTAGGGTAAGGGTTAGCACAAAAACGCATAATTAGGGTTAGGGTTAGTGTAAAAAATATTATTAGGGTAAGGGATAGAATGAAACTCATAATTAGGGTTAGGGGTTAGCATATAAGATACATTTACGGTTAGGGTTAGTACAAAATTATACAATTAGGGTGATATACGATGAAAACACAAATTGAGTGGTAGGGGTTAGTTCAAAAAATACATTTACGATAAAAGTTAGAACAAAAACGTATAATTAGGGTTAGGGTTAGTGAAAAACATATCATAAGGATTAGGGTTAGTATAAAACACACAATTAGGGTAAGGGGTAGCATATAAAGATACATTTAGGGTTAAGGGTTAGCATAGAAAGATACATTTAGGGTTAGGGTAAGTACAAAATTATACAATTAGGGTTATAGTCGATGAAAACACAAAAAAAGTGGTAGGGGTTAGTACAAAAAATACATTTATGATAAGAGTAAGTAAAAAAAGTATAATTAGGGTTAGGGTTAGTGTTAAACATATAATAAGGATTAGAGTCAGTATAAAACACACATTTAGGGTTAGGGGTCAGCATATAAAGATACATTTAGGGTTAAGGGTTAGCATATAAAGATATATTTAGGGTTACCGTTAGTACAAAATTATACAATTTGGGTAAAAGTTAGTACAAAATTATACAATTAGGGTAAAAGTTAGTACAAAAACGTATAATTAGGGTTAGGATAAGTGTAAAACATATTATTAGGGTTAGGGTATAAAACACACAATTAGGAATAGGGGTTAGCAAAAAGATACATTTAGGGTTAGGGTTAGTAAAAAAATATACAATTAGGCTTATAGTCGATGAAAACACAAATTGAGTGGTAGGGGTTAGTACAAAAAATACATTTACGATAAAGGTTAGTACAAAAACGTATAATTAGGGTTAGGGTTAGTGTAAAACATATCATAAGGATTAGGGTTAGTATAAAACACACAATTAGGGTTAGGGGTCAGCATATAAAGATACATTTAGGGTTAATGGTTAGCATATAAAGATATATTTAGGGTTACGGTTAGTACAAAATTATACAATTAGGGTAAGGGTTAGTACAAAAACGCATAATTAGGGTAAGGGTTAGTGTAAAACATATTATTAGGGTTAGGGTTAGAATAAAACTCACAATTATGGTTAGGGGTTAGCATATAAGATACATTTACGGTTAGGGTTAGTACAAAATTTTACAATTAGGGTTATAGTCGATGAAAACACAAAATTAATGGTAGGGGTTAGTAAAAAAATATATTTATGAAAAGGGTTAGGGGTAGCATATAAAGATACATTTAGGGTTAAGGGTTAGCATATAAAGATACATTTAGGGTTAGGGTTAGTACAAAATTATACAATTAGGGTAAGGGTTAGTACAAAAACGGCTAATTAGGGTTAGGGTTAGTGTAACAAATATTAATAGGGTTAGGGTTAGAATGAAACTCACAATTAGGGTTAGGGGTTAGCATATAAGATACATTTACGGTTAGTGTTAGTACATAATTATACAATTAGGGTTATATACGATGAAAACACAAAATTAATGGTAGGGGTAAGTACAAAAAATAAATTTATCATAAGGGTTAGTACAAAAACGTATAATAAGGGTTAGGGTAAGTGGAAAACAAATAATTAGGGTTAGGGTTCGTATAAAACACACAATTAGGGTCAGGGGTTAGCACATAAAGATACATTTAGGGTTAGAGTTAGTACAAAATTATACAATTTGGGTAAAAGTTAGTACAAATATACAATTAGGGTAAAAGTTAGTACAAAAACGTATAATTAGGGTTAGGATAAGTGTAAAACATATTATTAGGTTTAGGGTTAGAATAAAACTCACAATTAGGGTTAGGGGTTAGCATATAAGATACATTTACGGTTAGGGTTAGTACAAAATTATACAATTAGGGTTAAAGTCGATGAAACACAAAATTAATGGTAGGGGTTAGTACAAAAAATATATTTATGAAAAGGGTAAGGGGTAGCATATAAAGATACATTTAGGGTTCGGGTTAGTACAAAATTATACAATTAGGGTAAGGGTTAGCACAAAAACGCATAATTAGGGTTAGGGTTAGTGTAAAAAATATTATTAGGGTTAGGGATAGAATGAAACTCACAATTAGGGTTAGGGGTTAGCATATAAGATACATTTACGGTTAGGGTTAGTACAAAATTATACAATTAGGGTGATATACGATGAAAACACAAATTGAGTGGTAGGGGTTAGTTCAAAAAATACATTTACGATAAAAGTTAGTACAAAAACGTATAATTAGGGTTAGGGTTAGTGTAAAACATATCATAAGGATTAGGGTTAGTATAAAACACACAATTAGGGTTAGGGGTAGCATATAAAGATACATTTAGGGTTAAGGGTAAGCAAAGAAAGATACATTTAGGGTTAGGGTAAGTACAAAATTATACAATTAGGGTTATAGTCGATGAAAACACAAAATAAGTGGTAGGGGTTAGTACAAAAAATACATTGATGATAAGAGTAAGTAAAAAAAGTATAATTAGGGTTAGGGTTAGTGTTAAACATATAATTAGGATTAGAGTCAGTATAAAACACACAATTAGGGTTAGGGGTCAGCATATAAAGATACATTTAGGGTTAAGGGTTAGCATATAAAGATATATTTAGGGTTACGGTTAGTACAAAATTATACAATTTGGGTAAAAGTTAGTACAAAATTATACAATTAGGGTAAAAGTTAGTACAAAAACGTATAATTAGGGTTAGGATAAGTGTAAAACATATTATAAGGGTTAGGGTATAAAACACACAATTAGGAATAGGGGTTAGCAAAAAGATACATTTAGGGTTAGGGTTAGTAAAAAAATATACAATTAGGCTTATAGTCGATGAAAACTCAAATTGAGTGGTAGGGGTTAGTACAAAAAATACATTTACGATAAAGGTTAGTACAAAAACGTATAATTAGGGTTAGGGTTAGTGTAAAACATATCATAAGGATTAGGGTTAGTATAAAACACACAATAAGGGTTAGGGGTCAGCATATAAAGATACATTTAGGGTTAATGGTTAGCATATAAAGATATATTTAGGGTTACGGTTAGTACAAAATTATACAATTAGGGTAAGGGTTTGTACAAAAACGCATAATTAGGGTAAGGGTTAGTGTAAAACATATTATTAGGGTTAGGGTTAGAATAAAACTCACAATTAGGGTTAGGGGTTAGCATATAAGATACATTTACGGTTAGGATTAGTACAAAATTTTAAAATTAGGGTTATAGTCGATGAAAACACAAAATTAATGGTAGGGGTTAGTACAAAAATATATTTATGAAAAGGGTTAGGGGTAGCATATAAAGATACATTTAGGGTTAAGGGTTAGCATATAAAGATACATTTAGGGTTAGGGTTAGTACAAAATTATACAATTAGGGTAAGGGTTAGTACAAAACCGGATAATAAGGGTTAGGGTTAGTGTAACAAATATTATTAGGGTTAGGGTTAGAATGAAACTCACAATTAGGGTTAGGGGTTAGCATATAAGATACATTTACGGTTAGGGTTAGTACAAAATTATACAATTAGGGTAAGGGTTAGTACAAAAACGGCTAATTAGGGTTAGGGTTAGTGTAACAAATATTAATAGGGTTAGGGTTAGAATGAAACTCACAATTAGGGTTAGGGGTTAGCATATAAGATACATTTACGGTTAGTGTTAGTACATAATTATACAATTAGGGTTATATACGATGAAAACACAAAATTAATGGTAAAGGTAAGTACAAAAAATAAATTTATCATAAGGGTTAGTACAAAAACGTATAATAAGGGTTAGGGTAAGTGGAAAACAAATAATTAGGGTTAGGGTTCGTATAAAACACACAATTAGGGTCAGGGGTTAGCACATAAAGATACATTTAGGGTTAGAGTTAGTACAAAATTATACAATTTGGGTAAAAGTTAGTACAAATATACAATTAGGGTAAAAGTTAGTACAAAAACGTATAATTAGGGTTAGGATAAGTGTAAAACATATTATTAGGTTTAGGGTTAGAATAAAACTCACAATTAGGGTTAGGGGTTAGCATATAAGATACATTTACGGTTAGGGTTAGTACAAAATTATACAATTAGGGTTAAAGTCGATGAAAACACAAAATTAATGGTAGGGGTTAGTACAAAAAATATATTTATGAAAAGGGTAAGGGGTAGCATATAAAGATACATTTAGGGTTCGGGTTAGTACAAAATTATACAATTAGGGTAAGGGTTAGCACAAAAACGCATAATTAGGGTTAGGGTTAGTGTAAAAAATATTATTAGGGTTAGGGATAGAATGAAACTCACAATTAGGGTTAAGGGTTAGCATATAAGATACATTTACGGTTAGGGTTAGTACAAAATTATACAATTAGGGTGATATACGATGAAAACACAAATTGAGTGGTAGGGGTTAGTTCAAAAAATACATTTACGATAAAAGTTAGTACAAAAACGTATAATTAGGGTTAGGGTTAGTGTAAAACATATCATAAGGATTAGGGTTAGTATAAAACACACAATTAGGGTTAGGGGTAGCATATAAAGATACATTTAGGGTTAAGGGTTAGCAAAGAAAGATACATTTAGGGTTAGGGTAAGTACAAAATTATACAATTAGGGTTATAGTCGATGAAAACACAAAATAAGTGGTAGGGGTTAGTACAAAAAATACATTTATGATAAGAGTAAGTAAAAAAAGTATAATTAGGGTTAGGGTTAGTGTTAAACATATAATTAGGATTAGAGTCAGTATAAAACACACAATTAGGGTTAGGGGTCAGCATATAAAGATACATTTAGGGTTAAGGGTTAGCATATAAAGATATATTTAGGGTTACGGTTAGTACAAAATTATACAATTTGGGTAAAAGTTAGTACAAAATTATACAATTAGGGTAAAAGTTAGTACAAAAACGTATAATTAGGGTTAGGATAAGTGTAAAACATATTATAAGGGTTAGGGTATAAAACACACAATTAGGAATAGGGGTTAGCAAAAAGATACATTTAGGGTTAGGGTTAGTAAAAAAATATACAATTAGGCTTATAGTCGATGAAAACTCAAATTGAGTGGTAGGGGTTAGTACAAAAAATACATTTACGATAAAGGTTAGTACAAAAACGTATAATTAGGGTTAGGGTTAGTGTAAAACATATCATAAGGATTAGGGTTAGTATAAAACACACAATAAGGGTTAGGGGTCAGCATATAAAGATACATTTAGGGTTAATGGTTAGCATATAAAGATATATTTAGGGTTACGGTTAGTACAAAATTATACAATTAGGGTAAGGGTTTGTACAAAAACGCATAATTAGGGTAAGGGTTAGTGTAAAACATATTATTAGGGTTAGGGTTAGAATAAAACTCACAATTAGGGTTAGGGGTTAGCATATAAGATACATTTACGGTTAGGATTAGTACAAAATTTTAAAATTAGGGTTATAGTCGATGAAAACACAAAATTAATGGTAGGGGTTAGTACAAAAATATATTTATGAAAAGGGTTAGGGGTAGCATATAAAGATACATTTAGGGTTAAGGGTTAGCATATAAAGATACATTTAGGGTTAGGGTTAGTACAAAATTATACAATTAGGGTAAGGGTTAGTACAAAAACGGATAATAAGGGTTAGGGTTAGTGTAACAAATATTATTAGGGTTAGGGTTAGAATGAAACTCACAATTAGGGTTAGGGGTTAGCATATAAGATACATTTACGGTTAGGGTTAGTACAAAATTATACAATTAGGGTAAGGGTTAGTACAAAAACGGATAATAAGGGTTAGGGTTAGTGTAACAAATATTAATAGGGTTATGGTTAGAATGAAACTCACAATTAGGGTTAGGGGTTAGCATATAAGATACATTTACGGTTAGTGTTAGTACATAATTATACAATTAGGGTTATATACGATGAAAACACAAAATTAATGGTAGGGGTAAGTACAAAAAATAAATTTATCATAAGGGTTAGTACAAAAACGTATAATAAGGGTTAGGGTAAGTTGAAAACAAATAATTAGGGTTAGGGTTAGTATAAAACACACAATTAGGGTCAGGGGTTAGCACATAAAGATACATTTAGGGTTAGAGTTAGTACAAAATTATACAATTTGGGTAAAAGTTAGTACAAATTATACAATTAGGGTAAAAGTTAGTACAAAAACGTATAATTAGGGTTGGGATAAGTGTAAAACATATTATTAGGGTTAGGGTTAGCATAAAACACACAATTAGGAATAGGGGTTAGCATATAAGATACATTTACGGTTAGGGTTAGTACAAAATTATACAATTAGGCTTATAGTCGATGAAAACACAAATTGAGTGGCAGGGGTTGGTACAAAAAATACATTTACGATAAAGGTTAGTACAAAAACGTATAATTAGGGTTAGGGTTAGTGTTAAACATATTATAAGGATTAGGGTTAGTTTAAAACACACAGTTAGGGTTAGGGGTAGCATATAAAGATACATTTAGGGTTAAGGGTTAGCATAGAAAGATACATTTAGGGTTAGGGTAAGTACAAAATTATACAATTACGGTTATAGTCGATGAAAACACAAAATAAGTGGTAGGGGTTAGTACAAAAAATACATTTATGATAAGAGTAAGTAAAAAAAAGTATAATTAGGGTTAGGGTTAGTGTTAAACATATAATTAGGGTTATGGTTAGTATAAAACACAATTAGGGTTGGGGGTTAGCATATAAAGACACATGTAGAGTTAGGGCTAGTTCAAAATTAGTCAATTAGGGTAAAGGTTAGTACAAAAACGTATAATTAGGATTAGGGATAGTGTAAAACATATAATTAGGGTTAGGGTTAGAATAAAACTCACAATTAGGGTTAGGGGTTAGCATATAAGATACATTTACGGTTAGGGTTAGTACAAAATTATACAATTAGGGTTATATACGTTGAAAACACAAAATAATGGTAGGGGTTAGTACACAAAATACATTTATGAAAAGGGTTAGGGGTAGCATATAAAGAGACATTTAGGGTTAAGGGTTAGCATATAAAGATACATTTACGGTTAGGGTTTGTACAAAATTATACAATTAGGGTAAGGGTTAGTACAAAAACGCATAATTAGGGTTAGGGTTAGTGTAAAACATATTATTAGGGTTAGGGTTAGAATAAAACTCACAATTAGGGTTAGGGGTTAGCATATAAGATACATTTACGGTTAGGGTTAGTACAAAATTATACAATTAGGGTTATATACGATGAAAACACAAAATTAATGGTAGGGGTAAGTACAAAAAATAAATTTATGATAAGGGTTAGTACAAAAACGTATAATTAGGGTTAGGGTAAGTGGAAAACAAATAATTAGGGTTAGGGTTAGTATAAAACACACAATTAGGGTCAGGGGTTAGCACATAAAGATACATTTAGGGTTAGAGTTAGTACAAAATTATACAATTTGGGTAAAAGTTAGTACAAATTATACAATTAGGGTAAAAAATAGTACAAAAACGTATAATTAGGGTTAGGATAAGTGTAAAACATATTATTAGGGTTAGGGTTAGCATAAAACACACAATTAGGAATAGGGGTTAGCATAAAAGATACATTTAGGGTTAGGGTTAGTACAAAATTATACAATTAGGCTTATAGTTGATGAAAACACAAATTGAGTGGTAGGGGTTAGTACAAAAAATACATTTACGATAAAGGTTAGTACAAAAACGTAGAATTAGGGTTAGGGTTAGTGTAAAACATATTATAAGGATTAGGGTTAGTATAAAACAGACAATTAGGGTTAGGGGTAGCATATAAAGATACATTTAGGGTTAAGGGTTAGCATAGAAAGATACATTTAGGGTTAGGGTAAGTACAAAATTATACAATTAGGGTTATAGTCGATGAAAACACAAAATAAGTGGTAGGGGTTAGTACAAAAAATACATTTATGATAAGAGTAAGTAAAAAAAAGTATAATTTGGGTTAAGGTTAGTGTTAAACATATAATTAGGGTTATGGTTAGTATAAAAACACAATTAGGGTTGGGGGTTAGCATATAAAGACACATGTAGAGTTAGGGTTAGTTCAAAATTAGTCAATTAGGGTAAAGGTTAGTACAAAAACGTATAATTAGGATTAGGAATAGTGTAAAACATATTATTAGGGTTAGGGTTACAATAAAACTCACAATTAGGGTTAGGGGTCAGCATATAAGATACATTTACGGTTAGGGTTAGTACAAAATTATACAATTAGGGTAATATACGTTGAAAACACAAAATTAATGGTAGGGGTTAGTACACAAAATACATTTATGAAAAGGGTTAGGGGTAGCATATAAATATGCATTTAGGGTTAAGGGTTAGCATTTAAAGAAACATTTAGGGTTAGTACAAAATTATCAATTAGGGTAAGGGTTAGTACAAAAACGCATAATTAGGGTTAGGGTTAGTGTAAAAAATATTATTAGGGTTAGGGTTAGATTGAAACTCACAATTAGGGTTAGGGGTTAGCATATAAGATACATTTACGGTTAGGGTTAGTACAAAATTATACAATTAGGGTTATATACCATGAAAACACAAAATTAATGGTAGGGGTAAGTACAAAAAATAAATTTATAATAAGGGTTAGTACAATAACGTATAATTAGGGTTAGTGTAAGTAAAAAACAAATAATTAGGGTAAGGGTTAGTATAAAACACACAATTAGGGTCAGGGGTTAGCACATACAGATACATTTAGGGTAAGAGTTAGTACAAAATTATACAATTTGGGTAAAAGTAAGTACAAAATTATACAATTAGGGAAAAAGTTAGTACAAAAACGTATAATTAGGGTAAGGATAAGTGTAAAACATATTATTAGGGTTAGGGTTAGTATAAAACACACAATTAGGAATAGGGGTTAGCATATAAGATACATTTAGGGTTAGGGTTAGTAAAAAAATATACAATTAGGCTTATAGTCGATGAAAACACAAATTGAGTGGTAGGGGTTAGTACAAAAAAAATACAATTACGATAAAGGTTAGTACAAAAACGTATAATTAGGGTTAGGGTTAGTGTAAAACATATCATAAGGATTAGGGTTAGTATAAAACACACAATTAGGGTTAGGGGTAGCATATAAAGATACATTTAGGGTTAAGGGTTAGCATAGAAAGATACATTTAGGGTTAGGGTAAGTACAAAATTATACAATTAGGATTATTGTCGATGAAAACACAAAATTGATGGTAGGGGTTAGTACAAAAATATATTTATGAAAAGGGTTAGGGGTAGCATATAAAGATACATTTAGGATTAAGGGTTAGCATATAAAGATACATTTAGGGTTAGGGTTAGTACAAAATTATAAAATTAGGGTAAGGGTTAGTAGAAAAACGGATAATAAGGGTTAGGGTTAGTGTAACAAATATTATTAGGGTTAGGGTTAGAATGAAACTCACAATTAGGGTTAGGGGTTAGCATATAAGATACATTTACGGTTAGGGTTAGTACAAAATTATACAATTAGGGTAAGGGTTAGTACAAAAACGCATAATAAGGGTTAGGGTTAGTGTAACAAATATTATTAGGGTTAGGGTTAGAATGAAACTCACAATTAGGGTTAGGGGTTAGCATATAAGATACATTTACGGTTAGGGTTAGTACATAATTATACAATTAGGGTTATATACGATGAAAACACAAAATTAATGGTAGGGGTAAGTACAAAAAATAAATTTATGATAAGGGTTAGTACAAAAACGTATAATTAGGGTTAGGGTAAGTGGATTACAAATAATTAGGGTTAGGGTTAGTATAAAACACACAATTAGGGTCAGGGGTTAGCACATAAAGATACATTTAGGGTTAGAGTTAGTACAAAATTATACAATTAGGGTAAAAGTTAGTACAAAAACGTATAATTAGGGTTAGGATAAGTGTAAAACATATTATTAGGGTTAGGGTTAGCATAAAACACACAATAAGGAATAGGGGTTAACATATAAGATACATTTAGGGTTAGGGTTAGTACAAAATTATACAATTAGGCATATAGTCGATGAAAACACAAATTGAGTGGTAGGGGTTAGTACAAAAAATACATTTACGATAAAGGTTAGTATAAAAACGTAGAATTAGGGTTAGGGTTAGTGTAAAACATATCATAAGGATTAGGGTTAGTATAAAACACACAATTAGGGTTAGGGGTAGCATATAAAGATACCTTTAGGGTTAAGGGTTAGCATAGAAAGATACATTTAGGGTTAGGGTAAGTACAAAATTATACAATTAGGGTTTTAGTCGATGAAAACACAAAATAAGTGGTAGGGGTTAGTACTAAAAATACATTTATGATAAGAGTAAGTAAAAAAAGTATAATTAGGGTTAGGGTTAGTGTTAAACATATAATTAGGGTTATGGTTAGTATAAAAACACAATTAGGGTTGGGGGTTAGCATATAAAGACACATGTAGAGTTAGGGTTAGTTCAAAATTAGTCATTTAGGGTAAAGGTTAGTACAAAAACGTATAATAAGGATTAGAGATAGTGTAAAACATATTATTAGGGTTAGGGTTAGAATAAAACTCACAATTAGGGTTAGGGGTTAGCATATAAGATACATTTACGGTTAGGGTTAGTACAAGATTATACAATTAGGGTTATATACGTTGAAAACACAAAATTAATAGTAGGGGATAGTACACAAAATACATTTATGAAAAGGGTTAGGGGTAGCATATAAAGAGACATTTAGGGTTAAGGGTTAGCATATAAAGATACATTTAGGGTTAGGGTTTGTACAAAATTATACAATTAGGGTAAGGGTTAGTACAAAAACGCATAATTAGGGTTAGGGTTAGTGTAAAACATATTATTAGGGTTAGGGTTAGAATAAAACTCACAATTAGGGTTAGGGGTTAGCATATAAGATACATTTACGGTTAGGGTTAGTACAAAATTATACAATTAGGGTTATATACGATGAAAACACAAAATTAATGGTAGGGGTAAGTACAAAAAATAAATTTATGATAAGGGTTAGTACAAAAACGTATAATTAGGGTTAGGGTAAGTGGAAAACAAATAATTAGGGTTAGGGTTAGTATAAAACACACAATTAGGGTCAGGGGTTAGCACATAAAGATACATTTAGGGTTAGAGTTAGTACAAAATTATACAATTTGGGTAAAAGTTAGTACAAATTATACAATTAGGGTAAAAAATAGTACAAAAACGTATAATTAGGGTTAGGATAAGTGTAAAACATATTATTAGGGTTAGGGTTAGCATAAAACACACAATTAGGAATAGGGGTTAGCATAAAAGATACATTTAGGGTTAGGGTTAGTACAAAATTATACAATTAGGCTTATAGTTGATGAAAACACAAATTGAGTGGTAGGGGTTAGTACAAAAAATACATTTACGATAAAGGTTAGTACAAAAACGTAGAATTAGGGTTAGGGTTAGTGTAAAACATATTATAAGGATTAGGGTTAGTATAAAACAGACAATTAGGGTTAGGGGTAGCATATAAAGATACATTTAGGGTTAAGGGTTAGCATAGAAAGATACATTTAGGGTTAGGGTAAGTACAAAATTATACAATTAGGGTTATAGTCGATGAAAACACAAAATAAGTGGTAGGGGTTAGTACAAAAAATACATTTATGATAAGAGTAAGTAAAAAAAAGTATAATTTGGGTTAGGGTTAGTGTTAAACATATAATTAGGGTTATGGTTAGTATAAAAACACAATTAGGGTTGGGGGTTAGCATATAAAGACACATGTAGAGTTAGGGTTAGTTCAAAATTAGTCAATTAGGGTAAAGGTTAGTACAAAAACGTATAATTAGGATTAGGAATAGTGTAAAACATATTATTAGGGTTAGGGTTACAATAAAACTCACAATTAGGGTTAGGGGTCAGCATATAAGATACATTTACGGTTAGGGTTAGTACAAAATTATACAATTAGGGTTATATACGTTGAAAACACAAAATTAATGGTAGGGGTTAGTACACAAAATACATTTATGAAAAGGGTAAGGGGTAGCATATAAAGAGACATTTAGGGTTAAGGGTTAGCATATAAAGATACATTTAGGGTTAGGGTTAGTACAAAATTATACAATTAGGGTAAGGGTTAGTACAAAAACGCATAATTAGGGTTAGGGTTAGTGTAAAAAATATTATTAGGGTTAGGGTTAGAATGAAACTCACAATTAGGATTAGGGGTTAGCATATAAGATAAATTTACGGTTAGGGTTAGTACAAAATTATACAATAAGGGTTATATACGATGAAAACACAAATTTGATGGTAGGGGTAAGTACAAAAAATAAATTTATAATAAGGGTTAGTACAAAAACGTATAATTAGGGTTAGGGTAAGTGGAAAACAAATAATTAGGGTTAGGGTTAGTATAAAACACACAATTAGGGTCAGGGGTTAGCACATAAAGATACATTTAGGGTTAGAGTTAGTACAAAATTATACAATTTGGGTAAAAGTTAGTACAAATTATACAATTAGGGTAAAAAATAGTACAAAAACGTATAATTAGGGTTAGGATAAGTGTAAAACATATTATTAGGGTTAGGGTTAGCATAAAACACACAATTAGGAATAGGGGTTAGCATAAAAGATACATTTAGGGTTAGGGTTAGTACAAAATTATACAATTAGGCTTATAGTTGATGAAAACACAAATTGAGTGGTAGGGGTTAGTACAAAAAATACATTTACGATAAAGGTTAGTACAAAAACGTAGAATTAGGGTTAGGGTTAGTGTAAAACATATTATAAGGATTAGGGTTAGTATAAAACAGACAATTAGGGTTAGGGGTAGCATATAAAGATACATTTAGGGTTAAGGGTTAGCATAGAAAGATACATTTAGGGTTAGGGTAAGTACAAAATTATACAATTAGGGTTATAGTCGATGAAAACACAAAATAAGTGGTAGGGGTTAGTACAAAAAATACATTTATGATAAGAGTAAGTAAAAAAAAGTATAATTTGGGTTAGGGTTAGTGTTAAACATATAATTAGGGTTATGGTTAGTATAAAAACACAATTAGGGTTGGGGGTTAGCATATAAAGACACATGTAGAGTTAGGGTTAGTTCAAAATTAGTCAATTAGGGTAAAGGTTAGTACAAAAACGTATAATTAGGATTAGGAATAGTGTAAAACATATTATTAGGGTTAGGGTTACAATAAAACTCACAATTAGGGTTAGGGGTCAGCATATAAGATACATTTACGGTTAGGGTTAGTACAAAATTATACAATTAGGGTTATATACGTTGAAAACACAAAATTAATGGTAGGGGTTAGTACACAAAATACATTTATGAAAAGGGTAAGGGGTAGCATATAAAGAGACATTTAGGGTTAAGGGTTAGCATATAAAGATACATTTAGGGTTAGGGTTAGTACAAAATTATACAATTAGGGTAAGGGTTAGTACAAAAACGCATAATTAGGGTTAGGGTTAGTGTAAAAAATATTATTAGGGTTAGGGTTAGAATGAAACTCACAATTAGGATTAGGGGTTAGCATATAAGATAAATTTACGGTTAGGGTTAGTACAAAATTATACAATAAGGGTTATATACGATGAAAACACAAATTTGATGGTAGGGGTAAGTACAAAAAATAAATTTATAATAAGGGTTAGTACAAAAACGTATAATTAGGGTTAGGGTAAGTGGAAAACAAATAATTAGGGTTAGGGTTAGTATAAAACACACAATTAGGGTCAGGGGTTAGCACATAAAGATACATTTAGGGTTAGAGTTAGTACACAATTATACAATTTGGGTAAAAGTTAGTACAAAATTATATAATAAGGGCAAAGGTTAGTACAAAAACGTATAATTAGGGTTAGGGTTAGTGTACAACATATAAAAAGGATTAGAGACAGTATAAAACACACAATTAGGGTTAGGGGTTAGCATATAAAGATACATTTAGGGTTAAGGGTTAGCATATAAAAATACGTTTAGGGTTAGGGTTAGTACAAAATTGTACAATTAGGGTAAGGGTTAGTACAAAAACGCATAATTAGGGTAAGGGTTAGTGTAAAACATATTATTAGGGTTAGGGTTGGAATAAAACTTACAATTAGGGTTAGGGGTTAGCATACAAGATACATATACGGTTAGGGTTAGTACAAAATTATACAATTAGGGTTATATACGATGAAAACACAAAATTAATGGTAGGGGTAAGTACAAAAAATAAATTTATGATAAGGGTTAGTACAAAAACGTATAATTAGGGTTAGGGTAAGTGGAAAACAAATAATTAGGGTTAGGGTTAGTATAAAACACACAATTAGGGTCAGGGGTTAGCACATAAAGATACATTTAGGGTTAGAGTTAGTACAAAATTATACAATTTGGGTAACAGTTAGTACAAAATTATACAATTAGGGTAAAAGTTAGTACAAAAACGTATAATTAGGGTTAGGATAAGTGTAAAACATATTATTAGGGTTAGGGTTAGTATAAAACACACAATTAGGGTTAGGGGTAGCATATAAAGATACATTTAGGGTTAAGGGTTAGCATAGAAAGATACATTTAGGGTTAGGGTAAGTACAAAATTATACAATTAGGGTTATAGTCGATGAAAACACAAAATAAGTGGTAGGGGTTAGTAAAAAAATACATTTATGATAAGAGTAAGTAAAAAATTATAATTAGGGTTAAGGTTAGTGTTAAACATATAATTAGGGTTAGGGTTAGTATAAAACACACAATTAGGGTTGGGGGTTAGCATATAAAGACACATGTTGAGTTAGGGTTAGTTCAAAATTATTCAATTATGGTAAAGGTTAGTACAAAAATGTATAATTAGGATTAGGGATAGTGTATAACATATAATAAGGATTAGAGTCAGTATAAAACACACAATTAGGGTTAGGGGTTAGCATATAAAGATACATTTAGGGTTAAGGGTTAGCATATAAAGATATATTTAGGGTTACGGTTAGTACAAAATTATACAATTAGGGTAAGGGTTAGTACAAAAACGCATAATTAGGGTAAGGGTTAGTGTAAAACATATTATTAGGGTTAGGGTTGGAATAAAACTTACAATTAGGGTTAGGGGTTAGCATACAAGATACATATACGGTTAGGGTTAGTACAAAATTATACAATTAGGGTTATATACGATGAAAACACAAAATTAATGGTAGGGGTAAGTACAAAAAATAAATTTATGATAAGGGTTAGTACAAAAACGTATAATTAGGGTTAGGGTAAGTGGAAAACAAATAATTAGGGTAAGGGTTAGTATAAAACACACAATTAGGGTCAGGGGTAAGCACATAAAGATACATTTAGGGTTAGAGTTAGTACAAAATTATACAATTTGGGTAAAAGTAAGTACAAAATTATACAATTAGGGTAAAAGTTAGTACAAAAAAGTATAATAAGGGTAAGGATAAGTGTTAAACATATTATTTGGGTTAGGGTTAGTATAAAACACACAATTAGGAATAGGGGTTAGCATATAAGATACATTTAGGGTTAGGGTTAGTACAAAATTATACAATTAGGCTTATAGTCGATGAAAACACAAATTGAGTGGTAGGGGTTAGTACAAAAAATACATTTACGATAAAGGTTAGTATAAAAACGTATAATTAGGGTTAGGGTTAGTGTAAAACATATTATAAGGATTAGGGTTAGTATAAAACACACAATTAGGGTTAGGAGTGGTATATAAAGATACATTTAGGGTTAAGGGTTAGCATAGAAAGATACATTTAGGGTTAGGGTAAGTACAAAATTATACAATTAGGGTGATAGTCGATGAAAACACAAAATAAGTGGTAGGGGTTAGTACAAAAATACATTTATGATAAGAGTAAGTAAAAAAGTAGAATTATGGTTAGGGTTAGTGTTAAACATATAATTAGGGTTAGGGTTAGTATATAACACACAATTAGGGTTGGGGGTTAGCATATAAAGACACATGTAGAGTTAGGGTTAGTTCAAAATAATTCAATTAGGGTAAAGGTTAGTACAAAAACGTAAAATTAGGATTAGGGATAGTGTAAAACATATAATAAGGATTAGAGTCAGTATAAAACACACAATTAGGGTTAGGGGTTAGCATATAAAGATACATTTAGGGTTAAGGGTTAGCATATAAAGATATATTTAGGTTACGATTAGTACAAAATTATACAATTAGGGTAAGGGTTAGTAAAAAAACGGATATTAGGGTTAGGGTTAGTGTAAAAAATATTATTAGGGTTATGGTTAGAATGAAACTCACAATTAGGGTTAGGGGTTAGCATATAAGATACATTTACGGTTAGGGTTAGTACAAAATTATACAATTAGGGTTAAATACGATGAAAACACAAAATAAATGGTAGGGGTAAGTACAAAAAATATATTTATGATAAGGGTAAGTACAAAAACGTATAATTAGGGTTAGGGTAAGTGGAAAACAAATAATTAGGGTTAGGGTTAGTATAAAACACACAATTAGGGTCAGGGGTTAGCACATAAAGATACATTTAGGGTTAAAGTTAGTACAAAATTATACAATTTGGGTAAAAGTTAGTACAAAATTATACAATTAGGGTAAAAGTTAGTACAAAAACGTATTATTAGGGTTAGGATAAGTGTAAAACATATTATTAGGGTTAGGGTTAGTATAAAACACACAATTAGGAATAGGGGTTAGCATATAAGATACATTTAGGGTTAAAGTTAGAACAAAATTATACAATTAGGCTTATAGTCGATGAAAACACAAATCGAGTGGTAGGGGTTAGTACAAAAAATACATTAACGATAAAAGTTAGTACAAAAACGTATAATTAGGGTTAGGGTTAGTGTAAAACATATTATAAGGATTAGGGTTAGTATAAAACACACAATTAGGGTTAGGGGTAGCATATAAAATTACATTTAGGGTTAAGGGTTAGCATATAAAGATATATTTAGGGTTACGGTTAGTACAAAATTATACAATTAGGGTAAGGGTTAGTACAAAAACGCATAATAAGGGTAAGGGTTAGTGTAAAACATATTATTAGGGTTAGGGTTAGAATAAAACTCACAATTAGGGTTAGGGGTTAGCATATAAGATACATTTACGGTTAGGGTTAGTACAAAATTATACAATTAGGGTTATATACGATGAAAACACAAAATTAATGGTAGGGGTAAGTACAAAAAATAAATTTATGATAAGGGTTAGTACAAAAACGTTAATATAGGGTTAGGGTAAGTGGAAAACAAATAATGAGGGAAAGGGTTAGTATAAAACACACAATTAGGGTCAGGGGTAAGCACATAAAGATACATTTAGGTTTAGAGTTAGTACAAAATTATACAATTTGGGTAAAAGTAAGTACAAAATTATACAATTAGGGTAAAAGTTAGTACAAAAACGTATAATTAGGGTTAGGGTTAGTGTAAAACATATTATAAGGATTAGGGTTAGTATAAAACACACAATTAGGGTTAGGAGTAGCATATAAAGATACATTTAGGGTTAAGGGTTAGCATAGAAAGATACATTTAGGGTTAGGGTTAGTATAAAACACACAATTAGGGTCAGGGGTTAGCACATACAGATACATTTAGGGTTAGAGTTAGTACAAAATTATACAATTTGGGTAAAAGTTAGTACAAAATACAATTAGGGTAAAAGTTAGTACAAAAACGTATAATTAGGGTAAGGATAAGTGTAAAACATATTATAAGGGTTAGGGTATAAGACACACAATTAGGAATAGGGGTTAGCATATAAGATACATTTAGGGTTAGGGTTAGTACAAAAATATACAATTAGGATTATAGTCGATGAAAACACAAATTGAGTGGTAGGGGTTAGTACAAAAAATACATTTACGATAAAGGTTAGTACAAAAACGTATAATTAGGGTTAGGGTTAGTGTAAAACATATCATAAGGATTAGGGTTAGTATAAAACACACAATTAGGGTTAGGGGTAGCATATAAAGATACATTTAGGGTTAAGGGTTAGCATAGAGAGATACATTTAGGGTTAGGGTAAGTACAACATTATACAATTAGGGTTATAGTCGATGAAAACACAAAATAAGTGGTAGGGGTTAGTACAAAAATACATTTATGATAAGAGTAAGTAAAAACAGTATAATTAGGGTTAGGGTTAGTGTTAAACATATAATTAGGGTTAGGGTTAGTATAAAAAACACAATTAGGGTGGGGTGTTAGCATTTAAGATACATTTACGATTAGTGTTAGTACAAAATTATACAATTAGGGTTATATACGTTGAAAACACAAAATTAATGGTAGGGGTTGGTACACAAAATACATTTATGAAAAGGGTTAGGGGTAGCATATAAATATACATTTAGGGTTAAGGGTTAGCATATAAAGATACATTTAGGGTTAGTACAAAATTATACAATTAGGGTAAGGGTTAGTACAAAAACGCATAATTAGGGTTAGGGTTAGTGTAAAAAATATTATAAGGGTAGGGTTAGAATGAAACTAACAATTAGGGTTAGGGGTTAGCATATAAGATAATTTACGGTTAGGGTTAGTACAAAATTATACAATTAGGGTTATATACCATGAAAACACAAAATTAATGGTAGGGGTAAGTACAAAAAATAAATTTATAATAAGGGTTAGTACAAAAACGTATATTTAGGGTTAGGGTAAGTTGAAAACAAATAATTAGGGTTAGGGTTAGTATAAAACACACAATTAGGGTCAGGGGTTAGCACATACAGATACATTTAGGGTTAGAGTTAGTACAAAATTATACAATTTGGGTAAAAGTTAGTACAAATTGTACAATTAGGGAAAAAGTTAGTACAAAAACGTATAATTAGGGTTAGGATAAGTGTAAAACATATTATTAGGGTTAGGGTTAGTATAAAACACACAGTTAGGAATAGGGGTTAGCAAATAAGATACATTTAGGGTTAGGGTTAGTACAAAAATATACAATTAGGCTTATAGTCGATGAAAACACAAATTGAGTGGTAGGGGTTAGTACAAAAAATACATTTACGATAAAGGTTAGTACAAAAACGTATAATTAGGGTTAGGAATAGTGTAAAACATATCATAAGGATTAGGGTTAGTATAAAACACACAATAAGGGTTAGGGGTAGCATATAAAGATACATTAAGGGTTAAGGGTTAGCATAGAAAGATACATTTAGGGTTAGAGTAAGTACAAAATTATACAATTGGGGTTATAGTCGATGAAAACACAAAATAAGTGGTAGGGGTTAGTACAAAAAATACATTTATGATAAGAGTAAGTAAAAAAGTATAATTAGGGTTAGGGTTAGTGTTAAACATATAATTAGGCTTAGGGTTAGTATAGAACACACGATAAGGGTTTGGGGTTAGCATATAAAGACACATGTAGAGTGAGGGTAATTTCAAAATAATTCAATTTGGGTAAAGGTTAGTACAAAAGCGTATAATTAGGATTAGGGATAGTGTAAAACATATAATAAGGATTAGAGTCAGTATAAAACACACAATTAGGGTTAGGGGTTAGCATATAAAGATACATTTAGGGTTAAGGGTTAGCATATAAAGATATATTTAGGGTTACGGTTAGTACAAAATTATACAATTAGGGTAAGGGTTAGTACAAAAACGCATAATTAGGGTAAGGGTTAGTGTAAAACATATTATTAGGGTTAGGGTTAGAATAAAACTCACAATTAGGGTTAGGGGTTAGCATATAAGATACATTTACGGTTAGGGTTAGTACAAAATTATACAATTAGGGTTATCGTCGATGAAAACACAAAATTAATGGTAGGGGTTAGTACAAAAAATATATTTATGAAAAGGGTTAGGGGTAGCATATAAAGATACATTTAGGGTTAAGGGTTAGCATATAAAGATACATTTAGGGTTAGGGTTAGTACAAAATTATACAATTAGGGTAAGGGTTAGTACAAAAACGGATAATAAGGGTTAGGGTTAGTGTAACAAATATTATTAGTTAGTTTAAATTTAGTTTAAACATATTTTATTTGTAATAAAACAAAATGGATTGGACACAAGTAAAATCATACTTAGATAGTCCTCTCCGCAATACAATGAGAGACATTACAATGAAATATATAATAAGGTACAAGATCGTGCATTTTAAATCAAATAAAAAAAGAAATCAAATTTAAGAGCTATACACAAATAATAAAATAAAGATAGAAGTATACAAAAGTACTGGAATTTCACAAGAAAGAAAGAGAGAAAAAAAAAGGAATGAGAGAGAGAAAAAGACTGACAAAGTGCTGATGAGATGATTGTCCACTTAGAAAAATTACGTGATTGTAAATCTTTTGGATCGTTTAATAAACTCAAAAACATTTCTAAAAATGAGAGTATTATCATCGTGGGATAGCTCTTTACTTCCTTGGGTAAGCGTATTAATATCAAGGTTTATTCCATTCGGAAGCCAAGTTAGGTTATTTAAAAGTTGAATTCTATCATTGTTATATAGAGGACATACAAAAAAGTAATGTTGTATGTTTTCGATAGGGGAACCGCATCGGCAACCAGGGTTAACAATAAGATTTGCTCTGAAAAGATCATAATTAAGAAAGGAGGCAGAGCATCTAAGTTGTGCTAAAATTATATTGAGTTTTCGTGGACCATATGCAAAATGTTTTGGGACTTCTATACTGGTTAAACCGGATGCTTTCAAGGCATTCTTGAAGGCGCCAATAGATGGTGCTTTTCGAAAACTTGGATCAATATTATTCCACTGTCTTATTGTATTTGGAATAAAAGAATTCGAAGTAATAGACAGCCTGCAAAATGGAAGTATTATATCTTCACCATTCCTTAGTGGATATGCACTCAGTGTTTGCACCTTAGGAGGTACCAATCTATTTAGATAATTTGGGGTATCAAGGTTTTGGATGTTATAAAACATGTTTAGTCGGCGTTTGAGTCGTCTATTAGCCAGAGTTTCCCAACCAATTTCTCTATATAATGTTTCTAATTTTGTAAAAAGAGGAAGTCCTGTTACTAAACGTGCTGCCTCTAATTGTAAATTTTCCAATTTTGAGGCATTGCCAGCACCACATTTATCCCAAACTTCTGATGCATATTCCAACAATGGTCTTATAAAAACTAGATATAACCTTTCCAAACTGTCACGACTTAACTGATATTTTAATTTTCGGAGCACGTTAAGATGTTTTGAGACGCTTTTTACGATGTTTTCAACATGAGTGTTCCATTTAGCATCACTGCTAAATGTTAAGCCCAGGTGTTTATGACTATCGGATATGGGAATAGGAATATCATTTAGATTAAAATTTACATCGTTTACATCTGAGTTCGAAAAAATGACAATTTCAGTTTTGTTTGGGTTAAATGACATCTGCCATTTTTTTTACCATTCGGCCAACTCTTGCAAATCATGATCAATAACCGTTTTAATGTACATTCGGTCACGATGGGAATAGTTAAACGATGTGTCATCAGCAAATAGCCTACACAAAGATTTCAATCTAAGTGCAATGTCATTAATATAGATAATAAACAATAAGGGTCCTAGGACGGAACCTTGTGGTTATATTATTTAAGGGTGACTCAGACGAATGGATAACAACTTTTTGTTTTCTTGCTGTTAGATAGCTTTCAAACCACAGATAAAGATTATTTTTAATTCCATATGCTTTAAGTTTCTTCAAGAGACCATCATGCCAGACTTTATCAAACGCTTTAGAAAAGTCACAGAAAACGAAACAGTTAATTTCTTTCTTTTCTAGTGAGTTAAGTATACAGTTATACATTTCAAGCAGTTGATGGACCGTAGAGTATTTTGGAAGGAAACCTGACTGATATTCATATAGAAGATTGTTAGAAAAAAGATGATTGTAAACATGTTTGTGAACAATCCTTTCCATCACTTTCCCAACACAGCTTATTAGTGATATAGGACGATAATTAGATGGCAAAGACTGATCACCTTTTTTGAAGATAGGGACCACAAATGCGATTTTCCAATTAGATGGAAATTTACATTGTCGAAGCGATTTGTTAAACAATATTTGCAGAGGTACTGAGACTTTTTGAGGACATATTTTTAGCATCCTATGGCTTATGATATCTGGGCCGGATGCCTTATTTGGTTTTAAAATTTTTAAAATATCAACAATTTCACTTTGTTCTATTTCAATACTATCAATATAATTGTCTGTTCTTTGATCGAATGGTGGTGGAAGTTGATTTTGGTCATCGAACTTAGAAATGGATGAAAAATATTTATTCAGCACTTCACATTTTTCAGTTTCTTCAAAAACATAATTTTCAGTATTTGTACCAAGTGTTATATCCCTGAGCGGGGGAATATCAGTCGATCCTTTATAGGATTTTAGAAGCATTTTCATAAGTTTCCAATACGTTCTGATGTGTAGATGCATTTTCAAGTATTAAGTTATCTAAGTTTTGTTCAAACTTTTCTTTCGCTACTTTTTTAAGATTATTAACCCTGTTTCTCTGCTGTTTGTACCTCAGAACATCCCTATCACTTTTTGATTGTAGAGCAGATTTTCGAAACCGGTCCCTTTTTCGCATTTCGCGTCCTAGTTCATTCGTAAACCAAGGCTTATCTCCCTTGCGCACGGTAACCGATTGAGTTGGTATACATTCTTTCGCAATTTTTAAGAATTTATCAGTAAACACGTGACACGATTCATCAATATCCGCGTCTTCTGGTAATAATTCATGCCAGTCAGTTTCATCTAGCAGATTTTCAAATTTTTGTATGTTCATTTGTGCATATATCCAAACATCACGCTTAAAAGTACATTTGGCCTTGTTGGGACATTTAATAAAACATAAACATGCTTTGTGGTCAGACACGTACGTGACTTGGTGTATCTAGGACATCGGCATAGAAATACAAAAGTGATTCACTTATTATGATCGGATCAAGTAGAGTTGTTGATGTGTCGGTTACTCTGGTTGGTTTTGAGATAATATTTTTTAAGTTAAAAAGATCTATCGTCTCTTTCAATTTGTTATTAACTTGAAGTAGGTCACAGTTCAGATCACCCGTGACCACGAGATTGTCGCCTAGCTGGTAACTTAAGCCGATCGCATGATTTAGTCGTGTAAAAAACATTTCCGAGTCAGTCAGTGGTGGTTTGTAGGCCGCACATAGAAGGATTTTTATTCCCCTTCCGAGAAGTTCTACCCATATAGTTTCATCAGTATCATTTTCAAGTTCCGGTATACGTTTAAGTGATATATCTTCCTTGCTATAAATAATAATGCCTCCTCCATGACTGTTACGGTCTTTACGGATTATATTTTTTGAGAAACTATCAATTAGAATTTCTTCATTTGGAATATTGGGATTTAAGTGTGTTTCCGTAAGGACTAAAACATCAAATTCATCAAATGTGTTATTAATGAATTCAAATTTTTCCGTATGCTGCGTATATTAAAATTACATAGGGATATATACCTTTCATCATTGTCAGCGTCGAGAAATGAAAGACCTGGGTTTTGCTCTACATTTCCAATAATAAGAATGAAGTGAAGCACAAACAGCAGAAAAACAACGTCAATTTTAGGAACTGATGACTGAAGAATGGTAAGTGCCAATACATGTAAACTACATTTAAGGTTTATCTGGAATATTTCAAAATAGGATTGATATTTGCTTTTAAACGATCCATGTTGTTTAACCTTTACGAAATTGAATCGACCGATGGCCACCCTATTTTGCATTAAATCACTATCCATCTGGTAAGAGGAAAAGGATAGAAATAACTGAACATACGGGGGGCCACAGGTCATGGGATATTAGTTGTAGTAGGACGGACATCATACAATCAGCACTTTTAAGAGATGACAAACAAAAAAGCAAAAATATATACAACAAAGATAAGAAAGGATGAACTTTCTCCGTTAGGGACAAGAACATGTACAGATATGTTGATGTGGGTGTGGGATTCTATGGTGAAAACATATTTAGTAACATTACATATTACAAACATTGTGCCTCTTTGATATAGATATGTAGGCATTATACAGAGCATATTCTTTTTTTACATAACATATAATATAACAATACAATAGTTAAATACATGTACTATACGTCATATATAATGTATATTTTTTCTTATGTTCGTATATGTTTTTGTGTCGATTGATAGGTCTGATAAAATACAACACCAGAGGCTCCGAGCATGTGCTATAGTTTAGCAGGTCTAGCAGCAATCCACTCAAAAATATTGATTGGACATGTACTTGTGCATACATAAGCTTTCCGGTAGACAAATAATAAAATAAATTAAATGTATGAATATTAGTTTGTATTTCAAACAGTGAAACTTTTGACACGTTAAGAGATTCTATGTTTTTTTGTATTTAACAGTATAAATTAAAATTTAAAGATTAAAGTTTAAAGAATTTAGACTAATTTCTATCTTTAATTTGTTGTGTTAAATGACTTGATAATTCAGTGGTTAAATAAACAGCACATGTTTTGTTACTGAACATATTCGAGCCAAACAGGTTTTATCAATTTAAATAACAAAAGAAGAATGACGTAGTTTAGCTTGTCTAGCAGCAATCCACTCAAAAATATTGATTGGACATGTACTTGTGCATACATAAGCTTTCCGGTAGACAAATAATAAAATAAATTACATGTATGAATATTAGTTTGTATTTCAAACAGTGAAACTTTTGACACCTTAAGAGATTCTATGTTTTTTTGTATTTAACAGTATAAATTAAAATTTAAAGTACAAATGACAACAAAGTTCCAGACAATAAATTTTGCTACGCCTGACGCGCGTTTCGTCTATTCAAGACTCATCAGAGGCGCTCTACCAAAAATATTAAAAATGCCAAACACTGTATGAATATGAAGAGCATAGAACAGTATAACCAAAAATACCAAACTGGGGAACCAAATTATTACTAAGATATTCAACCTATGTCTGGGGTAGGAAGAACCTTAGGGTTTAGACAATTTTGAAATTTAGACGGATAATTTAAAGCTTTGATGTATTCTCAAACTCAAAAGTGTTGGTGCCGGAGCGGGCTAACCTCGGGGAATTTAAACTCCACCAGCAGTGCTAACCTTCACGTGTGTTCGAAATACAAATGACAACAAAGTTCCAGACAATAAATTTTGCTACGCCTGACGCGCGTTTCGTCTATTCAAGACTCATCAGAGGCGCTCTACCAAAAATATTGAAAATGCCAAACACTGTATGAATATGAAGAGCATAGAACAGTATAACCAAAAATACCAAACTGGGGAACCAAATTATTACTAAGATATATTAAAGTTTAAAGAATTTAGACTAATTTCTATCTTTAATTTGTTGTGTTAAATGACTTGATAATTCAGTGGTTAAATAAACAGCACATGTTTTGTTACTGAACATATTCGAGCCAAACAGGTTTTATCAATTTAAATAACAAAAGAAGAATGACGTACTCAATACAACCATCACACTAATTTAAATGTTATTGTAAACATTTCAATACCATTGTAAACATTATGTTAGAAAAGAAGTACATGAAGTAAGGATAGTAAGGTTTTGAACATAAAAACGATAATTTACAGATTGAGACAAAAATGACAGTTCAACCAACGATGTTGCTGGCAAAAGCTTCGGCAAAGTTAGTAGGTTCTTGTCTGGGTTCTTCAGTGGAATTTACTAGGTCTTCAATGTCATATTTGTCTTTGATGATCATTTTACGACTGCGTTCAGTTTTCTTGGCAAATATGCGGCCGTCAAATGTCCAATAAGTTTCAATCTGTTTGTCAAACTTGAGTTTAGAGAGTTGTTGTACCAAAGTTGTTCTGTATTTTGTTAGGTTTTCAGTGATGTAGTGTCCATCAACATCCCCTTTAAGTTGTTTCTTAGAAGAATAGACAAGATGTCTGGTGCGGTAAGATAAGAAACGGACAATTACTTGTGATTTTCCATCTTTAACTTTCCCGATGACATGGGATCGGCCAATATCGTTGATGGTGATGTCCTTGAGGTTGAGTTTTTGATTGATGATATTAAGCACCAGCTGGTCGGTGTCTACAGGGTGGATAATCTTACCTCTCCCATCAACTGGTACTCGTATGTTGTGGAAACGAAGACTAGTGCGTCGTGAGTACTGTTCCTGGTTTTCTATTCTAAATTCCAGTTCGTTTATCCTTCTATTCAGATAATCTATATCGTTTGACTGTTGTCTGACTGTTTGTATTTGGCCCTCTGTTGATTTTTGGAGTGCTGCAATATCAATGAATTGTCTTGTGATTTTCTGACCCTGTTGTTCTATTGTTTTTTTTCTGGATTTCTATTTGTTCATTGAGGGGCTTTAGTTTTTGTTCTACTCTTTTTTTGACCTCTTCTTCTATGTTTGCAGAAAATGACTCAGTAATTTTATCTGCAAGCACGAGAATGATGGCATTCAATACCTCTGGACTTGATAGTGCTTCCAGTATTTTGTCGGCTAGGGATTTCCTTGCTGTAGAGGACTTTTTAGACGTGCTTTGTAACTCTCGAAGATCACCATATGAGTTTCGACGTTTAATTTGTCTTTGAGTTTGCTTTTGTGTTGCAGGCAATAAATCAGGACTACATGGATAAGTTCTTTTGTTGCCACTATTTGTACCAAGAATTAAGGGGGTTGATGGCTCTAATAATGACTGTGACTGGGACTGCGACATGTCGAGTTGGTCATCAATGGAGGCAGCCATATTGTTTATCGTGTTGACCTTTGTTTATTATTGTCAATCTCCAAGTTAATTATATCACAACTTAGAGTTTTTATGCCTTTAAATGCAGCTCAATACATACTTTAACAAGCACACGCTGTTACTTCAATCTACATAATATTAAAACCACAGAATCCCAACTTTTACTAGGAGCTCCTATTTTATTGTTGTTGGTACACGACCTTGACCTCGAAAAAAAAAGAAAAAAAAATTATATTATTATATTATAAGGGTTAGGGTTAGAATGAAACTCACAATTAGGGTCAGGGGTTAGCATATAAGATACATTTACGGTTAGGGCTAGTACAAAATTATACAATTAGGGTAAAGGTTTGTACAAAAACGCATAATTAGGGTTAGGGTTAGTGTAAAACATATTATTAGGGTTAGGGTTAGAATAAAACTCACAATTAGGGTTAGGGGTTAGCATATAAGATACATTTACGGTTAGGGTTAGTACAAAATTATACAATTAGGGTTATATACGATGAAAACACAAAATTAATGGTAGGGGTAAGTACAAAAAATAAATTTATGATAAGGGTTAGTACAAAAACGTTTAATTAGGGTTAGGGTAAGTGGAAAACAAATAATTAGGGTAAGGGTTAGTATAAAACACACAATTAGGGTCAGGGGTAAGCACATAAAGATACATTTAGGGTTAGAGTAAGTACAAAATTATACAATTTGGGTAAAAGTTAGTACAAATTATACAATTAGGGTAAAAGTTAGTACAAAAACGTATAATTAGGGTTAGAATAAGTGTAAAGCATATCATTAGGGTTAGGGTTAGCATAAAACACACAATTAGGAATAGGGGTTAGCATATAAGATACATTTAGGGTTAGGGTTAGTACAAAATTATACAATTAGGCTTATAGTCGATGAAAACACAAATTGAGTGGTAGGGGTTAGTACAAAAAATACATTTACGATAAAGGTTAGTACAAAAACGTATAATTAGGGTTAGGGTTAGTGTAAAACATATTATAAGGATAGGGGTTAGTATAAAACACACAATTAGGGTTAGGGGTAGCATAAAAAGATACATTTAGGGTTAAGGGTTAGCATAGAAAGATACATTTAGGGTTAGGGTAAGTACAAAATTATACAATTAGGGTTATAGTCGATGAAAACACAAAATAAGTGGTAGGGGTTAGTACAAAAAATACATTTATGATAAGATTAAGTAAAAAAAAGTATAATTAGGGTTAGGGTTAGTGTTAAACATATAATTAGGGTTATGGTTAGTATAAAAAACACAATTAGGGTTGGGGGTTAGCATATAAAGACACATGTAGAGTTAGGGTTAGTTCAAAATTAGTCAATTAGGGTAAAGGATAGTACAAAAACGAATAATTAGGATTAGGGATAGTGTAAAACATATTATTAGGGTTAGGGTTAGAATAAAACTCACAATAAGGGTTAGGGGTTAGCATATAAGATACATTTACGGTTAGGGTTAGTACAAAATTATACAATTAGGGTTATATACGTTGAAAACACAAAATTAATGGTAGTGGTTAGTACACAAAATACATTTATGAAAAGGGTTAGGGGTAGCATATAAAGAAAGAGACATTTAGGGTTAAGGGTAAGCATATAAAGATACATTTAGGGTTAGGGTTAGTACAAAATTATACAATTAGGGTAAGGGTTAGTACAAAAACGCATAATTAGGGTTAGGGTTAGTGTAAAAAATATTATTAGGGTTAGGGTTAGAATGAAACTCACAATTAGGATTATGGGTTAGCATATAAGATACATTTACGTTTAGGGTTAGTACAAAATTATACAATTAGGGTTATATACGATGAAAACACAAAATTAATGGTAGGGGTAAGTACAAAAAATAAATTTATAATAAGGGTTAGTACAAAAACGTATAATTAGGGTAAGGGTTAGTGGAAAACATATAATTAGGGTCAGGGTTAGTATAAAACACACAATTAGGGTCAGGGGTTAGCACATAAAGATACATTTAGGGTTAGAGTTAGTACAAAATTATACAATTTGGGTAAAAGTTAGTACAAAATTATACAATAAGGGTAAAGGTTAGTACAAAAACGTATAATTAGGGTTAGGGTTAGTGTATAACATGTAATAAGGATTAGAGGCAGTATAAAACACACAATTAGGGTTAGGGGTTAGCATATAAGATACATTTAGGGTTATTGGTTAGCATATAAAGATACGTTTAGGGTTAGGGTTAGTACACAATTATACAATTAGGGTAAGGGTTAGTACAAAAACGCATAATTAGGGTAAGGGTTAGTGTAAAACATATTATTAGGTTTAGGGTTAGAATAAAACTCACAATTAGGGTTAGGGGTTAGCATATAAGATACATTTACGGTTAGGGTTAGTACAAAATTATACAATTAGGGTTATAGTCGATGAAAACACAAAATTAATGGTAGGGGTTAGTACAAAAAATATATTTATGAAAAGGGTAAGGGGTAGCATATAAAGATACATTTAGGGTTAAGGGTTAGCATATAAAGATACATTTAGGGTTAGGGTTAGTACAAAATTATACAATTAGGGTAAGGGTTAGCACAAAAACGCATAATTAGGGTTAGGGTTAGTGTAAAAAATATTATTAGGGTTAGGGATAGAATGAAACTCACAATTAGGGTTAGGGGTTAGCATATAAGATACATTTACGGTTAGGGTTAGTACAAAATTATACAATTAGGGTTATATACGATGAAAACACAAAATTAATGGTAGGGGTAAGTACAAAAAATAAATTTATGATAAGGGTTAGTACAAAAACGTTTATTTAGGGTTAGGGTTAGTATAAAACACACAATTAGGGTCAGGGGTTAGCACATAAAGATACATTTAGGGTTAGAGTTAGTACAAAATTATACAATTTGGGTAAAAGTTAGTACAAAATTATACATTTAGGGTAAAAGTTAGTACAAAAACATATTATTAGGGTTAGGGTTAGTATTAAACACACAATTAGGAATAGGGGTTAGCATATAAGATACATTTAGGGTTAGGGTTAGTACAAATTATACAAGTAGGCTTATAATCGATGAAAACACAAATTGAGTGGTAGGGGTTAGTACAAAAAATACATTTACGATAAAGGTTAGTACAAAAACGTATAATTAGGGTTAGTGTAAAACATATTATAAGGATTAGGGTTAGTATAAAACACACAATTAGGGTTAGGGGTAGCATATAAAGATACATTTAGGGTTAATGGTTAGCATAGAAAGATACATTTAGGGTTAGGGTAAGTACAAAATTAAACAATTAGGGTTATAGTCGATGAAAACACAAAATAAGTGGTAGGGGTTAGTAAAAAAATACATTTATGATAAGAGTAAGTAAAAAGTATAATTAGGGTTAGGGTTAATGTTAAACATATAATTAGGGTAAGGGTTAGTATAAAACACACAATTAGGGTTGGGGGTTAGCATATAAAGACACATGTAGAGTAAGGGTTAGCTCAAAATTATTCAATTATGGTAAAGGTTAGTACAAAAACGTATAATTAGGATTAGGGATAGTGTAAAACATATAATAAGGATTATAGTCAGTATAAAACATACAATTAGGGTTAGGGGTTAGCAAATAGAGATACATTTAGGGTTAAGGGTTAGCATATAAAGATACATTTAGGGTTAAGGGTTAGCATATGAAGATACATTTAGGGTTAGGGTTAGTACAAAATTATACAATTAGGGTAAGGGTTAGTATAAAAACGGAAAATTAGGGTTAGGGTTAGTGTAAAAAATATTATTAGTGTTAGGGTTAGAATAAAACTCACAATTAGGGTAAGGGGTTAGCATATAAGATACATTTACGATAAGTGTTAATACAAAATTATACAATTAGGGTTATATACGTTGAAAACACAAAATTAATGGTAGGGGTTAGTACACAAAATACATTTATGAAACGGGTTAGGGGTAGCCTATAAAGATACATTTAGGGTTAAGGGTTAGCATATAAAGATACATTTAGGGTTGGGGTTAGTACAAAATTATACAATTAGGGTAAGGGTTAGTACAAAAACGCATAATTAGGGTTAGGGTTAGTGTAAAAAATATTATTAGGGTTATGGTTAGAATAAAAATCACAATTAGGGTTAGGGGTTAGCATATAAGATACATTTACGGTTAGGGTAAGTACAAAATTATACAATTAGGGTTATATACGATGAAAACACAAAATTAATGGTTGGGGTAAGTACAAAAAATACATTTATGATAAGCGTTAGTACAAAAACGTATAATTAGGGTTAGGGTAAGTGGAAAACAAATAATTAGGGTTAGGGTTAGTATAAAACAATCAATTAGGGTCAGGGATTAGCACATACAGATACATTTAGGGTTAGAGTTAGTACAAAATTATACAATTAGGGTAAAAGTTAGTACAAAATTATGCAATTAGGGTAAAAGTTAGTACAAAAACGTATAATTAGGGTTAGGGTTAGTGTAAAACATATTATAAGGATTAGGGTTAGTATAAAACACACAATTAGGGTAAGGGGTAGCATATAAAGATACATTTAGGGTTAAGGGTTAGCATAGAAAGATACATTGAAGGTAAGGGTAAGTACAAAATTATACAATTAGGGTTATAGTCGATGAAAACACAAAATAAGTGGTAGGGGTTAGTACAAAAATTACATTTACGATAAAGGTTAGTACAAAAACGTATAATTAGGGTTAGGGTAAGTGGAAAACAAATAATTAGGGTTAGGGTTAGTATAAAACACACAATTAGGGTCAGGGGTTAGCACATAAAGATACATTTAGGATTAGAGTTAGTACAAAATTATACAATTAGGGTAAAAGTTAGTACAAAATTATACAATTATGGTAAAAGTTAGTACAAAAACGTATAATTAGGGTTAGGGTTAGTGCAAAACATAAGGATTAGGGTTAGTATAAAACACACACTTAGGGTAAGGGGTAGCATATAAAGATACATTTAGGGTTAAGGGTTAGCATAGAAAGATACATTGAGGGTTAGGGTAAGTACAAAATTATACAATTAGGGTTATAGTCGATAAAAACACAAAATAAGTGGTAGGGGTTAGTACAAAAAATACATTTATGATAAGAGTAAGTACAAAAACGTATAATTAGGGTTAGGGTTAGTGTAAAAAATATTATTAGGGTTAGGGATAGAATGAAACTCACAATTAGGGTTAGGGGTTAGCATATAAGATACATTTACGGTTAGGGTTAGTACAAAATTATACAATTAGGGTTATATACGATGAAAACACAAAATTAATGGTAGGGGTAAGTACAAAAAATAAATTTATGATAAGGGTTAGTACAAAAACGTTTATTTAGGGTTAGGGTTAGTATAAAACACACAATTAGGGTCAGGGGTTAGCACATAAAGATACATTTAGGGTTAGAGTTAGTACAAAATTATACAATTTGGGTAAAAGTTAGTACAAAATTATACAATTAGGGTAAAAGTTAGTACAAAAACGTATAATTAGGGTTAGGATAAGTGTAAAACATATTATTAGGGTTAGGGTTAGTATAAAACACACAATTAGGAATAGGGGTTAGCATATAAGATACATTTAGGGTTAGGGTTAGTACAAATTATACAAGTAAGCTTATAATCGATGAAAACACAAATTGAGTGGTAGGGGTTAGTACAAAAAATACATTTACGATAAAGGTTAGTACAAAAACGTATAATTAGGGTTAGTGTAAAACATATTATAAGGATTAGGGTTAGTATAAAACACACAATTAGGGTTAGGGGTAGCATATAAAGATACATTTAGGGTTAATGGTTAGCATAGAAAGATACATTTAGGGTTAGGGTAAGTACAAAATTAAACAATTAGGGTTATAGTCGATGAAAACACAAAATAAGTGGTAGGGGTAAGTAAAAAAATACATTTATAATAAGAGTAAGTAAAAAGTATAATTAGGGTTAGGGTTAATGTTAAACATATAATTAGGGTTAGGGTTAGTATAAAACACACAATTAGGGTTGGGGGTTAGCATATAAAGACACATCTAGAGTAAGGGTTAGCTCAAAATTATTCAATTATGGTAAAGGTTAGTACAAAAACGTATAATTAGGATTAGGGATAGTGTAAAACATATAATAAGGATTAGAGTCAGTATAAAACACACAATTAGGGTTAGGGGTTAGCATATAGAGATACATTTAGGGTTAAGGAAGATACATTTAGGGTTAGGGTTAGTACAAAATTATACAATTAGGGTAAGGGTTAGTATAAAAACGGAAAATTAGGGTTAGGGTTAGTGTAAAAAATATTATTAGTGTTAGGGTTAGAATAAAACTCACAATTAGGGTAAGGGGTTAGCATATAAGATACATTTACGATAAGTGTTAATACAAAATTATACAATTAGGGTTATATACGTTGAAAACACAAAATTAATGGTAGGGGTTAGTACACAAAATACATTTATGAAACGGGTTAAGGGTAGCCTATAAAGATACATTTAGGGTTAAGGGTTAGCATATAAAGATACATTTAGGGTTGGGGTTAGTACAAAATTATACAATTAGGGTAAGGGTTAGTACAAAAACGCATAATTAGGGTTAGGGTTAGTGTAAAAAATATTATTAGGGTTATGGTTAGAATAAAACTCACAATTAGGGTTAGGGGTTAGCATATAAGATACATTTACGGTTAGGGTAAGTACAAAATTATACAATTAGGGTTATATACGATGAAAACACAAAATTAATGGTTGGGGTAAGTACAAAAAATACATTTATGATAAGCGTTAGTACAAAAACGTACAATTAGGGTTAGGGTAAGTGGAAAACAAATAATTAGGGTTAGGGTTAGTATAAAACAATCAATTAGGGTCAGGGATTAGCACATACAGATACATTTACAAAAAATACATTTATGATAAGAGTAAGTAAAAAAAGTATAATTAGGGTTAGGGTTAGTGTAAAAAATATTATTAGGGTTATGGTTAGAATAAAACTCACAATTAGGGTTAGGGGTTAGCATATAAGATACATTTACGGTTAGGGTAAGTACAAAATTATACAATTAGGGTTATATACGATGAAAACACAAAATTAATGGTTGGGATAAGTACAAAAAATACATTTATGATAAGGGTAAGTACAAAAACGTATAATTAGGGTTAGGGTAAGTGGAAAACAAATAATTAGGGTTAGGGTTAGTATAAAACACACAATTAGGGTCAGGGGTTAGCACATAAAGATACATTTAGGATTAGAGTTAGTACAAAATTATACAATTAGGGTAAAAGTTAGTACAAAAACGTATAACTAGGGTTAGGGTTAGTGTTAAACATATTATAAGGATTAGGGTTAGTGTAAAACACACAATTAGGGTAAGGGGTAGCATATAAAGATACATTTAGGGTTAAGGGTTAGCATAGAAAGATACATTAAGGGTTAGGGTAAGTACAAAATTATACAATTAGGGTTATAGTCGATGAAAACACAAAATAAGTGGTAGGGGTTAGTACAAAAAATACATTTATGATAAGAGTAAGTAAAAAAAGTATAATTAGGGTTAGGGTTAGTGTTAAACATATAATTAAGGTTAGGGTTAGTATAAAACACACAATTAGGGTTTGGGGTTAGCATATAAAGATACATGTAGAGTTAGGGTTAGTTCAAAATTATTCAATTAGGGTAAAGGTTAGAACAAAAACGTATAATTAGGCTTAGGGATAGTGTTAAACATATAATTAGGATTAGAGTCAGTATAAAACACACAATTAGGGTTAGGGGTTAGCATATAAAGATACAGTTAGGGTTAAGGGTTAGCATATAAAGATACATTTAGGGTTAGGGTTAGTACAAAATTATACAATTAGGGTAAGAGTTAGTACAAAAACGCATAATTAGGGTTAGGGTTAGTGTAAAAAATATTATTAGGGTTAGAGTTAGAATGAAACTCACAATTAGGGTTAGGGGTTAGCATATAAGATACATTTACGGTTAGGGTTAGTACAAAATTATACAATTAGGATAATATCCGATGAAAACACAAAAACTATGGTAGGGGTTAGTACAAAAAATACATTTATGAAAAGGGTTAGGGGTAGCATATAAAGATACATTTAGGGTTAAGGGTTAGCATATAAAGATACATTTAGGGTTAGGGTTAGTACAAAATTATACAATTAGGGTAAGGGTTAGTACAAAAACGCATAATTAGGGTTAGGGTTAGTGTAAAAAATATTATTAGGGTTAGAGTTAGAATGAAACTCACAATTAGGGTTAGGGGTTAGCATATAAGATACATTTACGGTTAGGGTTAGTACAAAATTATACAATTAGGGTTATATACGATGAAAACACCAAATTAATGGTAGGGGTAAGTACCAATGGTTTTCAAAATATTAAGTGTTTTGTTATTTGAAGGGTGGGGCATGACATCCCCCCCCACTTAAGACAACGAAACGGAGGGTTAACCATAATACCTTGCCACTACGTTTACATAGATATCCAAGTTAAGAGAGTATTTCAAAGTTAAGATCGCATATTATCAAGTTATATCACTCTTCCCATAGACTTCTATAGTAAAATTTTTCAAAACCCCACCCCCTTTTGAGACCCCTAAAATCCATGTTCCTTTCAACATATTGAATTTTTTTTTCGGGAGGCGCATCTAGGAATATGGGCCTTTCAAGTCATATCAAACAATTCCGTCCAACGGTTTCTGAGAAACAGTGCACACAAGTGTTCGAAAAATCGCGCCCGGAAAGAAAAAAAAATAACAATTAGAATTATAAGAACTGAGAAAAAATATAATGTCTCCAAACGTCGTTTGGGAGACATAATAAATCATTTAAAAGACATTAAAATTGACTTCATTAAAACATAAATAAACACTTTATTTTTAACAGTTTTTCCACTGACCATAAATCTGACTATTTTTTTTTTATTTTTTTACTTTGCTTAATCTTGTTTTACAACTGCAATCTAATGTTGTAACAGCAACTACTTCTTGCACAACTTGACATTTATTCATGACCTCAGTTTTGCGTTCAATACCCAAGCATTTTTGGATTTGATTTGAATTTGCCTCGGTCTCATATCAGTATTATCCTTTCTTAAATAATTTTGGCCAATATTTAACTTTAGTTGAGATTGGTATAAATTTTAAGTATAAACATTTTTAAGTATCTTTCTATGAATACAAGTAGAAATTTTCTCTTTTATTTTTAGAAAAGCAGCAGAATTTGATGGCCGGTGGTGGATATCCAACCTATTGGAAAGTATGATGAGGTAATTATATAATATGAATGTATTTTTTGTTATTTGTTCGACAAAGGAGTAGAGCCACGAAGGCCCTAAAATGGCCCAAAAATTCAACTTTGATATATCTGCTTGTTGTTGCTGCAATAATGTTCATTAGTCTTTATATTTAATGATTTGCAATATTTTATCCTCCAATTATTTAACAATAAGGAGAACAGTGAGGTAAAAAATAGACTATTTTGTGAAAAATAAAAATTTGTGACAGTTTTCCTTGATTTTCATGTATTTATCGATGAATATGAAATGGGCCACACCTGTCGACCAAAATTATTTTGTGATAGAAATGTGTATTTTGATATTATAAATTAATTATAAAAAAATTACGATGGTCGACGAATGTGGCCAATACTAATTTTGACGAAATGTGCAGAGAAAACAGTGAAAATGTGTGAAAAATGAGGAATTTTCCAGGTTATGGCTTGTTTAAAGTCTCAAGGCTCAGCATGGGGTGTAAATATTATGCAAAATCTAACAGATATGAAAAGTTTGTTCATACCTTAACATATTTAAGTTAAATTTTTGACAACTTCTAGAAGTTGAAAAAATAGTGAAAATACCGGGCCAAATTAGGGCCTTCGTGGCTCTACTCCTTTTTAATTTTATGAAAAAGCATAGGTGTATACCATTGGTCAATTGAATGATTAAATTTGAGAAAGACAAAACTGGTAGACATAAAATCATCTAAAAACACACAAATAATACATATTGCTACCAAATCACAAATGGAAAAGTAAGCTCAAGTAAAAACAATGAATGAACTCTGGTGCTATGGGGAAAGCATTTTCTGCTTGTTGTAGCACCAATCCATTTACACAACATATGAATATGATCCTGAGGAAACGAATCATAGACTTCTATATAAGATGATATAAATAGCTACACTATAGTGAAAAATTAGTTCTTATATATTCCAGGTCACCCGAATAATATCACTATTATTGTAAATGCATAAGTTCTGCATTTACACTTTTTTTAATTTAAAATTTATAGACGATCATTCTTTTTCATCATATTTATACTTTGTTTAAAGAAAAAATAATAATGAAAAAATTTGTATTTTACAGTTTGTAAAAGCTGTGACAGCCAATACAAAGAGACAAGAGAGAGCCAGAAAGAAAGCTACCAAAGAGGTTCAAGAGTATCAGCCTATGGACGAGGAAGAGCCTATCTCTGAACCAGAGCCTGAAGAGCCTATGCCTGCTGAACTAGAGCCTGAAGAGCCTATGCCCGCTGAACCAGAGCCTGAAGAGCCTATGCCTGCTGAACCAGCGTCTGAAGAGCCTATGCCTGCTGACCGAGCATGAAAAGCCTCAGCCTATTGAAGCTGAGTCTGTCAATGAAGAAGTTCCACCGTCTGCCAATGATGGGTAAGTTTTTTTTTATAAATTGTTATGCAAACAATGTTCTTTTTTTCTTGTCAAAATGTGGCAGTTTCACTTTGCATGTAAAAATTAAATTTTAACCTACACTTTAAGAATATGTAGAATATTTGTACAATTTAATGAAGATAATAAAAAACTTTAAACTGAGATGATCAGTCTGATATATGCAAGAAAAAAAGACAAGACAAGGCACACAACTGAAAAAAATGGAGATCACAATGTTTCTGACTTGGTACATTTAAAAAGAAAGTTGGTTAAAGCAATCCCAACAAACCTCCCTTTTCCACTACAATCTGAGAGTCTGGCAATACAAAACACAAAATGGTTGAAAGACCAACAGAGAATAGGGAAGTAATCATCTCATTACAACAAACAGCAAAAACTACATGTTTATTTTTTATAACCTTGTTGGTGAATTCATTACTGTTTATTGTTGATTTCCTGTGTTGTGGTATGATTAAATATCTGATTTACATGTATGTGAACTTAACTTGCAATGTTTTATATTAGGATTAAAGTTGCCATTGGCGATTATATAAGGTCAGCTTTATGGCAGTTGTGAGAGGCAAGGAAGTCCAGAAACTTTACTACGCAGTGGTATGTACTTATTCTATTTTTGTTATAAATTTTAAGTTCTTTGATACAAAATTTTTAAGACAATAAGATGTGGAATGAATACATAGGCCTAGGAGAAAATATTCAATGGAACATAACTTGTTGCTACAAGAAGGCAACAAATAATTTTTATATATTATTATCAATTTATATCTTTTGTAGATTTTATACATGCAGATGATTTTTTCAAAAATTATATGATTTGAAAGAAAAGTCTTCATTCATTAAATAATTAGTATGACAATAGTCCTAGATCAATCTCAGGACCAGCTTGCTGGAAAAAATGCCGAGGACGTCAGAGCAATCTCGGACTAGTATGAAAAAAGACATAAAATTCAAAGCCCATGAAGATTCCAATTTCATAATATGTTGATTTCGGCCAATATTGTTTTCTTGCATCTGATTATTGCTGGGTCCTTTTAGTCCATATGAGTAAAAACATTGTTGTATTTTCCAACATAGTGGATCATGCATCATTAAGCAAGCTTACTACTTAAAAGATATATATCGCTTTTAACAGTTTTAAATATGTATTTATTTGTGTTTTTGTAGGTGCAGGATCTTTAACCCCTTTATGTCTCTTTCCTCAAAGATACCAGCAGAGACAACATCAAGGTATGGCCAACCAGGGAGGATACAAGTGTAATTGAAAGTCACGAGGTGTTAGCGGTCCTCGGTCAACCAATTATAGACAACAAAAACAGACTGCATTTTTTAGCTTTTGTTGTGTATTGTTTGAATATTGGTGATATCATTATATACAGTCCTATTGATCATATTATTGCATTCAGTATGATCATTGTCATCATTGTCTTCAATAAAATTATGTTAAAGATATGTATATATAAAATAAAATTATCTATTCTGTACTATGTTGTGTTATCCTTTATGTAATAAATCAGGTTTATATATTGTCACTTTTCATCACTTGATTTTTCTACCTTAAAAACTGCCTAATGCAAGCATGCTCTTTAAAACGTGGTGACTAAAGTGACATTTTCTGAGATTTCTTTATAATTTCTAATTCAATTCTAAACTTTTAACGAAAATGAAGGTGCAAAAGTCTACAATATGATCGTAAATAAAGGGAAAACGAAAATACTGGGTTTATGTACAAACCTCCACCTCTTCGGGTACATAATACAACTAAAACATAGCTTATGCTGCAAAAAGAGATAATATAAACTTACTCCTGTGGGGGACTATAAAAACATGACATATTTTATCATCTCAAAATTGTTAACATGATGTTCCGTTATTTTAACAGGGGGTGAAACCAGAGGGGAGGGAAACAATTCTTAACACTGTACTAAGTCAGCCCACTCCCCCTCTGATTTCATAAAGAAATTACAATCTTTCAAAAATCAAAAATTGCAATATGACAAAATATCTATCTATACGAAAGGAAAATTAAAAGTATATGACATAATCACACAGGGTAAAAGAGTCTTTCATATTTAGTTAGTTAGTTATTGCCATACTCCCAAGCAGCACGATTTCGGCTATATCCGGGAAATGAACATGAAAGTGGTGATACAATGAACATGAAATGATGATGAAGCGGAGGAAATGGGGACACAAGGCCAATAGGGTAGGAGAGTTTTGACTGCCTCTGGAAAAAGGAGTGATGGGTAGGAACGGGAAATTTCGCTTCCTGCATGGGGATCCGTCGGGTCTTACTCTTTCCGAGACCTACAGCAGGGTTCTTTAACGTGCGAGGAACGTGACATTTTTCCCAACACGGTGCACCACTGCGGTTTGCGGTCAGGTTTTCCGCATTATTGCCTGACGACCCCGCATCTCTCGATGTCAGGGCTGCCCCATTCAACCACCTGGGGCACACATCCCAGTCGCTTTGTAGGCAAAGCGGCATGATCCGATGTCAGGTTTCTTAGCGCTCTTTAGTGGACTTTTACCGACAAGCTTAGCGCTGCTGCGGGCCTATACGCCACCCGGAACCCGCACGGGTTGAGTCTTTCATAGAAAGTTACACAGGAGTGACAAAGCATATATTGTATCTAGAGGATATCTAGGTGCTTAGTAAGCGTCGACTTCATGAAGTGTCACTAATTCCGATTTTGGTCTGGTGTAAGATATCCTCTTTCCGTCTTTGACTATCGAGACTTCAACTTTTCTGATTTTTCCGTCGGAACTTGGAAATACATTATCTATAGTGCCTGTAGGCCACAGATTTCTCGGTGCATCTTGGTCTTTCAGAAGAACAATGTCACCGATTGAAACATTTCTATGATAACCTCTCTTTTTAGATCTAGACTGTAGCTCTGACAGATATTAATTCTTCAATCTTTGCCAGAATTCCTCAGCTAACTCTTGAATACATTTCCAGTGAGAACGCAACATATCTTTGAGTCCGAAAGGTGGAAATGGGTTAAGGTCTGCGGATGTCTTCATTGTCAGAAGAGTTGCTGGGCTGAGTATACTTTGGCACTCTGGAACACTAGAAACTGGAGATAAAGGTCGAAAATTAATAATAGCCATGACCTCGGCCATAAAGGGTACAAGAATTTCGTGCGTAAGAGTCTTTCCTCGGTTTTCGCTGAACATTCCTTCAAGTATTCGACGGGCTATACCTATCAATCTTTCCCATGGTCCACCCATATGGTGGGCATATGGTGCATTGAATTTCCATACAATATTTGAGTCCTGCAAGAATTTTCGGGCGGGTCCTATTTCAATAAATTCTGAGTCAATACACAATTTCGATGTCGCGCCAACGAAGTTTGTACCACTATCTGATCTAAATTAGGTAATCAGGCCCCTTACAGCTATAACCCGACGTAATGCACTGATGAAGGATGAGGTTGATAACTCTTCGATCACTTCGATGTGAACTGCTCTGATAGTGAGGCATGTAAAAAGTAAAGCCAAACGTTTCTGATTGGCTGCACCACCTCGCGTTTTGCGAACATTCACTAGCCATGGCCCGAAGGTGTCAACGCCGACATATGAAAATGGTGGACATGGTGTTAAATCTGTCTATTGGAAGATCGGCCATAGTTTGCCATTCGGTCTTACGACATATGACACACTGACTTATCAAAGATGAAATTGAACGTTTTGCACCAATGATCCAGTATCCCCCTTTGTGGACCGCCTCTACGAATGGCACCTTCTGTTATATGTCTTCCGGAGTTGCGTGTCAATTGATGAAAGTGTCGAATAATGAGAAGAGAAACATGATGACGTTTCGGTAAAATGATTGGATTGTTGGCCATATCTACATTTTCACTTAGAGGTGCATGTTTCAGGCGACCGCCTTCACGTAGAATTGAGTCTGAGTCAAATTTCGGATAAAGAGCGGCTAACGAGCTAGTTTTCGACACGCACTTTCCGCTTTTAAGATCTGTAATCTCATCTGAAAATAAATCTTGTTGAACGGCACACACAATTACATGCTCTGATGTTAGGCTGCTGCCTGATGAATCTTTTGATTCTAGCTTATTGCGAATTAGGTTTTTCAATGCCTCAATGCTTTTAACTAAGCGAGTCGATTGTGAATATTGTTCGAATCGTTTCGATCCAAGACTTATTTCTCTACTGCTTACGACACCTGTCTTTGAACAGGACACTGTAGGTCGGATATTTGCATCCTCCTCGGGATTTATCAATGAGTAAGTATGAGATGAAGGTGTTTCAATAGTACCTCTCCTAAGTAGGTCTGGATCTCGTATCCATAGACTATCTTGCAATTCTGATGAATTGATTGACCTTGTAGCTAAATCTGCGGGATTGTTATTCGACGACACATGCGACCATTAGGGTGTCCTTGAACTCCTGATCCTGCTTACTCTATTGCCCACATAGACATAGAAGCGACGCGACTCATTACACAGTTAACCATGAACAACACGACTATCTGTGTAGAAATAGAAATCCTTAGAATCTATACTTATTGTTCACGTAATATGTCGCAGAGTTCTGCGGCTAATACCGCCGCACAAAGTTCCAACCTTATCATTGTGTGACCATGTTGCGGGCCACTATAGCTTTACCCAAGACACAAGTGATGATGTAAGGTTGTCAAGTTTGAGATAGGCGACGGCACCTATGGCGTCCTTTGATGCATCGGCGAAGATATGGACTTCACGTTTTAGGCTTTCACTGAACGATGTTACGCAGTATTGGCGTGGGATTTGAAGATCTTCGAGTTCTTTCAATGATGTAACCCATTGATTCCACGGTTCGTAAGTGCTCTAGTAAAGGTTTGTCCCAGTCAATTTCGGATGTACTTCACATTTCACGCACTAGCAGTTTGCCCCTGATTAGTACAGGTGAAAGAAAGCCAATTGGTTCATATAAACTGTTAAATGTAGAAATGACACTTCTACGATGTTTGCAGTGTATCATCCCAAAAAAACCTGACAGTGTACGTGTCGTCTTCGACTTGTCTTCTAAACCTTAACGATGTCATGCTTAAGGAACCTGATATGTATAACAGTTTGCTTGGAATATTGCTTCGATTTAGAAAGGAAGCGTATGCTATCACCGTAGACATCGTGCAGATGTTCCACAACTTTCAAGTCAAAGACGAACATAGGAGATTCTTGCATTTCCTTTCGCATGAGGAATACAACTTCAATAAACCACTTAAAGAGTTTCAAATGCGGGGCCCGGGTGGCGAATAGGCCCGCAGCAGAGCCTAGCTTGTCGTAAGAGGCGACTAAGGGTCTTGGGATTCTGACGTCGGGTCAGTGCTCAGCCCACAGAGCGACCAAGTGTGTATCCTAGGTGGCTGAATAGGGAAGCCCTCGTCCGAGGGGGTTGTCAGGTCGATAATACGGAAACCCTGACCGCCGACAATAGAAGGCCAACGTATGCGAAGAGTGCAACGCTTCGTGCACGTAAAAGACCCCTTTGTAAAATAAACAAAGCACCCAACAGCCACATAAGTCCTATTCTCCAGGGCCCGACACATTGTGTTTCTGTAGTACAGAATAGGAACGCTCATGCTCTTATGTGGCAGAGAAAAACAGAGAAATCACTCATTAGTTCTCATAAAATAGACACAAAGGGTACTTTATCAAGAGCCCTGACCCTTTGTATCACATCGCTGTACGGAATAAACTTTATTAAACCCGAGATCTTGATAGCAAGTCTTTAAGGTTTCGATGTCTGTTGTAAGCTATCCCTTGCAATGGTCATTTCTATGTAATTTCTTAAAATGTTTTCTAATTGTCTTTTGTAATCTCTTAGTAGCAAAATGAAATTTAGTTACGAAAACTAATGGTATCTGTGTCGTAGGGGAAGGTTCAAAGCGGAGTAACTCAATTCTTTCTTTTTCGGAAAACTTTTTAAAATTGTCGTCAATTTCAGATTCATTATATCCCCGTTTAAGTAGATGGTTCTTGAAGGAAAATAAATTTTCCTTAAAATCATTATCGTCGGAACAATTTCGGCGATATGTATACCCCTCCCCTTGGATAAGAGCTGAATATACGGCTGGATTATGCATTGACGATCTATCTAAGTACTGATGAGTATTAGTTGGTTTAATGTAAGTTTTGATGTCAAGTACACCGTTATCTTCAAAACGTTTTCCTTTGAACACGATTGTGTCAAGAAAAATCATTTCTGTATTAGAAACTTCGAACGTAAATTTTAGAAGATGGTGATGATTATTAGCAATTTGGAAGAAGGTCTCTATTTCATCAAATTTGGACTTTTGAAATATAGCGAAAAAGTCATCTCGGTATCTTCCTATGTAAGCTATTTTGTTCCTATGGGAGTATTTATATAGGATTTCACCTAACATTGCGTAAGCACGGATACAGCAAATTTCAGGGGAACATTTATTTCCCATGCATGCACCTTTCGATTGACGGAAAAAAATACCATGGAGTTCAAAAAAATTATACGAAAGAATAAGCAACAGTGAAGAGACTATTGTTTCTTTACTTGGAAGTTTAATCTTGTAATCGGACGGGTTAGCTCCGCTATAAGCTTCTCTTACAGATTAAATGAGTTCGTCGAATTCCATGTTAGTGTACATGCTTGTACAATCGAAAGAGACTAAAAAACAATCCCGATCTGGATTCAAAGTCTCAATTTTATTGATGAAATCCCCACTGTCTCTTATATAACTCGTATGTTTTCTGACAATAGGGACTAGGAAATAATCAATAAATCTACTGATTTTCTCTGTGGTAGTATTACATTGCGAAATAATGGGTCTACATTGCGGTAGGTTTTCTAAAGATGTCATTCCGTTTTTAATTCCAGTCAAAACCTCGCTACTAAGTTTGTGTATTTTAGGAAGGAGAAATAAACGCCCAAATTTGGGGATCTCATTGCAATTGCCACATAAGAACTTGAACGTTACGCAATCGATCTCGCAATTGTCAAACATCCCCTTGACTTTCTTATCGACAGCTAATTTAATGACGGATAAATCAGGTTTATCAACCTTTTCATAATGGATGGAACTCATTTGTCTTAACCCCTCATTGATGTTATGATCAATCTTAGAGAAAACAATTGCTCCCCCTTTATCGCTTTTGGAGAAAAGTAATCCCGTGCGGGGCCCGGGTGGCGAATAGGCCCGCAGCAGAGCCTAGCTTGTCGTAAGAGGCGACTAAGGGTCTTGGGATTCTGACGTCGGGTCAGTGCTCAGCCCACAGAGCGACCAAGTGTGTACCCTAGGTGGCTGAATAGGGTAGCCCTCGTCCGCGGGGGTTGTCAGGTCTATAATACGGAAACCCTGACCGCCGACCATAGTGGGCCAACGTGTGTGGAGAGTGCCACGCTTCATGCACGTAAAAGACCCCTTTGTGGACCGCCCAGTAGTGCACCACATAGGCTAAATTTTCCGCCCCTACCCATCTCTCCCCTTTTCCTGTGGTTCTTCAAAATTTACCGTTCCTTTGTGTCCCACCCCATCCCCATATTTCATTTATCATCATCATTTCATGTTCATTTTATCATCCTTTTCATGTTCATCGCCTGTAAATAACCTATATAGCGTTGCATGGGCGTAAAACACCAACTCACTCACTCAACTCATGGAGAAAAGTAAGTCTTGCATTTTGCGCAATTCTTGCAGACCATTTTATTCATTTTTGTTGAGCTTCATTTCGGAAATTTCATATTTAGTGAGATCAATGTAATTCTCTAGTTCAGAACAAGTCGGAGGAGGCTTATAAAATGATTTCTGTCGATATGGGTGTATATCCTTTGTGTCTGAGTTACCAAAATGAAAACGGCAACGTAATTTACGGGAAATTCATTGAAATCAGTCATCACTGATTAATTGAAGTTGTTAGAAAAAGTTGTAGGGATAAATTTAACCCTTTTCCTAAGACAATGTATTGGTCGTCTGTCAATTGACAATCGGCTAAATTGTAAATATATTCTTTAGCCTTAATTACCAATGTTCTTTTTTGTCTGTTTTCTTGCTACATGATCATGTTTTCTTAATTTTGTAAATAAATTTCATTTTGCTACTAAGAGATTAAGAAAGACAATTAGAAAACATTTAAGAAATTACATAGAAATGACCATTGCAAGGAGTCCCGTGCGGGGCCCGGGTGGCGAATAGGCCCGCAGCAGAGCCTAGCTTGTGGTAAGAGGCCATTAAGGGTCTTGGGATTCTGACGTCGGGTCAGTGCTCAGCCAACAGAGCGACCAAGTGTGTACCCTAGGTGGCTGAATAGGGTAGCCCTCGTCCGCGGGGGTTGTCAGGTCTATAATACGAAAACCCTGACCGCCGACCATTGTGGGCCAACGTGTGTGGAGAGTGCCACGCTCCATGCACGTAAAAGACCCCTTTGTGGACCGCCAAGTAGTGCACCACATAGGCTAAATTTTTCGCCCCTACCCACCTCTCCCCTTTTTCCTGTGGTTCTTCCAAATTTACCGGTCTTTTGTTTCCTACCCCATCCCCATATTTCATTTATCATCATCCTTTCATGTTCAATTAATTCTTTTCATGTTCATCGCCTGTAAATAACCTATATAGCGTTGCACGGGCGTAAAACATCAACTCACTCACTCACTCACCATTGCAAGGAACTCGCCTAAGACCTATGATAGCTTACAACAGACATCTCGGGTTTAATAAAGTTTATTCCGTACAGAGATGAGATACAAAGGGTCAGAGCTCTTGATAAAGTACCCTTTGTGTCTGTTTTTCTCTGCCACATAAGAGTGTCCTATTCTGTACTACAGAAACAAGATGTGTCGGGCCCTGGAGAATAGGACTTATGTGGCTGTTGGGTGCTTTGTTTATTTTACATGTTCTTCAAAATTTGCCGGTCCTTTGTATCCCAATCCATCCCCATATTTAATATATCATCCTTTTCATGTTCATCGCCTGTAAATAACCCATATAGCGTTGCACGGGCGTAAAAAAACAACTCACTCACTCACTCTATTTCCCATGATTTTTAAAGCATGAATGAGATAACTACCGTAAACTTAATGCGTCATCAACCAAGTAAAATAGGACATGCGCATATGAAAGTACCACCCACCTTCTAATAATATAAATCTTTATCAGATTAAAAGCTTTTATTTATAGATATTCCAAACACAGATAAAGCCAAATATTGGTGTATTTATAAAAAAAAAACAGTTTTAGTCTTGATTAGATTCCTTATTGAGGAAAGTATTTACATTTTTTTCTACTAAATTTGTCTTTTGATTTTGTCACACCTGGACGTTTGGTTAAAGTGTCCTTGTATTTAGAGAGTTTTTCTTTGTACTCAGTTATTAGTTATTAGTTCTTCACCCTTGACAAACAGAGATCTTCTTTCTTCATAAATTTGATTGGTTTGCAATCCAATATCTGCCTTTTCTATTATGGCTTCCATCTCTAGAGCTACATCTCTCACTTGCTTGGCTAAAAAGGTTTGCCGAAAGAGTTTGTAGTACAAGTGTTCTGACCTCTCTGGTCATTCTTCTCACATCTTCTTTCATGTTTTCTTTACTGGAATGATCAACCATCCTAGGTGTGAATCCTAGGTGTGAATCGTATATTCCTTTCGTGATAAGGTGGTTATATATTTGAACCTTTAGCAAGATTGATTCCTTCTTGAATTGTATTGAGGTTATATTTTACCTCCATCAGCCTACGTAATTCCTCTATTACAGGATCCATTTTATTACTGTCATTCTTAGATCCAAAGTTCTCATCCACACTTAAAAAACTTGGCCTAACTAAATCTCTTTCGCATTTGTAACTCAGTTTCCATCTTTACAACTAAGAGCATGCGGACAACAATAGAGAACTTGGGAAACAATCAAGAAACTGTGATCACTGTATATAAATGACCAGACAGATCTTTGATAAAATACATCGTTCAAAAGAGCAACAAGAATTTCAACCAGTTACAATGGCTTCTACAGGGACTTCTTACAATTTGAACTAACGCCCCTAAAACAGTGGTTTATTGTAGGAACATTGCATCTCATGCTGATCTTTTTGAACACTTTTTATGCACTTATGCGACAGAGCAGACTTATATTGTATTGCCATGTTTCACCGTTCAACTGCTTCAAAAAAGGACTACGTGTTAAGTGAATTTCCCAAATAAGACAGTACCATCCGTGTAGTCTTTGCTACTGTGGCTTTTGGAATGTGAGTGGATGTTCCAGATATAGATACTGTTGTGCACTGTGGAGCGTCTAGAGGATTTGAACAGTTTGCTCAGGAAAGCGGAAGAGCAGGCCGAGATGGGAGACAAAGTCTTTCCATAGTCTCGACCTTGATAAAGATCACTCTACAACAGAGGTCAAAGACTATTGTTAATCAACGACTTGTCTTAGGACAATTACGAACAATTACTGTAGATAAGACTAAAGTGAAGACAGTATCTGTACCGACTCTTGTAGCTGCTGTTGTAAATGTGCTGACAAGTGTACATGTGGACACTGTTTAAGTTATGGTGTGTCACTGATAAAGATGCTGAAGGCGAATCTGTTAGACTATCGCGAGTGTTTGATAGAGGAGGAAATTGACCATATGGATGCTTACGATGACAGTTTGATAAATAACATTATTAAGAATGCCCACTTTCTTCTCTGTGTTAATGACATCATTGAATTGGGTTTGTTAAGCCATGAACTAGCAGATGACATTCTTATTTTGATTGAAGAAATATAAAATTTGTCAGTGTTAATATGAAATTGCAATCATATTAAATAATTTTATTGAAGATAATCTGGAGATTATTTTCTTAGGTTTTCATGTTGGTACACAGTAATTGCATGTCGAAACCCGTGCGGGTTCCGGGTGGCGAATAGGCCCGCTGCAGCGCTAAGCTTGTCGGTAAAAGTCCACTAAAGAGCGCTCATAAACCTGACATCGGGTCAGGCCTCTTTGCCCACAAAGCTACTGGGATGTGTGCTCCAGGTGCTTGAATGGGGCAGCCCTGACATCGAAAGATGCGGGGTCGTCAGGCGATAATGCGGAAAACCTGACCGCAAACCATAGTGGTGCACCGTGTTTGGGGAAAAATGTCACGTACCTCGCACGTTAAAGAACCCAGCTGCAGGTCTCGGTAAGAGTAGGACCCGTAGGATCCCCATGCAGGAGGCTAAATTTCCCGTTCCAACCCATCACTCCTATTTCCAACGGCAGTCAAAACTTTTCTACCCGATTGGCCTTGTGTCCCCATTTTCTCCACTTCATCATCATTTCATGTTCATTGTATCACCACTTACATGTTCATCTCCCGGATATAGCCGAAATCGTGCTGCTTTGGAGTAAAGCAATAACGAACTAACTAACTTTATGCATGTCAAAGATTGAATATTTTAGTTTTTTTTTAGTATTTGCCGAGAATTGAATATTTTTTGGGTGTCGAAGATTGAATATATGTATTTCAATGTTTGCCGAGGATTCAATATAATTAGTTATATCAGTGTTTGCATGTCGAAGATAAATTATATTTATATTTTTTAGTATTTTCCGAGAATTTAATATTGTTTGGATGTCGAAGATTGAAAAAAAAAAATTTCAGTGTTTGCCGAGGATTCAAAATATTTAGTAATTGAGGATAAATAAATATAACGTTGTTGTTTTTTTGGTTTTTTTTTATTATTTGAGCATGCCAAAGTGATCTATAATTTTGTCATAATGGATATGATTTGAGTTAAGAAAATAATTTCATGGGGTAATACCAAGGTATTATTATAAGGAAGTACATGTATGTACTCTACAATAAGCAACATTCAAGTTAAGGATGAAACCCGATTTTTGCGTATTTTTGTTCCTAAGTTTTCAACATATGTTTAAAGTTGATAAGGTGCAAAAGATACCCCCCCCCCCCCCAAAAAAAAAACTCTTTATATGATCAGAGTTTGAAACAGTGCGGACAGCAATGTAATTAAGCAAAGGGGACAAAATTTAACATCAAGCACATGAAAAAATGGAGCTAAACATTAATTGTTGAGTATTATCTAAGGTATTTTAATCTACCTGTAGCTTTAATATATCAGCATATTTAGTAATCATCATTGTAAAAATGTACTGACAGCCATTGAAATTTATTATATTAATACAGTAATGATTCATTGTAAGAAAGGAATGCATACCAAATCAAACTGGTTGCTGCAGGGGTACCTCAAATGTTAATTATATGCTGTTTATCGGTAATCATTACATTTTTCTTTTGATGTTTTGCTGTTAACATGAACAAGTGTGTATCACCCAATTTATTGGGTAAGTATGTGATGAAGCACGTGTCTTATCAGTGCGCACACAAACAAGTTCAGTAGAATTAAACATTAAAAAACCACGCTTTTTACGAAAAAAAATCACATTTTGTTGCACGGGGATTACTAAAAAGAGAATATAGGACTTTTAAATCTTGAGATCTAAATTTATCAATGGTTTATTGTTCACCCTTTGGGTTCACCATAAACCAGTGATAAACTTGAACGCAAGATACAAAGTCCTATTCTAGTGTCCAATATGGAACAGATGGGATGTGGGCTTGCTCACGGTATTCCTTGTCATGAAACATTCTTTTTTGCAAGAGGATATCAATACATTTGACATCTTTTATGGATTTGCAAATGAATCTGGAAGACATTGGACTGTCATAGTAAGTATTTTGAAGAAGAGATGTATTGCAGATGGCTTATGTACAGACAGTTTATAAAGATATTTTGCCCACTGATTAATTATAAATTGTAAACATATTGTTATTGATTGGTAAGCCTCGTGTATCAAACACTAGTAAAGAATAATTAATGTGGTATTTCTAAAATTATTTTACATTTAGTTTGTTTTTGTTAAAGTATATAAATTTTAATTTTCAAAAGTGGACGGAGTTACCTGCCCCTAACCACGGTAATGGGTTTGTGACTGCTGCCGAATTTCTAAGTTTATTTGTTGCTTATCAGCTTAAATTTGAGAGGATCCTGACAGGATCGCTTCTATAGAAGTCTGTTGTGATATATCATCAGCTATTTTCGTTGAAGTATATATATAAACAGTGAAAAAAAAAAACAGAAAATGGTGAAGTCAGATACTGGTGACCCACCCAATATGGCGTCCTATGCCGATGCATTCAAAAACGGGCCCAAGTTAGATGACCCCAACTCGTTAATATCAGTAAAGCCTGTATTCATACTTGAAACAGATGTCTTCGGAGGTATCGACAACCCTATCAAGGCCCTGTATCTTACAATAGATGAAGTCGACGAAGTAATAGGGAAATGCAAACCAAACCACCATATAAAAGGATTACAAAGAATCAGAGGTCTTTGGCGGATTTACCCAGATGAACATGTTTTTTCCTTTTTTTTTTTGTATTCTCCAGGTAGGACAGGAAGAGGAAGGGCCTCCACTTCAAACACTATAACTCGACAGGAACCAGACACAGTGGAGGAAAGTCAGAATGAACATGATGAACTAAATGATACTGTACAAATAAGACCTATAAGAGGATTTTACCTATAATATTGTACGTTTTTAAAAATATTTCACACTTATAATCTTAAGAGCTTGTCTCAGATAAAATCATGCAAAATTTATCAAATATTCCACAAGGGAGGTCAAATGATTAGAAAAGAGTTTTATTCATTTAAGGTACATTTTAATCCAAATTGTTTCCCACACCAAAAATCACTTCAGGTGTTTCTATTTTTAGTAACAAAAGATGACGCAATTTATTAAGCTCCCGCAAAATAACAGGCTTAAAATTACTGTATTTCCGAACAAAATACAGTATTAGTCATGCATACAAAAACTAATTTTGTGGTTGTTTAGTGAAGATAAACATTTGAAAGATGTGTTTTATCATTTTATGGTAGAAGTAGGGGTCAACTGAAGTGGTGGTAGGACGGCACTTTTAGTTTTAATAGCAATTTAAAATGGCAATAAATCTGAAGGGAGGAAACATAACTTTGAAAGTAAAGTCTTAATGCTTATTAAGCAGTAAACAAGGTTTAACGTTTGGCAAATATGTCTGTGCACTAATACTTACGTATAGAAATCATGCAATGTTGCTATTTTTAGTGTGTATTTTTGTCTTGAAAAAAATGATAAAAGGCGAGTAATATATTTTTTCTTCCAAATCAATAATGTAAAATTAATATAAACTTTGATTTTTATTCTTAAATTGACCAAAACTTTTAATTCTTCATTATTTTGGTTTTCAAGCTGGAAAATACAATATGTCAGGCTGTCAGTTATCTCCCTTGGTTTACTCTTCTATTAGAAGACATAATCATTATTCAAATATGACAGCCCCCATTGGAATATTTCCAGATTATAATTGAATGAATGTTTTAAGAATCTTTTATCTTATTTTTCTCTTGATTTTGTAAAATAACATAGTTCGATGATAACAGTAATAAGACCAAAATGTGTGAGTTCAGGAGGTATGCAAATTGTAAAACAAATACAGAAATCCAATGTGACTCGAAAAAAAACTTTGTTATATCAGTGTTAGAAAGATGTGTTGCACCATTTGCAGTTGCTAAACAGCACGGACTATTTGTCAAGATATTCCAACATTCTTGAGTCATTGCTAATACTTTACCGTTGCGGATTTTTCAGTGTAAAGGATACTAACTGAAGTTGCCAATCTGCAATAGTCATAGAGAATATTTGGGTATATATTGGAAAAGAACGAGAAACAAATGCAGTCACCCCTCCATCCACCATCAAGTAAAGTAAAGCAAAACCAGACACAGTCCCTTCAGTACTGTAAACAGTTATGGCACTCTAAAATGCAGTTGGTGCAGGTAAAAGTTTTATATTTCTTTATTTTTTTTTTAAATTTTTACATGTACTAAGACCACGAGTCAAGTAAAGTCAAGTTATTAGCCTCCTACTTTTTGCATGAACGATCTTGGTTATGAAATGTTCTTTTCAACTTAAAATGTTTGAATTTCTTTTTTCTCGGAGAAAGACAGGACTTTGATTTGTTATAAAATGTTGTTTCTAGGGTAATGTAATTGTCTTAAACCCATTTCAGGTTTTAGAATTTTTCCGCGAGCGACCATTTTGAATTTTCACGTAAAATTAAAAGTTAACCGATGTTAGATTTTTTCTAGCGTTTATGAATTTTAGGTTACGTGAGGGATATTTTGTGCTTCGCTTTCACAGCAAAGTCATTACTTGTCATGCTTACCTTCTTCATGCCATTGTGTCCATTTTGGTATGACTTTCATAATCATAACAATGGGGAAAAAATTTATCCCGATTTTGTATTTGTTACTTGACAAAAATTATGGATGTATTCTGCTGAGAGGTCAAAATTTTCCTTAATCAAGATTTCTTCCAAACCTCTATTTTTTAAAAGGCTTGAAATATCAAGTTATACAATCAAGTTTTCTCTTGAAGTTTCCTTATAGGTAGATATTTAACAGTCTTGTAATAAGCGATATAAGAAAGTTAAGTCCCCAAAACATGCATTTTGGGGTAATTTTCAAGACATCATAAAATGTGTAAAAATCTAGATTTTTCAACTTTTCCTGTAATATAACCCTCCAATCAACTCCATTTTAGTTGTAAACAATTGAACAGCAATCTCTCCAAGACCTTAGGAAAAAACATATTTCCTGGTGAATCGTATTTGCATGAATAATGTGAGTGAGTGAGTTGGTGTTTTACGCCCGTGCAACGCTATATAGATTATTTACAGGCAATGAACATGAAAACGATGATACAATGAACATGAAATGATGATGATAAATGAAAACTAGGGCCAAATAAATGGTCAAATTTGGTAAAAAAAAGTCATATCTCAAAAAAATCTAGTCGTATATACACGAGTATTTGACATATTATTGGTGTATCCTCATATAATATTAATTAACCGAAAATTCTCAAATATAAAGCTTCTTAAAAAATAATTAAAAAGACAAGATTTCAGTAAGACTGAAACCTCAGCAGAATGCATCCTTATATCAAAATTTCATCACAATAAGTCGAAATTTTACTTAAATAATTGCATGAAAACCAAATGTTCACAGACAATGACAACAACATTCAACAACGATGACATGGCCATAACATAATACGAACACTAAAAATTTGCAGTCACATAAACATTTGGTCAAAATGAGCTAATCAGATCTCAAATTTCTTATATACTCTCTCATTACTGTCCCAAACAATTTAGTAAGTATAAATGGCTTCTTGTCCTTCTGTCCAGTCCCACTGTACAGACTCATACACCCATTTGTCATACATGTCCTTATGATTTTTTCTTGCGATCTTTCCTCCGTCTGTGCCTCCTTGTAGGGCAGCTAGACAATTGATCTGAAAGAAACATTCAGTTTCATATGCACGTTTATTGTGCATTTGTTATCCTATTATCGGTTTAGCTTTGATAATATTTATGCAAGGACATTTTTTATAGTGATGTGAAAAGCCAAGTCATATAAATTGGCATCAAATAATTTTAATTATGTTTTAAAACAGTTGTGCACAAAAAAATAAATTATTTGAACTTGATTTAAATGAATACAGAAGAATTAAACATTCAGAAGTTTTTCATTCATATTACAGATGGAAATGGGGGTTTTGCACTATAAATACTGGTTCAACCATCTGTTTCCTTTTCAATATGTGTACCAATTTAGGACACTTGCAGTCTTCCATTTCTCTGTATGCATGGTGTACCTGCCTTGATTTTTCCTTTGCAACGATATTTAAGATTGAGTTAGTAGTTTTGTCATTACTTTTACATATTACCCCTGTCCCGTGCGTGTTCCGGGAGGCGAATAGGCCCGCAGCAGCGCTAAGCTTGTCGGCAAAAGTCCACTAAAGAGCGCTAAGAAACCTGACATCGGATCATGCCGCTTTGCCTACAAAGCGACTGGGATGTGTGCCCCAGGTTGCTGAATGGGGCAACCCTGACATCGAGAGATGCGGGGTAGTCAGGCGATAATGCGGAAACCTGACCGCTTACCATAGCGGTGCACCGTGTTGGGGAAAAATGTCACAATAGGTTCAGTAAATGAACCTGGTTCAACCTGGTAGAAAGAAAGGAATTTCTGTCGATCTGCACTGTTTGTTTCGTTCATATTTAATTAAATAAAGGTAATAACAAAACTACCGAACTTGAATGATCAATCTCATAGTCCAGAGAAAATGACAAAAACGAATCAGTCATACCGGAGAACTGGTGGATCGCAATGGTCCTGACTTGGTACAGGCATTTCAAACGAAATGGTGGGTTAAACCAGGTTTTGTGGCGCCAAACCTCCCTCTTCCATTGCGATCTTAGGATCCGGTAATGACCATAGAACACAACATAGTTGTGAGACACAATAGGGATATTGAGGTGATCATCTCAGTACAGTCAAACACTAATTAAAACAATTAACTATCATATCTTTTAACTCAATTTTGAACTTTTCTACTAGTGGCTGATAACGAAGAAAGAATTTTTTAGTGATCGTATGAGACGTATTTTCTTATAGCTCTGCTTCAAAAGTCGGTCACGAAGAAACCGGTGTCTGATCAAAAAATCTGTGAAATGTGTGCAAGCTCTGGCATATCGAATAAGTTGAGAAATATAAACACCGTATGCAGGAGAAGTAGGTATATTGCTCTGTAGATTAGGAAAATTAATAATTTGAAAATTAAAATCGTCTCGTTTATCGTAAATTTTTGTACTGAGATGACCACCTGGGTCAAATTCGAGGTGCAAATCCAAGAAAGACGTGAAGCAATTAGATTCGGTGGTCTCTTTAATCTCCAATTCCGGAGGATATATTGAAGGAATCCAACTACCAAATGAAGTGTTATTGATAGAAAGGACATCGTCAATATATCTGAATGTAAGATTAAATGACCTTGCCTCTTTCATCTTCTTGTTCTTTACGAGTCCCTGAAGAAATTCAGTCTCGTAAGAGTATAAAAACAAATCGGCGAGGAGAGGAGCACAGTTTGTGCCCATTGGAATGCCGATTTGTTGTTGAAAAATCTCTCCTCCGAAGGTGACAAATATGTTGTCAATGAGGAAATCAAGCATACTGCAAACTTGTTCCAGTGTGTAACAAATTTTATCTTTGAAAGATGTTTTGGAGTGAGTGAGTGAGTTGGTGTTTTACGCCCGTGCAACGCTATATAGGTTATTTACAGGCGATGAACATGAAAAGGATGATAAAATGAACATGAAATGATGATGATAAATGAAATATGGGGATGGGGTGGGAAACAAAGGACCGGTAAATTTTGAAGAACCACAGGAAAAAGGGGAGAGGTGGGTAGGGTCGGAAAATTTAGCCTATGTGGTGCACTACTGGGCGGTCCACAAAGGGGTCTTTTACGTGCATGAAGCGTGGCACTCTCCACACACGTTGGCCCACTATGGTCGGCGGTCAGGGTTTCCGTATTATAGACCTGACAACCCCCGCGGACGAGGGCTACCCTATTCAGCCACCTAGGGTACACACTTGGTCGCTCTGTGGGCTGAGCACTGACCCGACGTCAGAATCCCAAGACCCTTAGTCGCCTCTTACGACAAGCTAGGCTCTGCTGCGGGCCTATTCGCCACCCGGGCCCCGCACGGGACAAGATGTTTTGGAAAAGAATGTAGAATTATAACCCAAAACAACAAAATTCCTTGAGTTTGAAAAGGCTTTTTCGAGAAGTTTTTTCAGGCGACATTTTAGTTTTTCGTGTGGCAAGGTAGTGTATAAAGTTGAAAAATCGAACGTTTTCAAAGAGTGAACCTCAGAAAATGATCTAGATTTAAAATGATCTAACAAATCTTTTGAGTTTTTCAAAATCCACATATGGTTAATTCCACTACGATTATAAATAGTGTCGCAGTATGCTTGTTGACCTTCTTTGACAGCAGACAAGATTTTAGTTAAATGAACGGACAGCTCTGTAGTTGAACATGATGAAGATCCAGCTATATACCTTTCTTTGTGCGGATTTTTGTGAAGTTTAGGTATCCAGTACAAATATGGTAACTCTTTATGTTCCTCTTTCATTGGAATATTGAAAGAGGACATAAAAGAGCTATGGTTGGCTATGATTTCATCTTTGTTAAATGTATTAAAGGAGACTGGACACGATTTTTCACTTTTTTGTATTATGATCAAAAAATATGATAAAATATACCTTACAACATCGTTTTGTTGATTTACGCCTTTTAACACCACTTTTTAGGTAATTATTTATGTCCTCTGAAATATGCAAATAATTATCAGCAATTGAATCCAAAACGAGGCTTGACGTCATAAGGGCCACTTGCTATCGTACGTGTACTGTAAATCAGTAGCACAGTAAAACATAGTTATCGAAAAAGCGACAATAAATCGTATGACTACCTTTGAATGACCGTTTTTTAACAACATGCCTTATTATTATGCATTTGGTGGCAATAAGAAACTTTTTTTCTTTTTACACTTTCCCGTAATTTTTGGTTTTGGTAGGTTGCACTTACTTGCCGTCGCGGCAAAACATAGAATTTGCTCTGTGCATTTATTAAAGAGAATAGTTTGACAGGTCGAGAACGTTTACTCTCTAGCAGCTGTAAGCAGACTTTGTGGTATTCAGACAAACCAGGCCAGGGCCCTTCAAGTCTGAGCACTTAGAGCTTCTTGTCCTTCTTATACTTCTTTGCAGCAATTACTCAATTGATAGCATTCATTGATCAACATCCCGAATTTCGTATTCTAGCATAGACCTGTATATTTCTAATATACAGGTTTATAATTCTAGCTACACGTGGTTTGTTTATTACATCGCTCAATGTTGATAGAAACTGCAGGTACAAAAATGTACAGGCATTTCTTACATGTAGTCGTTCAAGGTTCGGTGATCAAACGGGGAGTGCGGTACCGGGCGTCGCACCTGGCAAAGCACCGTTAATTGACAACAGGTGCTACATCCACCCAGTGGGAAGTAGACGGTCAATACTCACACTGATGTTAATTGGGGATTTGCATCATAAATTAATTAAGTGATTATTAACATACCAATAGAAGCGCACGTCAAATTATCCAATTTTGTTTGAATCTGTTTACCTGCAACCCGGCGGACAGAAACAAAGTAGGCATGTTGAATATGTTTTCTTGAGTCTAGATTTATACTAAGAATAAAATGTTGCGCTATCAAATTCACATTAAAATATTGGAACATGATAATATTTTTTAAATAGACGATAAAGAGATGTGGAATAAGTGTACGCGACACAACCAACGTTAAAGAAACGGCAATTTAAAAAACGAAACTTTACACAACAGTAGCAGTACAGGGTGTGCAGTAGCATATTGTCTATACTAGTATAATATCTATAAATGACTCGAGCTTACTTATTTGCTATTTTATAAAAGTTACACAATGACATTCAAGTAAAATGGATGTATAGTTTTTGCTCATCTTCATCATGAATACATATGACGGAAATGAAGGGTACTTTATGCTTGAGATATTTTTTTTTATTTAGGTGATATGAACGCAATTTTTAAATCAGATTTTTTTTCCGAACAAGCATAGATTATTTTAAAAATTGGAAGGACGGTAAACGATAATTATTGGTTAAGAGGTTCTTTTTGACTGTTAACGTACTTGTATAAAAAGAAGTTTGAGAATTAAGGAGAAGACCTGCAACATGAGAATTTCAAGTATTATATAGGATATTGTTTTGTTCATAAGAGTCGTTTTGTCGGTCCGCGACGAAAACGAAAATGATAATCTTACAAGAATCTACATCAGTTCAAACAACAAAAGCACACTTATTATTACGCATAAAAATATTTTAGATCCATTTCAATGCACATTTTTAGCTAAACAAATGATTTATGTCTTTTGTGATATTGCTAAATGAAACCTGGAGCCGATGTATATTTTATTTATAAACAGCATATCAGCTGGAGATTCATGAACAGACTATATTTTGATGGAAATTAAGTAAATATATATAGGCATATGAAACTTTAAATAAAAACTTATAATAATTTAGTTCACAAGAATAGAGAATAACAAAAAGCTTAGGTTTATGTCGGATCATGGAAGTAAAATATGGATATTCACTTGGACAGACATTCTTGGTGCTCTATATCAGAGCTTGCTTGCAACTGAAATTTTCGGAATCTGAATAATTTTCAATTTTCATGACTCAAATTGAATACTTTACATGGGAATTTTCTTCGATGTCATTCATTTAAGTAACTATAAAACGGTATCACCGCTACTTATTGCATAGTAAAATATTACTAGCTGATCACTATCTGGCCCATATTACGTCAGCAGGTCAGGTGATGCCTATCTCATTAAAATTTTCTCGATCGACGGAAGCGGTAATATTTGATCCTATTTACTCGAATTATGACTTTATCGTGAGGAATTGATTAGTGTTATGGTATTTATTACTGTTTTTGATGATAATAAGATCTAATATAAAAATTTGAAAAATCGTGTCCAGTCTCCTTTAAAGAGAAGTGTTTATAAGGTTTTGGGGATTTATTTTGTAGTGTTGGGTTAGTAATGTGAGTCTATGGTGTTTATTCTTTAGAGTTTGGAAGTTTTTATGCTATGTGGGAAGTGCTCTTTTGTCCTAATACTTAATACATCCCGAGTGTATTTGAGCGAGTCTCAGTTAGGATATGGTAATACCTTAAGTGAGATCTCGCGAGAATTGCAAGGTGTTTAAATCATTCTTGACTGAACAGTCCATGAGGCCAATTATTCGATTTGCGACTGGTGGCGATGTAGTACAAGTAGAAACAAAACAAGTATGAGAGATGACACATTAGAATAAAGCAATACTAGTATATACCCTTTAATAAGTGAGGGCATTTCAGTAGCAACAATAATGTATCTCCTTTGACATCTTTGATTAGGCGGAGCTACAATGCGGTGCCATTACTCGTAATGGTGCAAATCGAATTTCTTTCTCCAAATCAAACAAAACCTCAAGATGGTTCGGAAATACCAATAACACTCTGAATAACATTGAGTTTGTAAAAAAATTGGTCAAAAGTCACAGTTAAATTTTAATTACATTTTCAAATTTCTGATCCTGTACTTCTGTAGTATATTGTAGTTTACTTTAGTTTTGCGGTAGTTAGTTAAATTGTTGTATCTCACAATTATGCTCTTATGAAGCGTTTCCATCCCCAACATATATTCTCCTCTGTTTATTGTAGATGTTAGCAAAAGTCTAGATGGTAAATAAATATGTGTACAACTATAAACTTTTAAATTAAAGCCTTCATCATACTTCAGTTTTACCATCTACACTTGAAAATCATCATGGACAAATTCTTGAGACCTGCACGTCTAGACACTAATCCAGAATCACCAAACGCCTCAAAAGAATGGATACACTGGAAGAGAACATTCGAGAATTTTCTTAGCTCTGCAGATGAAGCTAACCCTCCAGACAAACTCAACATGTTAGTCAACTTTGTATCGCCACGTGTGTATGAATATATTGCGGATGCTACAACTTATGAAAATGCAATACTAGCACTTGAGTCCGTGTATATCCGTCCTAAGAACGATGTATTGGCTAGACATTTATTAATTACGCGTCGCCAACAGCCAGGCGAAAGCCTGGACCAGTTTCTACAGGAGCTTAAAGTTCTGGCAAAGGATTGTAATTTTCAGAATGTGAATGCCGATAAGTATAGAGAGGAGTACATTCGTGATGCTTTTATCAACGGTTTATCGTCCCAAATTACGCGACAACGTCTTCTAGAGAACAAGACATTAGATTTGGGAACTATGTTCGATCAGGCTAGAACAATAGAAATGGCTCAAAGTGGTAACGAACTATTTGCTCCGCAAAATACATCTATTGTCGCTTCAACTGAAAAGAAACTAGACACTAAGCCTCAACAAACTCAAAATAGCTCTGCCTTAAATGATGAGGACCGAACTGTAGCCGCCGCTCGCCCGACAGGTAAACAAAAGTGCTATTTTTGCGGAAACAATCTACATCCACGTCGATTTTGTCCGGCTAAAGATGCAACTTGTAATAATTGTGGGAAGAAGGGACATTTTTCGAAAGTATGTCAGTCAATCTCCTCCGGAAAAAGTACATCGGCTTCCTGTACTCCAATTTTAGCTACTATAAATGCAGCAGCTCCCAACAGTTTAAAGGAGGCCGTGATAGACGTTACAATTAACAACCAATCATGCAAAGCTCTTGTTGATACGGGGAGCTCTGAAAGTTTCATCGACGAACACTTTGCTCGAAACATAGGTATCTCAATTAATAGCGCATCTGGAAATATATCGATGGCATCAAGTGCTCTCAGCAGTCCAATAATTGGGACATGTACTGTAGACCTTTCCAAAGACTCACAGGTGTACTCACGTGTAAAATTGACTGTCCTTAATAAACTGTGTTCTGACGTGATTCTCGGTCAAGATTTTATGAGACAGCATGAGAGTGTCAAATTTAGTTTTGGAGGCCAGAGACCTCCTATTGATGTACAAAACTCGAAGCCGATTTGTGGATTAACCGCGATGGATGTTGAAGCGCCCGAATTATTCTCTAATCTGTCAAATGATGTCCGACCAATTGCTACTAAATCAAGGAAATTTAGTACGGCCGATAGAGAGTTCATTGATAAGGAGATTAACCGTCTATTGTCTGAAAACGTTATTGAACCTAGTTCATCGCCCTGGCGAGCTCAAGTGCTAGTGACAACAAATGAGAGACACAAGAAGCGTTTAGTTATGGACTATTCTCAAACTATCAACAAATTCACTGAACTCGATGCATACCCGTTTCCAAACATTAATCAAATGGTAACTGACATCGCGCAGTATAAAGTCTATAGTACGTTGGACCTTAAGAGTGCATATCATCAGATTCCTCTCCAAGAGCACGAAAGGAAATATACCGCTTTCGAGGCTAATGGTCAATTGTACCAATTCACTAGGGTACCATTCGGTGTAACCAATGGAGTAGCATGTTTTCAAAGGATAATGGATCGTTTAATTGGCGAGAATGATCTTACTGGAACTTTCGCTTATGTCGACAACATTACAATAGCAGGAATGGATCAAAATGAACATGATGAAAACTTGAGAAAATTCATGGAAGTCGCGAATAGACACAATCTTACTTTCAATGAGGAAAAATCGGTCTATTCAGTTGAATCTGTTGAGCTTCTTGGATATTCTATTCAGCAAGGTGAATTAAAACCTGATCCGGAACGTATGAAACCGTTAAATGAACTCCCTATACCGAACAACCTTCGATCATTGAAAAGAGCTGTCGGCATGTTTTCGTACTACAGCCAATGGATTCCAAACTTCTCGGACAAAATCAAACCATTGTCTCGTGCTACTCAATTCCCGTTGGATCCTGCAGCTGTTGAAGCTTTTGAGAATCTGAAATTGGATCTCGAAAATGCTAGCATTCGCGCCGTTGACGAATCAGTACCATTTGTCATAGAGACTGATGCATCCGATTCTGCGATAGCTGGAAGTCTAAATCAGAATGGAAGACCCGTTGCATTCTTTTCTCGAGCTTTGAACACTCACGAATTGGGACATTCTGCCGTAGAAAAGGAAGCATGTGCAATCATCGAGTCTGTTCGCAAGTGGAGACATTTGCTGAGTGGAAAACATTTTACACTTGTGACAGATCAAGAAGCTGTGTCTTTTATGTTCAATTCAAAGGGACATGGCAAGATCAAGAATGACAAAATAATTCGATGGAGAACTGAATTGAGTTGTTATAGCTACAATATCAAGTACCGACCAGGATGTGACAATGCAACTGCTGATTGTTTCTCGCGAGCATACTGTTCAGCAGTCAACTCTGATGCTCTCTATGATCTACATGATGCACTATGTCATCCTGGAATCAACCGACTGCTCCACTTTGTTCGTGCCAGGAATTTACCGTATTCAGTGGATGATGTAAAAAGAGTTCTGAAGAACTGTTCCATATGCGCGAAAGTTAAGCCGCAATACACAAAACCTGAATCAACTGTTCCGTTAGTCAAGGCCACACAACCGTTCGAGCGTCTGAGCGTTGACTTTAAAGGGCCACTACCATTTGTAGGGAGAAACAAGTACATTCTCACAATAGTCGACGAGTACTCTCGATTTCCGTTTGCTTTTCCATGTAGTGACATGACAAGTGGAACTGTTATACAATGTTTCCGTCAGCTTTTTTCCATCTTTGGGATGCCGGCGTATATACATTCTGATAGAGGTCAATCGTTTATGAGTGCAGAAGTTAAGTCTTTTCTGCAAAACCACGGCGTAGCGACAAGTAGAACCACTCCTTACAATCCGCACTGTAACGGACAATGCGAACGTTATAATGGTATAATATGGAAGAGTGTAATGCTAGCATTGGAATCGCGTGGTATGAAAGAGAGTCAATGGGAATCCGTCTTACCTGATGCACTTCATTCGATTCGAAGCTTATTGTGCACATCGACCAACTGTACACCACACGAACGACTCTTTGGCTTCGCTAGGCGCACTACTTCTGGTCAATCAGTTCCGACTTGGCTTTCTCAGCCAGGACCCGTATATATGAAGCGTCATGTCCGTGCTTCAAAGTATGAACCTTCGGTAGAAGAGGTACAATTGCTAGAAGCTAATCCGACGTATGCACATGTCCGTCTTCCTGATGGTCGTGAAACTACTGTTTCCGTTCGACATTTAGCACCAACTGGACAAAATGAAAATACAGTTGATGAACCGATACAAGTGGCCAATCATACCGATACTGATGTCTCTGATGCTGGACAGTTGACATCTCCAGAATTTGGAGATCAGACATTAGAATCACCAGAACTTCGACGTACTAAGCGGATCATTAAGAAGCCAAGTAGATATGGTTTCGATGATTGACTTACGTGTTCTTGATTTGCTGTTGTTTTTCAATGCATATAATTGACATTATTAAGGATAGTTTAATTCAACTCTTCTAAAATGAATGGCTTTCTTTAGTAGGAATGAAGTAATTTTTTAGGGGAGGTGAATGTAGTATATTGTAGTTTACTTTAGTTTTGCGGTAGTTAGTTAAATTGTTGTATCTCACAATTATGCTCTTATGAAGCGTTTCCATCCCCAACATATATTCTCCTCTGTTTATTGTAGATGTTAGCAAAAGTCTAGATGGTAAATAAATATGTGTACAACTATAAACTTTTAAATTAAAGCCTTCATCATACTTCAACTTCATTATAAAGTTCAGGATCAAGGTCCTTCAAAAATTGATATTTTCACGAAATTCTTTTCAACTGCGCTAAATGTCGGAAAATTTAGACTGAATTAGTCATAAAAATACTATAAACGATAATTTAATACCAAATTTGACATCTAATTCATTGAATTGCGCCCGGTGTGATTTCGCTTTCGGCGTTGCTCCGTTATGCGCAATGGGACCGTATTGTAGCTCCGCCTAATCAAAGATGCCAAAGGAGCTACAATATTGTAGCTAGCATTTCAGGTGCTCCGAAAGGAAAACAAAGATTTGTGCTTGGCAACCTTAGTTTTAATATGTGCAACAGCTTGGTATTCGCACGGTTTGGTGTTTCTTTGATGACCACAGATATGGCCTAATTCGGAAAATGGTTACTAGAGGTTGGTCAGTCTTAATAAAATAAATTTTATCACAATAATGAGATCATATTGGATGAAGCGACACTCGCTCTTTTAGACTCGTTGATTAGGCGGAGCTACAATGCAGTCCCATAGCTCATAACGGTGCAACGCCGAAAGCGAAATACACCGGGCACAATTCTTCTTGCGTTAATTAGCAAAGGAATATACTCCATCACGCTAATGCCGTGTCATCAAGTGCAGGTGCTCCAAAAAAAAAGTCTAATTACAGGTTAAAAGGTGCAGGTTAAAAACATGGTTTGCTGTGGTCTATGACATAGGTGTGGCTCTGGTCTCCGGATGGAAGTGAGACCAGAGGTGCTCCTTGAAGCTGGTAGTGTCAGTGTCCTGTACGATGTTGCCAGGTAGTCGATTCCAGTCTCGTATTGTTCTTGGGTAGAAACTGTTCTCGTACACTGATGTATTACACTGTGGTTGCAGGATGTTGTGAGCATGACTGTGTCTGGTTTGTCTGGTTTCTATGAAGTAGTATTGTGGTATCTCTGCGGCTACATGATGGTTTAAGATCTTATGGAAGAGGATGAGTCTATTGACAGTTCTTCTTATTTCCAATGTTGGCCAGTTCAAGTTGTTGAGGGTCGATGTTATTGACCCAGGCTGGTAGGCATAGTTGTTCGTTACAAAGCGTGCCGCTCTATGTTGGATCATTTCGATTCTTTGTATATCCTTCTTCCAATGTTGGTCCCATGCTGGGCTACTGTATTCTAAGTGTGGTCTCACTAGGGCTATGTATGCATGTTCTTTTATGGATGGTGGGCATCGGTAGAGGTTTCTGCGGAATTCAATCAATAAAACGTCAAATTTGGAATTAAAATATCGCTTATGGAATTTTAAAGACGAACTCAGTTTAAATTTTCCGACATGTAGCGCAGTTTAAACGAATTTCGTAAAAATATCAATATTTTGAAGGATCTTGATCCTGAACTTTATAATGAATTTCAGGATCAGAATTTTGAAAATATTAGGTTTTCTAACAAATTTTTATTTAACTCAATGTTATTTAAAGTGTTATTGGTATTTTTGAACCATAAGAAATTCGATTTGCTCCATTGCGAGCACTAAAGATCAAGCAGTGTGAAAATTGATACTACATCTCCTGAGATGTCTTAGCTACAATAATGTAGCTACAAAAATGTAACTCCTTTGACATCTTTGATTAGGCGGAGCTACAATGCGGTCCCATTCCTCGTAACGGAGCAACGCCGAAAGCGAAATCACACCGGGCTCAATTCAATCAATTAGACGTCAAATTTGGTATTTAAATATCGCTTATAGTATTTTAATGACGAATTCAGTTTAAATTTTCCGACATTTAGCGCAGTTTAAAAGATTTTAGAAAAAATATCAATTTTTGAAGGATCTTGATCCTCAGGATCAGAATTTTGAAAATGTTGGATTTTTAACAAAGTAACATTTATCTATGACTCTTGGCCAAATTTGTTATTAACTCACTGTTATTCAGAGTATTATTGGTATTTCCGAACCATTTTAAAGCTTTGTTTGAGTTGGAGAAAGAAATTATATTTGCTCCATTTCGAATAATGGGACCGCATTTTAGCTCCGCCTAATCAAAGATGTCAAAGGAGCTACATTATGTAGCTCCTTTGACATCTTTGATTAGAAAGGCTAGGCTTCTCCAGTTAAGCTGGTTTATCATACTTGAGACGCTTGAAGTATTATTGTAGCGATGTGTTACAAACCTAGCCGCCCTTCTCTGTATCATTTCTATTTTGTCAATATCATCTTTAATGTAGGGATCCCATACAGAGCAGGCATATTCTAAGGATGGTCTGACTAGGGATTTGTATGCCTGCTCTTTTACCTTGGTCGAACTAATATTAAGGTTTCTTTTTAAGAAGTGGAGTGTATTTGTTGCTTTGTTACAGATGTTATTTACATGATTGTTCCATTTAAGGTTGGATTGGATGGTTATGCCGAGATATTTAGCTTTGTCAACATGTTGGAGTGTATGGCCATGTAATGTATAGTTGTTTTGTATTGGTTTTTTGTTACGTGTGACTGAGAGGACATTACATTTATCAGGGTGGAATGCCATGCGCCATTTTTGTTCCCATTCACCAAGCATTCCTTTTCCATGTAACCAAAACCACTGTATGAATGCGAGATCTACTCCAACTCTAGTAAAATACTGTATCTCCCCTACGCAGCTTCCGATCATTACCATGCATCCTGACTCCCGGGAATCCTCAACGACACAGGCAGCACGATATGTGTGGTGGCTTTTCTTTGCATACGTAAAGGTGGTAATGAACATGGGTGCTGATCCAGCAAATGCTGTAAAGACTGCAACTTCCTCTTGAGTCAGCTGCCTTGTCTTAGCCTTCGTTAGCCCTGATGATAAACAGTCAGCTACTGCTGCTTCTCTCAGGGGATCCAAAACCCCAATGTGGTCAAGCAACTCAATCAGCCATAGAACCTGCATAAATCAAAGAAATAGACTTTAGGTTGGGAAAAAATACATGTGTTGGTTGAATTTTCTATATATGCGTAGAAAGAAACAATGTTCTAATTGATCTTTAAATCTAGTTTAATAGCAGTACAGTACAAATGCATTAGGCTTCCTTGTTCGCTGGATTCGACGCTTTCTTGAAAAAGCCACAGAATAGTTCTCCTTTCATTGTTATGATTTTTTTATGTTGCCGTGTACCTTATAAAGTGCTTTTCAGATGCTTATACTCTTTTAGTGTATGTGGTATTTTGATATTTTTACTATATAATGCTCTCGACCACGCCAAGAAGAATATATTGATTGATTGATTGTTAGTTGTTTAATGTTCCGTCGGCGATATTGCAGCCATCATCGGGACATAAACAGGTTGAAATAATTTTGTAAATAACACGTCGATATAAAACAATAGCAAAAAAAGAACTTAACCAAAACGAGCTAAAGATTAATTATAATAGCAACAAAAGGACTAACAAACGGGGATTTTATTTTAAGAATTATAATTCCTCGCACGTTAAAGAACCTTGCTGCAGGTCTCGGGTAAGATTAGGACCCGTAGATCCCCATACAGGAGGCTTAATTTCCCGTCCCTACCCATCACTCCTTTTTCCAGTGGCATTCAAAACTTTCCTATCCGATTGGCTATGTGTCCCCATATCCTTCACTTCATCATCACTTTATGTTCTTTGTTCATGTTAGTTTAAACATATTTATTTATCCTGGATTGGGAAACAAGCTTAATGCTTATGTAAATCCCTCTCCAGCTAGCAGTTTGCGAGTGTGGCCTTTGCAGCGGCCCCCATTGAGCCTACTCTTATCGAACTCTACAAAGGGGTCTTTAACGTGCAAGGGGTATTGCTCTCCACATACACGGGACAACCTTTTTTCGTCCCTTCCGAAGGACTAGCATCGTTCCTTGAGACCATCCTCGCAAATGGTGTCAAGAGAGAGTCGGAAAATTGGTTCATGAAATTTTCACCCCGGACGAGGATCGAACCACGAACCTTGGTGTTAGTAGCCCGACGCGTTAACCACTAAACCACCGGCTCTCTCCCGGATATAGCCGAAATCGTGCTGCTTGGGATAAGCAATAACTTACAAACTTTAAAAGTCAGCTCCTACAATTGTTTTGCATCCTTTGCCAAGGAGTTGAAGAATAGAGCTGAATAACCTTGCAAAGTTTGTTTCTAATGACGTGTTTGGGAAACAGCCTTGGATGTTCAGGCGTTGGGTAGAGCTGCGGTACCGGTGGGAGTGAAGGTTGGGAGATTGTATGGGTGAAGATGATGTACAAGCAGTGGCTGAGAATGGTAGAGACGGAATGAAATGACAATGATGACTGAGCCCCACAACAGAAATAACCTAACGGTCCTTGGTTGTTGGCCTGAAACAACGGAAATAAAACTTAAAAAAATAGAATAAACTTTATTGTCCGGATGCACGCATCAAGTCAAATAAAACAATTTCATATAAAGAACAAAAAATTATTTCAATATAAAATACAAGCGTTAGCTAATATGACTGCCAGTAAGATAAATAATAATAGCAGGTATCTTTTAGACTGTGACAGTTAATCTGTGTGTAAATAACATGCATGTATGCAACTATATTTTATCTTTTAGTAGTTAAATGTAGGTGAAGTATATATGTGTGTTGTTTCATGAACATTTATTCAGTTTTTAAAATAGTGATTGAATTAATTATTTAATGATAAATATATAAGTTGTCTTTGCTATAACCATGCTGAGAAATGTCTTTCTGTTTGAGTGTTCTTGTGACATGTACATTCATTCCGGATATATATTTATAACAATAAAATAACAACTAAACTAAATATATATACAACAAGACATACCAGTTTTACTATATGCAAGATTAAACTAAGGACGCTATAAGAAAGGTTAATATTGAGGTCATAAATTACAACCTAAAATTTGGAGATCAAGTCAAAGCATATCAGATTAAAAACAAAGACCTAACGCTGACTTATTTACTAAATGTCCTGAACTATACCTACAGGCTTGGAAGCTAAATACTGCTTAATTAAAAACATTTTGTTGAATTAAAATAGCGGTCAAACTTCTTCAAAACAAATAGAAATAAATTATCTCCCTTATAAACATAAACCTAACTTAAATATATACGACCCGTAAACGGAACGCTGTGCCTTAATTGTGCAATATAGAATCAAATTAATAAACCAACTCAATTATATCAATTTAAATATTTACAACAAAAATATAAAATATTTAGCCTTAGATTTGTAAAATAAAATAAAATATTAAGAGAACATATTTAACCAATTTTCAATGAGCTCAGATTACAAAATATAAAAAGAAAATTACTAACCTGAAACAACGGAAATAAAACTTAAAAAAATAGAATAAACTTTATTGTCCGGATGCACGCATCAAGTGCGGAATCCGGCCAAACATTTCTTTTTATAGGGGATTAATTCTCAAAAACACATTGACCAATAAAAATACGAATTCCTAAAATTTCCGACAAGCAGGCTTAATTCTCTTATAAAAAATATATTTCATTGGTCATTTAATATGGATTGTGTCACATTCTTTAAACCTGGACACGTGAGCAATTTCTATATAGTTAATTAACAGTGGACAATGTCCGGATTAACTTTACGTAATTTACTTAGCTCTATCTCGTAAAATGCCAAACTTACAAAGAAGTGTGAAAAATACCAAGCGTTAAAACATGAATTTACCTAAAGCCCTTAATTAAACATCTGTGGGAAAAAAAATGTCTAAAATGTTTTCTCTTAATTCTTTGTTATTTATAAGAAAACTTAGCTTGATTTTTAACTAAAATAATACAAAGCGAATAGGTAAAATATAAATTTATAAGACAGCTAATTATGAAACATAAAATTTAACACAATTTCTTAACAGAAATTGTGATTTAATAAATTTAATACTTTAAAAGTGTAGTAATATTAAAACATCCATTTTCACTATATAACAACTCTCCTGAGCCCCGTAAGCTTTGGCCCCCAAAGCTAAATTATGAAACATCTACATATATAAAAAAAATTATAGTTAAAACAAAGCAAGGCATAAAAAAAATATCAAGGTATGTACAACAAACAAAAATCATACTTGTACTCTATTATTTTCTGTTGGTTCCACACAAGCAAATGCTACAACGTCGCTAAAATTTTGTATGAAAACAAAAAAAAATTATTCAGAGTAAAAAAAAATTAAAGAATTATACGCAATTTAAGGTAGACAAAAAAAGTATTTACAAAACTGTAGTCAAGCAGTCTGTCAATTGTCCCCCTGTCTTGCAGGTGGCAGTACGTAGTCCGTCAAGGTCAATTTATTTGAAAGTGAAATGGTGCTTACATATAAGACAAGAAAAGACAATTACTGTTAAACTGTTAGGTGGAACCAGTAAGAACCGTGACAAAATGCCTCATGAACCTACTAAAATACAATATAACAGTTGAAACATATTTAAGCAACAAATCAATATAACACAATAATATAAAAGTTCATCCAATAGAAAGTTCAGTCATTAAGTAGGTGTCTTTACAGATAAAGTTCTTCTCACGAATAAACGACAATAATTACGGATAAGTTTCCCCGGAAAAGTTGTTTCACTGATCAAGTTGTGTTTACTGATTCAGTTGTTGTCACGGATAAAATATTTTTCACAGAGAAAGTTGTTTCACTGATAAAGTTGTTGTAACGGATAAAATATTTTCACTGAGAAAGTTGTTTTTACGAATAAAGTTCCTTGTGAGTGTATTGTAGATCATTTCCCTAACATAAATATGATATAGATAAAAATGATATACATGTGGTACAGAATTATAACCTAGGATATAAGCTTTCTTGTTCTGCTTCATAATTGACACTAGATAACGAATGGTCAGAATTTTTCTTCTTAATAGTTTGATCTGGTAAAACAGTAGTTAAACCATGATGTACAATAAGAGCATAAGCAGAAAAAGATTGACTTAAAATAATTTTAAGCTTCTTTCAAGTAAGAAAATTTATATCAATAATAGAAGGTACAGCAATAGATTGTTCAGTAAGTTTGTTTGTGACATTAAAATTTTTCCAAGTTACATATAATTTCATTTGTGGAAAAGCAGAAAGAGATACATGTTTAATAACAGGAGAAGAAATGTCCCAGTAAGAGGGGCACAGAGATAATGGCACAACTGGTACGACAACACACTTTCCCCCTGAAGTTAATTCAAGTGCAATTTTAGTTCCTTCATTCAACTTAGTTTTCTTATAATTGTATAATATAATAACAACTAATATAATTATAACAACAATATTCAAAATTACAGAAACATGTACCCATGAAAATTCTGTCGATAAAAAGTTCAGAACACCTTGACTTGTTGTAGTTTGACTTTGGGTAGACGTGAGAGGATTATAAATAAATGAAGGTACAGTTTGTGATTTAGCTTGTGCTACTTGTTGCAAAATAAACATGGCCGTAGCCATTTTTCTTACTTTGAAAAATAAGTATAAACAAACTAAAAATAAAAATGAACCTAAGCCTAACGATACAAAAATCAAAATTGCATTAAGATCTGGCCATTCAGATTGAAGGAGTAGGTCACCTGTTAGCAGTGGCTCTGTTAGAGTTTTAAAAATCAACTCATTTTTCTTAGCCGCAGTGGCCATTTTCTGTAAGCTAAGATGTTGCTCTTGATCAGCTGCTAAAATATCTGACATGTTATGTGAATAAATTTTAAAATCAGGGACTTGCAGAGCCACATGGGAGGGAAATAAGGTGTCACCCAGTATATGAGAGAGCCTATCTTCTTTAAAAAATTGTGAAAGCAAAGCCACAGAACGGAAAATTCATTTGACACATTTATGAGTGCCGTTTCAGAATAGCAATCTACCAATTTTGGTGCAAAAGTTATGTTCGGTGAGGATAATGCACATCGACATGGAATATCTACAACACAAAATGAACAAGAAGGTATTAATTTCTGGTACTCTGGACATTTCAATGACAGGTCATTGAATGGATGGTAAATCAGCACTGATGTAGGAGATAACTCAACAATGTCTGGTTGCAAATGGTCCTGAAAGAATCTAAAATCACAAAATCTTTTAATATTTTTAATGTTGTTAGTAAACACGGAAATAGTGCAAGAGTGCACAGATAGAGGTTTTAATGCCAGACTAGATGGGCAATAAACATTTACTCCATGCACACAATTAGTAAGGTCATCAGACGACAATGTTACATAGGAATCATGCATGTAAGTTACTGCTAGGTATTTTGGTAAGGATGTTAGTTTAGTTGCATGCTTGGAAGTGTGGTTAACAGGTACAGGTACAGTAATTATCTTGTACAAGGATAAAGGTTTGGCAAATGAAGAGATAGGGAAACGGATCGTGATGTAAAGGAGTGAGTGGTTACGAGCAAAAAAGAAATTAGAATGAGTGTAATAATAGTTAGGTACAAAATGAGATAAATAAAATCCAGGATAAGAATCAGTGAGGATTGCTTGAATTCTGTGCAAAGCTTGGGTCATGGCATGCTTAGGTATTAGAAAGGGTGAGATTCTACCTTCAACTAAGCTTTGAATACTTGCGTGTAACTGGTTGAGATTTTCTCTCAAAATGTTACCATTGTTAACTAAGGTAATAAGGATTTGGGTTGTGTTAGTTATTGACTGCTGTAATTCTGAAAGAGACTGGGAAAAAGAATTAGTAATGGTCTGTATTTCCTGGGAATTCTGCTTGATACCCTGTAATAACGTTTCTGTTCTGTTATCCATCAATGACATAAAAGACGATAAATGTGCACCGTGTTGGTAGATTGCATTTGCAAGTTTTTGTGATCTTAAATTAAGAGCATTTATATGATTTGCTAACAGGCGAACATCTCCCATTGTTGCCAACCCAAAAAGACCCTTGGCAAGTGTTCCAATAAATGGTAATAAACTACGTTTAGCTTTGTTTTGTGACAAAAATTCAGCTTGTAGAATTAAAGTATAAATAGACTTAAGAGTTTCTGACAAATGAGACTCTGTCGAGTCATGTACATAATGAATAAAATTTACCATGTTATTTACAGAGTTACATTCATGACTTTTATGGTTACAATATGAAATCTTAGATAAAACAGTTCTCTTTGGAAGCTGGACTTTGAATGTGTGAAGCCATGATTCAGATCCCATGTGGAGAAATGATTCTTGCTTGAAAACAACACCATAATTCAGTCTTTGTACAACATCATTTGGGACGTCTGCTTTAATTGGGCCGATCAATAGAAATGACATGAGGACCACGACTACCAGGAAATGACTGGGCAACATTGTCTTGGTTATTCCTAAAAATATATAAGAGAGAGGAAAATTAATGTGGTTCGGTCGGGTGTACATTATGTTGATCAGACATAAGTACTAGCACTATAAAAAAAACCTCACAAATGAATGTGAATGGTGACCTTTACACATTAACTACAATTTAGAATTTCTTAATAATAAGTGTCAAATATGTCCAAAAAAAAATTTGCAGGAATTTTGTCGGCGCCTTAGACAATGCAACTTTGCCATACCATAGAGTCATACACTGTACATGTGCATTTGCGGGTCATCAATTCTATTATACGGATCATTTTGCCCTAAATATTCACCATAATATTTAACCTATTTACAAAAATACAGTTTATCAACCTACATAACTATATTACTTTTTTTTTCTATCATCGCTATAATTTTAGTTCTTCTTTTTACGTTTAAAACAAGACTTTTTATTTTTCCACTTAACTTTTCCTTTTTGTGTAAACCTATGATTTATATACTCAAGAGCATCAGGGTCAAAGCTGGAATCAGGTTCCCAAGACCTTTCCCCTGTTTTCCAAATAACCCTGATTTCACGTCTACCCCTTCGAAATCGTGCATATGGAAGAGAGTCAAATTCATAATAAGTAATAGGTTTATCTCTATCATTTTGTGATGCAGGCATATCATCATTTTCATTATTATCAGCTTGACTTTGCTGACTGTCATTTGGCTGAGAAGCAATAGACTGATCATCAGGCTGATCAACATCATTGTCCTGATTATTTATTGGATCATTATCTATTTGCTCCTGAACTTCATCATTTGCATCATTATCCTTATTATCTGGCACATCAAGATTTTCTTGCAAGGCTGGGTTAACAAAGCGCTTTAAGTGGCATGCATTTATCAAAGAGGGGTGAACCTTGTTTGTTTCAATGTTTACTAACTTGTAAGTGTAATTTGGACCTTTCATCATAATGCGATATGGATCATCAAATTTATCATAAAGCTTGGCAGTTTGACCTACTGGAATTTTATTGATTGCTTTTAAAACTAAGTCATTTACAGAAAAATCAGGAATTTTTGCATTTCTATCATGTCTTTCCTTATCTTTTTGCTTATGAAGCTTGTCATTTTCTGTAGCTATTTCATGAACAATTTTTAATTTTGCCTTAATTTCATCAATATGATCTTTTGCAGACTGACCTAAATTGTCTTTTGGTTCAACCGCAATGTCAAAAGGTAATCTCATTTCTTCTCCAAACATCATGTGAAAAGGAGAAAAATCAATTGTATTTGAAGCAGGTGATTTCCTAAAAGCCATCATAATGCTAGAGAGATAAAGTGGCCACTCAGCTTGACGCTTTTCACAGTAAGTGCGTAGTGATTGCGCAAGGGTAGAATTTTGGCGCTCTACCAATCCATTTGTTTGTGGATGGTAGGAAGAGGTATGATGACGGGTTATCTGAAATATTTCGCACATCGCATTTACCAGATTTGACATGAAGTTGCGCCCTCTATCTGAAAATAAGACTGGCATGGCACCATATCTACAAATAATGTTGTCATAAATAACTCTGGCAACTTCCTTTGCTTCCTGTGTTCTCAAAGGAAATGCTTCTGGCCACCTAGTAAAAGAGTCAATACATAACAAAACATACTGGTAACCTTCTGCACTCTTCTGTAGTGGACCTAAAATATCTATCTGCCATCTTTGAAATCTACCCACTTGTGGCATGGAACCTGAAGGAGGGTTAAATTTGTTAAAATCTCGCTTGGCCATCTGACAACGGTTACAAGCTTTAACATAGGTAAGGACATCATTGTAAACAGAGGACCACCAGTATTTAGACCTTATAGAATTCCTAAATGATCCCCACCTGCCAAAGAAGCATGGTAAGAACGCAGTAAGTCTGAACGGAGAGCTTTAGGGACACAAAGTTGTTTGACTGACCTTTGTTCCCTTGACATTTTTCTAACTCTACTTTGACCCATATGATATAATAATCCATTAACAATCTCATAATTTTGAGCTTCCGTTACACACTTAATACGCTCTTTTTCACCTTGTGGTAAGTCCCCATTCTTAAAGTATGCAATAATGTCCTTGAAATCTGGGCTTTCAGACTGCAATTTAAAGAAAGAATCTGTGTTCTTCAAAGCATTCTCAAAAGCTTTGTCATCTGTAGCTGCAACAAAGGCTGTGTCTGTATCTGGAATAGCAAAACTTACTTCCACAAACTCTGGCTGTTTGGAAGTTGAAACTCCTGAAATGGAATTGAGAAAAGTCTCCTTTTCTGACACAGATGCGTCAGTTGCATCAACTTGATCAGTAACCTGTTGAAGAGAAGATTCATCATTATTGTCATATTCGCGCCTGCTTAATGCGTCAGCGACAACATTTAGTTTGCCTGGTTTATGAACCACATCATATTGATATTCCTGCATTTTGATTGCCCAACCTTGCAAGCGAGTTTCATTGTGATTGGCCTTTTTGAGCCAACACAGAGCCTTGTGGTCTGTGTAAATAACAAATTTATTGTTTGCTAAATATGGATGATATGCCTTGACACCACTGAAGATAGCTAAACATTCCTTGTCAGTGATTGGGTAACTACGTTCAATTTTTGAAAGTGATCTTCCGCCATAGCAAATAACATTATTTTTGCCGTCAGAACCTATTTGACCTAACACATAGCCTATTGCTTTATCTGAAGCATCACAAGTCAAGGTGAACTGTTTTGATGTGTCTGGGTATGACAAAATTGGAGCTGAAATGAGCTTTTGTTTAAGTAATTCAAATGCCTTTTGACATTCTTCTGTCCATAGAAATTTTTGGTGTTTGCCCATTAGAGCTGTTAATGGAGCAGCAATTTAGAATAATTTTCAATAAATTTTCTATAATAATTTGTCATTCCCATGAAACTTCTAACTTTAGTTTGACTATTTGGAACCTCAAATTTTTCCATTGCTTCTGTTTTAGCAGGGTCTACTTCAACTCCATCTTTAGAAATATGGCCTAAGAATTTTAGCTTTTTAACTGCAAAATGACATTTATCTGGATGTAATTTTAAGTTGAATTTTTCCAAACGTTGGAAAACTTGGGACAAATGAGCTAAATGATCTTCAAAGTTTTGACTGAAAATGAGAATATCGTCAATATAGACTAAAACAGATTTCCAATTCATGTCCCTGAGGATGGATGTCATCAGAGTTTGAAAGCTGATTGGTGCATTCATGAGCCCAAATGGCATACGAGTAAACTCGTACACCCCACTTTGTGTAACAAAAGCAGCTTTATGTCTTGTTTCAGTGTCTAAGGGAATTTGCCAAAAACCTGACTTTAAATCAACTGAACTAAAATATTGTGCTTTTGCAGCACCAATTGCATCAAAGACACTTTCTAAGTGTGGCAACGGACAAGAAATTGGAATTGTGATAGAGTTGAGAGCTCTATAGTCAATTGCAAAACGAAATTGGTTTGTGTTTCCTTTCCTAACTAAAACTATGGGAGAATTCCAAACAGAGTTTGAAGGCACTATTATTCCACTTTCTTTCATTTCATCTATTTGCCTTTCAATTTCATGGTAAATTTGCATAGAAGTTCTATAAGGTCTTTTTCTTACAGGTTTTGCACCTGGCACTGTTTCAATTTTGTGATAATAGGCATCAGTAGCAGTTAAATGACTGAGATCTCTGGCAAAAACATTTTTGTATTGAGAAAGTAATTTAAGCAAAGACCTTTTCTGATCCTTATTTAAAACAGTACCATTTAGATCAAAGTCAAGACCCTTGCCCTTACTTTTGACATTTGCTTTTGTATCATTCTCATCATCTGACCCATCCTCCGGGTCTAACAATTCGACATCTGCACTACTAAACCCTACCACATTGGCTAAAACTTCTCTCTTTTTAATTATTATATCCTTATGAGTTGGGTTAAGAATTTTTATGTAGGCTTTGCCTTTTTCAACTTTAGCTAGGCACTTTGCTGCTATTAAATGTTTTAATGTCAACGTTTGCCTAGGTTCAATGAGCACTTCTGAGTTATCAGAAAATTTAGAAATTGACACTGAAATGACAGTTTCTGATTTCTTAGGAATGACATATTTTTGTATCGCCCTAGCCAAACCTGCATCTTCTCGAATGTTTGCCGTCCCGTGCGGGGCCCGGGAGGCGAATAGGCCCGCAGCAGCGCTAAGCTTGTCGGTAAAAGTCCACTATAGAGCGCTCAGAAACCTGACATCGGGGTCAGGCCGCTTTGCCCACAAAGCGACTGGGATGTGTGCCCCAGGTGGTTGAATGGGGCAGCCCTGACATCGAGAGATGCGGGGTCGTCAGGCGATAATGCGGAAAACCTGACCGCAAACCATAGTGGTGCACCGTGTTGGGAAAAATGTCACGTTCCTCGCACGTTAAAGAACCCTGCTGCAGGTCTCGGTAAGAGTAGGACCCGTAGGATCCCCATGCAGGAGGCAAAATTTCCCGTCCCTACCCATCACTCCTTTTTCTAGTGGCATTCAAAACTCTCCTCCCGATTGGCCTTGTGTCCCCATTTCCTCCACTTCATCATCATTTCATGTTCATTGTATCACCACTTTCATGTTCATCTCCCGGATATAGCCGAAATCGCGCTGCTTGGGAGTAAAGCAATAACTAACTAACTAACGAATGTTTGCCACTATGCAATCCTTAGAATTTCTCTCTTTCAAGGTAATTATTCTATATTCATAGTCAATATTTGCCTTATAGCAATCTAAAAAGTCAACCCCTAGAATAAGAGAGTGATGAACCCCTTCTACAACATGAAAATGGAACTTAAAATTTTTACCTTTTATATTTACTGACAAGCTAGTCTTTCCCATTACAGATAACCTTTGACCCCCAACTCCTTTTATCATTGAATACACTGGCTTATGTACTTCTGAATTTTGAGCCTTAATATTGTCAAATAAATTCTTGCTTATAACACTTATTGTCGCCCCTGTGTCGATCAAAGCAAACATTCTACAATTCCCTAGTCGTACTTCAGTTGTGTTTTTAGTCATTGGTGCTGAAAAGTTTACATCAGCACAAATTACATTATCTCTGTGCCTATCCCTAGACTGGTGCCTAAAGACAGGCGCGTATCCCTAATAGTGTGAAAAATTATTTTGACCACTCAAATTACAAGCTTTTCGTCCATGACCATAGTTACCACATTTATAACATTGACGATATTGAAAGTTACAATTATGTTTTGATCTACAATACAACTCACCACATCTGTTACATGCTTCCCGGCCTTGGTTTGGTTGGAAATCAGGTCTCTGATATTGCGGTCTGAACATCTGTTGATTGTCAAATTGAGAAGGACCACGAAATCTTGATTGGCTTTGCATTTGCTGTCTCGGTTGTCCTTGGGTAAAGTTTTGACGCCCAAAATTCTGATGGCCATTGAAGTTCTGTCTTGGATTATTGTTATGTCCTTGAAATTTGTGCTGATTGTGAAATCTTTCGTTTTGTTGGTTTAGAGCCTTTTCATGGTGAATCGACGCCATCTCTGCTTAATTTAATTGTATTGTGTCCATTTGTGTTTTCATATCTGTCATCATGGCCATCATCGCGAAAACATCTGGTTCACTCGGCTTCGTAATTTGTAGAGTTCTTTCTGCCCTAGTGGCTTTTTTGACGCAGGTCTTCAATGTCTGTTGGGTCCTGATTCATTACCGTCTGTGCAATGGCTGGCTTTAATCCCTTCATTATTTTGGTCATGAGGCTAGATTCTCCAAAATTCGCATCAGCACATGCTTTCAATACTCGATGAAGGTAGTTTTCCACAGACTCTTGTGCTCCTTGTTTGAAGTCCAGCAGTTCCATGTCCATCTGTGAAGGCAAAAATCGTTTCATGAAAGCCTCCTTTAGGGATGTTAGTTTACACGTGATGTTTTCTGGTAGCATATAATACCAGGTCATGGCGGGTCCTTCCATTAGTGGTGCAAAATAATTGCACATGTTGTCTCCGACTATGTTACTTATAGTCATAAAGGTTAAAAAGTTTTTCCACCACTGCCTTGCACTTCCATGTCCATTAAACTTTGGTATATTTTGTAACTGTTGCATCGGATTTGTGTAAATATGTTGAATCACTTGAGTTGGGTTTGCAGCAGGGATACCTTGTAACGTCTGAGATTGGTTGATGTCTTGTGAAGGTGTTTGGGTTGTTTCAACTGCAGGCCTGACTGACGACTGGGAATGGTGGGTGTCCTGAGGAGGACTTTGTGTTCTTCCAGCAGAAGGCTGAGGTATAACTGGCCCTGGCAGGTTATTGTGTTCGATCCTAATTGGAGGCGACAATGATGTTACTGGTGTACCTGGACGGCTGGTATGTGGTGACCTTACTGGTGTACCTGGAGGGCTTGTATGTGCCCTTGACTGTGTAGACTCTTCCCTTCCTGGCTGGCTAAGAATTACATCTCCCTCTTTTTGGTTAAGAGGGCTACCGCCTATTACATTCGTTGTGGCCATAGCACTGAGTTCTGGGTCTTCTTGGAATTTAGAGGATCTCGTCCACACCATACAACCTCTGACTTCTAAGATCTTTCAGTTCTGCACCACCTGACGTGTTTGGGAAACAGCCTTGGATGTTCAGGCGTTGGGTAGAGCTGCGGTACCGGTGGGAGTGAAGGTTGGGAGATTGTATGGGTGAAGATGATGTACAAGCAGTGGCTAAGAATGGTGGAGACGGAATGAAATGACCATGATGACTGAGCCCCACAACAGAAATAACCTAACGGTCCTTGGTTGTTGGCCTGAAACAACGGAAATAAAACTTAAAAAAATAGAATAAATTTTATTGTCCGGATGCACGCATCAAGTCATATAAAACAATTTCATATAAAGAACACAAAATAATTTCAATATAAAATACAAGCGTTAGCTAATATGACTGCCAGTAAGATAAATAATAATAGCAGGTATCTTTTAGACTGTGACAGTTAATCTGTGTGTAAATAACATGCATGTATGCAACTATATTTTATCTTTAAGTAGTAGTTAAATGTAGGTGAAGTATATATGTGTGTTGTTTCATGAACATTTATTCAGTTTTTTTAAAATAGTGATTGAATTAATTATTTAATGATAAATATATAAGTTGTCTTTGCTATAACCATGCTGAGAAATGTCTTTCTGTTTGAGTGTTCTTGTGACATGTACATTCATTCCGGATATATATATATATAACAATAAAATAACAACTAAACTAAATATATATACAACAAGACATACCAGTTTTACTATATGCAAGATTAAACTAAGGACGCTATAAGAAAGGTTAATATTGAGGTCATAAATTACAACCTAAAATTTGGAGATCAAGTCAAAGCATATCAGATTAAAAACAAAGACCTAACGCTGACTTATTTACTAAATGTCCTGAACTATACCTACAGGCTTGGAAGCTAAATACTGCTTAATTAAAAACATTTTGTTGAATTAAAATAGCGGTCAAACTTCTTCAAAACAAATAGAAATAAATTATCTCCCTTATAAACATAAACCTAACTTAAATATATACGACCCGTAAACGGAACGCTGTGCCTTAATTGTGCAATATAGAATCAAATTAATAAACCAACACAATTATATCAATTTAAATATTTACAACAAAAATATAAAATATTTAGCCTTAGATTTGTAAAATAAAATAAAATATTAAGAGAACATATTTAACCAATTTTCAATGAGCTCAGAATACAAAATATAAAAAGAAAATTACTAACCTGAAACAACGGAAATAAAACTTAAAAAAATAGAATAAACTTTATTGTCCGGATGCACGCATCAAGTGCGGAATCCGGCCAAACATTTCTTTTTATAGGGGATTAATTCTCAAAAACACATTGACCAATAAAAATACGAATTCCTAAAATTTCCGACAAGCAGGCTTAATTCTCTTATAAAAAATATATTTCATTGGTCATTTAATATGGATTGTGTCACATTCTTTAAACCTGGACACGTGAGCAATTTCTATATAGTTAATTAACAGTGGACAATGTCCGGATTAACTTTACGTAATTTACTTAGCTCTATCTCGTAAAATGCCAAACTTACAAAGAAGTGTGAAAAATACCAAGCGTTAAAACATGAATTTACCTAAAGCCCTTAATTAAACATCTGTGGGAAAAAAAGTGTCTAAAATGTTTTCTCTTAATTCTTTGTTATTTATAAGAAAACTTAGCTTGATTTTTAACCAAAATAATACAAAGCGAAAACGTATAATATAAATTTATAAGACAGCTAAATTATGAAACATAAAATTTAACACAATTTCTTAACAGAAATTGTGATTTAATAAATTTAATACTTTAAAAGTGTAGTAATATTAAAACATCCATTTTCACTATATAACACTAATATCTAAACTCAAGTGGATGACAAATTCCTATCAAAATCCTGCTGTTTTACCTTTTTTTAAAAATAACTTAGGAAAATAGCAACTTTTTCGAAGAAAAAAAAACCGTTTAAATCTTTATCCAGATTTCCTGTTCTTATTTAGAAAATTCAGTAAAATACAACAACTTTAGCTGAACAAGCACTGTCTAAGTATTAGTGTGTGGTAATTAATTTAATTTATACAAGCGACAAAACTTTTCAAATTAAATCTTACAATTTCCTCTGTAAATGGTCCACATCTTCCACATCTAACTGTTCTTTTAAGCCTGACAAGTCTTTATGTTCTGAAGATAAATCCAAGCAATAAGGGTGTTTTCTCTGTTACCACAGCCTGTAAATAATAATATTAAAAAATAATATGTTTTTGTTATTAATCGCATGTAAATAACAGGAGAAGGAAAGGAAAAATACAAGTATTTGAAGTATATAAAGATCAGATATTTACTAGGCAACCCAGTATATCATAAAAGCACAACCTTATAATTGGTCAAAGAAATACAATATTGCACACTTGGACAGTTACATGACCATGTCTATATGTAATAAAAAAAAATAAAGAACATTGGGAGAGAAACAAGTATAGTTGTAAGTTAGTTCAAAATGAAAATCTTGTGAAACATTAAAATAAGGAAAGGCCAAGAACCTGCTAGTCGATAATGTATAGACAGATGGTCGGATGGGGCATAAAAATTCCAAACAAAATTAGGGTTGCATGTAGATGCTAAACTTAATGTGCAGTTTTTAGGATCAATTCCGAAAAAAATCACAAAAAACCTGACTTTTCATTGGTTGTTTGTTTAATAGGGCTTAACATTTTAGCTAACAACAATTTTTCAGCTAGACAGTCATTTTTATCACAATGCACAGGAATTTCTTTTTATGCCAATCATTTTTTTAATTATAGTTTTGTTCTTATTATCTTTTCAGCTCACCTGACCCGAAGGGTCATGTGAGCTATTGTCATCGTTAGGCGTCCGTCGTCCGTCGTCTGTTCGTCATCCGTTAACTTTTCTTCAAAGATCTTCTTCTCTGAAACCACTGAAGGGATTGCATTGAAACTTTGTATACTTAATCTTTAGGATGTCCTCTACCAAGTTTGTGAATTATATACACGTCGACCAACCAACATGGCCGCCATTGCTAAAAATAGAACAGGAGGGTCAGACCATTGTTTTTGGCTTATAACTCGAAAAGTATAAGAGATAGAGTAAATCCGAAGCAACTTTCCTTCTTCAGCATCAAAAGCTCTACAAATCTCTTCATTGAGTCGGAAGTTGTGAAACGACTCCTTATAGGAGTTATTGCCCTTTAATCATCAAAATTGACCATTTTTGCAGTTTATGGACTATATCTTGAAAACCGTTAGAGCTAGAGGAAAAGTTAGCATTGCAGAATTGTTACGCTCATTGAGATCTACAAAAATGATTTCATGGTCAAAATTGTCAGATCAGCCGTTAAAGAGTTATTCCCCTTAAACTGTTTTTTTTTCCATTAATTTTAACTGATTTTCAAAAATCTTCTTCTCTAAAACCACTAAAGGGATTGCATTGATACTTAGTATACTTGATCTTTAGGATGTCCTCTACCAAGTTTGTGAATTATATACACGTCGACCAACAAACATGGCTGCCGTTGCTAAAAATATAACAGGGGGGTCAGACCATTGTTTTTGGCTCTTATAACTCGAAAAGTATAAGAGATTGAGAAAATCCGAAGCAACTTTCCTTATTAAGCATCAAAAGCTGTACAAATCTCTTCATTGAGTCGAAGTTGTGAAACGACTCCTTATAGGAGTTATTGCCCTTTAATCATTAAAATTGACCATTTTTGCAGTTTTTTTACTATATCTTTAAAACCGTTAGAGCTAGAGGAAAAGTTAGCATTGCAGAACTGTTTAGCTCAGTGAGATCTACAAAAATGATTTCATGGTCAAAATTGTCAGATCAGCCGTTTAAGAGTTATTACCTTTCAACTGTTTTTTTTTTCATTGATTTTACGGTAACTGATTTTTAAAAATCTTCTCTGAAACCACTGAAGGGATTGCTTTAAAACTTGGTACACTTGATCTTTAGTATGTCCTCTACCAAGTTTGTGAATTACATACACGTCGACCAACCAACATGGCCGCCATTGCTTAAAATAGAACAGGGGTTCAGACCATTGTCTTTGGCTTATAACTTGAAAAGTATAGAAATAGAGAAAATCCGAAGCAACTTTTCTTGTCCAGCATTAAAAGGTCCTTATAAGAGTTATTGTCTATAACTGTTTTTTCTATTAATTTAAATGATTCCCAAAAATCTTCTCTGAAATCACTGTAGGGATTGTTTTGCAACTTTGTATACCTGAAAGTTTGTGAAATTTATTCAAACTTTGGCATAAGAGATCAGGTGAGCGATTCAGGCTCCTGGGAGCCTCTAGTTTGTTTTAAAAAATGACAAGAAATTCTCACATAGCATGCTTAACAAATGGAAAATAACAAACATTATCTAACAGGCAAACATTACTACAGAAATGACACTTATACAGACATAAGAACGACAATGAGGTAAGTTTAATCATGTCATAAAGAAGATGCAAATAATTCTAAATTTCAATATGTTGTACAAGAAAAAAATATTGACCTCATCAGCATCAATACAATTCATTTCACATGAAATACTGTGAAAGTACTTAAATTCGTGGGTATCAATTTTCGTGGTTTGACCAATTTTTGCAAGTTCGTGGATTCATGAATTGGTGGATTTTTTTATTTTGAAGAAAAAAAAAGTGGTGGTATTTGTTGATCTGTTTACGATTTCAACACAAGAAAGTGATCATTTTATTTGTATATTAAATTCAACTTTTAATTCTTAAATAGTCATGTGCCAGTTAATTTTCATCCTAATTATGTAATTGATTAATGTGCCAATGATTAATGTGTTAAAGAGCTTGATTATCTGATTAATTAAACTGGCAAGACTTAATTGATTTATGATGGTCAAAGGGATTAACATTGTTTAAATTATCCTAAGGGTGTTTGTATAACGATTGGGAACTGTTTATGGCTTCAGGTGACAGAACATGTTTATGATTTTGATAATTAAAAAAAAAAATATTTCATTTAATATTTTATGTTCTCAGTTTTTTTCAATGATACAAGAATGTTGAAAATGTACACTTTACAACAAAACATTTCAATGAACCGGAAGTGTATGTCTCGTGCGGGGCCCGGGTGGCGAATAGGCCCGCAGCAGAGCCTAGCTTGTCGTAAGAGGCGACTAAGGGTCTTGTGATTCTGACGTCGGGTCAGTGCTCAGCCCACAGAGCGACCAAGTGTGTACCCTAGGTGGCTGAATAGGGTAGCCCTCGTCCGCGGGGGTTGTCAGGTCTATAATACGGAAACCCTGACCGCCGACCATAGTGGGCCAACTTGTGTGGGGAGTGCCACGCTTCATGCACGTAAAAGACCCCTTTGTGGACCGCCCAGTAGTGCACCACATAGGCTAAATTTTCCGACCCTACCCACCTCTCCCCTTTTTCCCGTGGTTCTTCAAAATTTACCGGTCCTTTGTTTCCCACCCCATCCCCATATTTCATTTTATCATCATCATTTCATGTTCATTTTATCATCCTTTTCATGTTCATCGCCTGTAAATAACCTATAGAGTGTTGCACGGGCGTAAAACACCAACTCACTCACTCACCGGAAGTGTATTTATTCTTAAAAAGAACAAAAAAATCGTTTGCGTTTTGCCAAATAAACATTACTAAATCTTTTCCAAGATATATTTAATGATTGGTAAGCTAATATTCAAGGTATGTCTGTTCCCCAATAGCTTGAAAAACAGTTTAAATAAACTTTAATGGCCATATAGTAACCGTCTACAAGGTAGATCACATCCAAGGTTTTTACCACTAAATAGCAAAATCAACAAGTTATTATTTCGTTGGATTCTTAAATTCTTGGATCAGCCTAACCACGAAAATTGGTACCCCACGAACAAAAAGGTATTCACAGTTAAAGGAATGGTTGAATGATGGGGACTTGTTTCCTGCCAATAAAAAGCTTATACCGGTATCCAAAAACTGTTCAACATTTAAATTTTGTAAACAACAAACATGACAGTCAAATCAAAAATATGAAAAAAGAATATATTAAAAAAACATAAGCATATGAAAATTATGCCATAAGTGTCATTTTCTGCTTGACAAGTAACTGATTTTCAATGGGCATGACAAAGTACCTTTAAATTAACATAAGACTTGCATTAGTCTAATGTTAAACTCTTGATACCAGTCTTTGCTGAAACAAACACTATGTTTTTAGCAAGACAAAATGTGATGAGAATGCATAATGTTATTGAAACAAAATATTTTAAAGAAAATCTGAACTGACTACAGTTTCCATATCCCTTTTTAGGAGAATTTTGTCAGAAAAAAATAGCAACTGACCTTCCCTTTATGCTCAGAGACACCTATCAGATTGCATGCAAGACAGAAGATCATTTTAACTACAAAAACAAGCATTGTAAAAAAAAAAATAGGAGTTTGTTCCTAAGAAAGTTGCACATACTTTATATAATCTGAATTTCTCTAGAGAAAAAAATTGGTTTCAGACTTTAAAGCATTAACAGTAATACTTGATAAAATGCTATAAGTTCAAACAAAGAATAATACATGTGTATCTTAAAACCAATATATTCAATATTACCTTTCAAGGAATATTTGACCGTCAATAACACGGTCACATCCACAAATGAACACATCATCTTCTGTGTAAGAAGATTCGTGGATCATCATGCAAGTATCGTGCACCCACTGGCCACATAGGGTACATTCTACCCATACTGGGGATACAGATGGATTGGCCCCTGCAGTGAAGGCACATATCCCCATGCCTTCAAACGCACATTCCTCTAAGTGAGCCCCAAATGACCCAGGCTCACACACCAGAGGCACAACATGCCTCAATGATCCATATCTGTATATTTAAATGAAAAAAAAATCATTAACCCAAAATTCTGTTTGTTTTTGTTTGTTTTATGTCCAGTCAACAATATTTCAGTCATAATCAGGACAAGAACTAATTGAAAAAAAAAAAAAACAGATTGCATTGTGTAGATCCACCCAGGAAACAGCACCCATAACACAGACCCATGCATGTCATGCGAAAAAGGGCCAATGTACGACCACAAACCAGAAGGAAAACGAACCAACTCACAAGACAGGCCAATGTATCCTCAACACACCATAGGCCAATGTACCCAGAATGCGACGAAGTCTCTCCCCAAAAACTTCACACAATCTGGAACCCTTACCTATAGTGACCAACAAGGAAGAACACTTACCTGAAATGAGGTCATACTAGTTAGAACACTTACCTAAGTGGAATATAGCCAACCCTTACCCGATTTCACATAATCAACCCTTATCTGTCGAAAATACAATGATGAATCCTGATTGGACCTACACACACTGAAAGAGAAACGTGGGGGTGGGGTGGGAAACAAAGGAACTGTAAATTTTGAAGACCACTGGAAAAGGGGAGTGATGGGTAGGGGCAGAAAATTTAGCCTATGTGGTGCACTATTTGGCGGTCCACAAAGGGATCTTTTACGTGCATGAAGCGTGGCCCTCTCCACACACGTTGGCCCACTATGGTTTGCGGTCAGGTTTTCCGCATTAGAGCCTGACGACCCCGGCATTCATTATGACAGGGCTGCCCCATTCTACCAACTGGAGCACACATCCCAGTCGCTTTATGGGCTAAGCGGCCTGACCCCGATGTCAGGATTCTGAGCGCTCTTTAGTGGACTTTTACCGACAAGCTTAGCGCTGCTGCGGGCCTATTCGCCTCCCGGGCCCCGCACGGGACCCCAAAATTCTGAGATTTCTTTTCCGTTATTGCCAAATTAAACATCTATGAATTTGAATTGCAATCAAAGAGAGATAACTCCATTTCACCAATGGTATATTTTATTAACTTCCAATAGAGCGTTTTATTATGGATCTCCATATTCTAAAAAAATCTTAAAATCATAAAATGCTAATTTTTACCCAATTTGCAGTACAGATTTCAAAAAAATCCTTATTTCAATAAAATCTACTCCCCCCCCCAAAAAAAAAAAAATATTAGTCATTTGAACTCTTTACTTTGTTGTTTAAATTGGATGCACTTCCTGTCTGTGAGATGTGGACTGTCTTTGATGGATTTTTTTATATCTTTTTATATTTTACAATTATGGTGAATGAATGATTTCTTTACCTTTTACACTTTTAATCCCAATATGATTGAGCTATTTTCATTTTTGGGTTGCTGAAGAACTTTTTTCATTCCAAAATGGCATTTACACAAAATCAAACAGCAGACGACATAGACAGACAGACGGACAGAATATTTATTGCCAATTTGACGCCCATTACTGAGCAGTATAAACATAAAACAATATATTGCAACAGATAAAGTAATGAAATAAAGTAATAAATGCATAAACAATATTAATATGGTATACAGATTAAAGCCTACGTAATATGGTTTGTATGCCAGCAGGTTTGTCGTTTGATTCGGTGCAGCTTTTTAGCGTACAACCCGTATATATCTTGCAGCTCTAGAAATGAGAGATATTCTAGGGAAAATTGTGTGTCAACTTTAGCTGATTGTGAAAAAGAAATAGCACAGCATAAATTTTGTGTTTTTGTATTTGTGGTTCAATTTTTTAAAATTTATTTGCCATTTGCTTTAAAAATAGTTAAAATCTAATTAATTCCTTGTAAAATGTGGGTAGAAAGTCCACCAAAGATGAAAAAATGAACATGAACAACCCTAATTGTATAATTTTGTACAAACCCTAACCCTAAATGTATCTTTATATGCTAACCCCTAACCCTAAATGTATCTTTATATGCTAACTCCTAACCCTAAATGTATCTTTATATGCTAACCCTAACTGTGTTTAATACTAACCCTCACTCTAATTATATGTTTTACACTAACCCTAACCCTATTTGTAAGTTTTTGTACTATCTTTTACCTGAACCCTAACCCTAATTGTAAGTTTTTGTACTATCCTTTACCTGAACTGTATCTTTTTGCACTAACCCCTACCCCTTTTTGTGTTTTCATTGACCCTAACCCTTATTGTATGATTTTGTACTTACCCTAACCCTAAGTGTATCTTAATATGCTAACCCCTAACCCTTACCCCTGCTTAAGTTTATGACAGTTCAAGACAAAAACACAAATCTGTCATGACCTTATATTTCCTGCAGCATTTCACAACAGTGCATAACAGTTAGTGGATATCCTGTGAAGAACGGCCTTTTACTATGGCAATGGTGGATAGTGCATAATAGGTCAAGAAAAATTGTCAACTGCTGTGCAAAATTGTTACGGACCAGGACAGTGATAAACAATACAGGTTAAATTGTTAACTACTGCCCAAAATTGTAACAATTTAGGACAGTGATTAACAATCCAGGTAAAGTATGTCACGATCTATGAGAAACTGTACATATGTCGGACAGTGCAGGCCAATGTAGTGCATTATAAGCGGAAGGTAATCACTGTCACAAACTGTCCTTGATTGTATAGGGTAATAATGATAATTCACTGTTGTCTGGCAGTAGTTTCACAGTAAATAGCAGTGTAAGGCAGTAAAAAAATGACTGTGTCTGATATAGACAGTATTTTTTTGGTTCATAGTGTGAGCCGTTTAAGATAAAGTTAACTTTTCTTGGCCCTTAATATATGCAGTATTGCTAGTTTGCAACAATGAAAGCATTTTAACTTTCTTAAAGGACAGTTATTTGTGGCTCATAGGAACGCATCCCCGTTATAAGACAATTATTCACAAATGTGCAGCTTAAATGATTAAAAAGGTGAGGGATAGAGTGAGCAAGAGAACAAAAACTAGACCATTTACAGAGTTTATAGTTTACAGCTTTGCACTGTTACAAAACTGCACTGATCTGCAGTTTATTTTAATTGTACGAGGGTTGTCCGTAAAGTTCGCGGACAAGCAACGTTTGGACCAATGCGACGTACTATGGATTAGTTAGTTGTCACTTAACGAATCAACCAAAATTGAAGCGATCTTCCCTGCCAATACCTTCAAGTTAAAGTCTCCGTGCACACTCCACTTCTAATGATCGATCTCTGCTTCCACATAACACTGCAGTTGGCCAGTACAGGGGATAGAGTAGGCGATATAGGCGAATAATGGTGTAATCAAATATACGAGATATCAGACAGCTTTGTCTGTGTTAGTGAGATGTCTCCAGCTTTGACGACCAGGATGATGACGAGGAGAGACCGTACCAGGGAGCTGTGACCGATGCCCCGGAGAGCCCAGTCCGAATTTTTGGAAATCCAGCTCACTCCCCCTCCCAGGAGGAAGGCCCAACCATAAACCAAGGCCTTTAGGGTGGCCCTCGTCCGCGGGGGTTGTCAGGTCTATAATACGGAAACCCTGACCGCCGACCATAGTTGGCCAACGTGTGTGGAGCCTGAATTTAATTTTTAATTTTCTCTAAAATGTTTTTCACTGGTCTTTTTTGTACCAATCTTATTCTTAACTGTTTTCAGTTGACCTTCTTGACTACGACCATTTTGGGTATGATGTTGACCTAAAACAGTCATTAAGCTCAAAATGATCTCTGAAAAATATATTTTATAACAAATTTTATGTTTTATAATTAACAGAGGAAAATATTTCAAACAGTTCATACTCTTTATCATCACTAGAATCGTCTTAATTATGATCACTGACATTTTCATTTAGGTTGTATTGTATTGGAGGTTGACTTGGTTTATTTTTTTTCAAACATATAAATGATATGCCACAAAAGCAAAGAATAGAAACAAACTGAAAAACAGGAAAGAAAAATAAACTCCATTAAATGTCATTTATGTCCTATTCTTTCAACAAGAAATGTTAATGCCAGTTTATTTATTGGATATGAAAGGCATTACTCCCAACGCAATAATGAGAATCACTGAAATAAAAAAAAACATATATTTTATAGCTATTTTATTATGAAGATATAGATATGAATAAGATAGATAGTAACAAACTGTTAAACATCTATACCAAGTCAAGATAACTGTGTGTATATGTAGTTTACATTTTCTTGCTCCTTCAAACAGTATGGTTCTGCTTATTAATTTATTTTACATGTATGTGTGACAAAGAAACAGGTTTAATAAGAGAAAATAATCATAGATGCTTACCACTCAACACAGTAACTACATGAATCACCCACTGTTCAATATGATAGCCAATTGTTTCCAAGTAGATGGTGCTGTTTGTAGCATTCTGAAAAATATAAGAAGACTATCAATATGAATTATATAAACAGTCGAAAATGTTTACATGTCAGTAGCTGTAAAGCTTTTTTAGATCTTGTTTATATTTTCAAGGATTTTTTTTTTCTTCTTATTAAAACTTTAAAAATACAAATACCAAATTGGATATCAACGGTTAAATTGTTTTTGCTATATCGATATTTTAAGGAGTAACCTCTCATCAGTAGCATTTGAATTCAAATATTGGTAGGTCAAAACGTTTTGAACGAGGAAAATAAAAACTAAATAAAAGATATACATACCACAGAGACAGTTTCCATTGTAAAGGGTGTAAACATGTAATCTGTGGACATGGTGGATTCTATCGACTACAAAAAAATCAAAAATAATAAAATAAAATAAATAATTATAATGTAACACATTTCAGTATGATGACAACATTGGAAGAGAAGTACATGTAAAAAGAACATTATACCTGTATGTAAATAAATATACTGTATAAATTTAATGACTATAATAATTAAAACTTCTATAATTAAATAAAACCCTTATATTACATTACCTTACTTTAAAATTAAAACTTACAGTGTGTACCTTAGGAGGAGTAGACAATGTTGTGGTGGGAATCTGTGAAACTGTTTCATCAAAGCTTAAGGCCTTCTGGAAGAAAAACATATTATTTATGTAGTTCCACACAAATACATGTGTATGTGCATTGTATGCATGGCTCAAGCAAGCCGATATGTGCAAGACAATAATGGTAATCATGATGGAAGACAAGTAGCAAATCAGAATCCCCATTTCAGGTGTTACGTCGAACCGATTCAACTTCACTTTTGGAATATAAGATAACAGACAATCATTTTACTAAATTTACATTGTTCAAGTTTTATACTTATTAGATTTTTAGGTGTATAAAAGTGTTTACAACGCAAGTCAAATTTATCACATGGATATTGAACTCGAACTTAGTCTGTATTTTAATATGCAAAAAGTGCCAGCAGTACTTACACAGGATTTTCCATCCACAATCACAATTTTGGATATAGCAGCTGCCAAGTGGCAAATGTATACGAAATCTTCATTCTTCACTTGCAGTTGATGTGGTATTGCCTTGAAGATAAACTTTGAAGGTTTAAAAAAGCGATCCAGAGTCACGGATCTCTCACTCGTCTCCTCTGTAAATATATAGGTGCCAGCACCTGCATATGCACAATCCATGTTTCTTCCGCTCTCTTTACATGCTCCTTTTGTCTCTTGGGACACTGTCTGCAAAGACATACTTAATGCTTGACCTAGAACACTCAACAATACGATAATTTTGATGTCCACCATTTTTGTTTTTGCTTCAGTGATTTTGGCGGGAATTTGTGATGACGTATAATGTATAATCATATAGATGCTAGTTTATTTATTTTTATATTATTTTTTATGTTATATTTTAATCTTAATACCAATAGTGTAAAATAGTGAAAATACGATCAGATATGTTTTTTGCCACAATCATAATCTATTTTCATTAATTCTATAAAGACAATAACAAAACTACCGAAACATACTGCGTGGGCTTTTTGGCTTGAGACTAGGGGCGGGGAGTCTCAAAACTTGCGCCAAAATTATACTTCATTCCTATTGCTCAGGTTAGAAATGAAGCTTTATGATTTATTGACACAAATGGTATTGCACATACAAAAGTTCTAAATTTTGATAACTTTTTACCTTGCACCTTAAAACTATTTCAAGTACGTTTGTCCGTTTTAGTTATAAGTGCCATGGATACAAAGTACGTTTTTTGCATAAAGTTAAGCAGGGCCGAAGCCAGTACTCCCTTCGATTTGGAGATCACAAAAACGCAGTTTTAACACAAGATAGAAAGGGGTCGTTAAAAGTAACTCTTTAAGACAATAAGACATTTTTTTCTCCGCGCGAAAACCATGCAGCCTCTGTTTATTTGGATCTGAATGAAGCTTTAGAGTTCGGTTGGATAGCAAACAAGATGGTTTCCCTCACTGGAAACTTTCATGTAAGTCAATTTTAAAGATTTTGGTTTTGTTTTTTGTTTTTTTAGGTTAAGGCCAAAATATATATTTATTAGGGTAAGACCTAGATATATATTTATTTAAAGTAAAAAAGTCTTTTTAACTTTATTTTCAAATTAAATAAATAACCACTCAGAACATTTTTTAGCTCAATGTATTTCAAAAATAAGTTTTACAGCAACACACAAATCAATCACTGAATAAACAAACAGACCATTGAATCAGTAAGTGTTGTTTTTTTTCCAATTATCAATGGTGCCTTTAACCTTCTTTCTAAGGGTGGCGGTGGATTTAAACATTTTTGTAAATCAATGGATTATCTTGTAAGGGGGGAGGGGTGGATTTCAAAGAAGCATACTTTTTCTTAAAAACTAACACAAAGGAATTTTATTTTTGTCTTTGTTTTTTTTTATTTTTCTCTATTTTTTCTAGTTGTGCCTGGTTATTTTTAACTTTTATTCCTTGTCTCTGTTTTTTTTTCTATTTGTGTCTGGTTATTTTTGACTTTGTTGCTTTGTTTCTGTTTTTTTTTCTATTTGTGTCTGGTTATTTTTCACTTTGTTTCTTTGTCTACTTTTTCATTTTGTTTGTTATTCTTTAAACTGTTTCTTTTTATCACAATTAGCAACAATATCTGAGGAGGAAGAAAACGTTCAGGGGATCCTCACTGGGGATACGACTGTTGCTAGCTGTACAGTACCACCCCCCAAACAGGGGAAGTTTGAGGAGCTTACGGAGCAAGAACTTGATGAAATTTTCCAAAAATTTTAATTGTTTTCTTTGTTTTTTTTATTTTAAATATAATTTCTAGGGATTTACCATCAGAGAGTTCTGTTTTGGGGAAAAATAATAATGAATTAATTCTTAAACATAGATAAAGACATTAAGAATATTTTTATTAAAATAAATAGTTACAAATATATAAATAATTTAAATATTACGATGCCCGAAGGCTAAAGATTCAATGCAATTAAAAAAAAAAACGTTTATCGTCAAAATTGCATAAACTTTTTTTATTTAAGTGATTCACAAAAATTTCATGATTACTAATTTTGATTATTTTCATACCATTAAAAATACTAAATTTTGAAAGAGACAATGTTTATATTTTTCATGTTTCAAAATGTTCTCTATCACAGATTTTTTAACTTCTTTAGCTGTTTTCTTTTCCTAATTTGGTCCGATCTTCAAACTATACATTTTCGGGCGCAATCCAACAAACTCTGTGATGGGAATTCCTGAAAATATATATTTATAAAATACAATCATATATGCACAGTACCAAATGTGTTAACAAATCATTTTTAAAATGGTTTGGTTCTTTTAAATGCTTTTTTTTTCATATTTTGGTTTTGTTATGTTAATACTTTTCAAATGATTAATTTTGAAATTTGAAATGAATTTTTTACAACTACCACTATGCTTTTCATTACAAATTTGGTTTTGTTATGTTGATACTTTTCAAATATGTAATTTTTGAAATTTTAAGTTGAAATAAAATTTAAGAAATAAGAACCACTATACCTTTCATTTCATCCTTGAAAAAACTGCCTTGCGTTTATGCACATTTGAGTGTAGCTTGTGTTCCACCGGATAATCAGAAAAGTCGAAATGATCTTTAATGTTTTCCAAATCCTTGTAGATATCTTCTGTGAAAATTTCGTAACATAAGCTGTCTGTATCGGTGAAAAGTAGATTGATATTGTCTCCATACATTGGTTTCATCACTTGATAGTGGAACTTATACATGATAACCTTGGATACGTCTACTAAGTTTTCGTTAAATATTCGGAAATGATCAAATGAGAGTTGTTTAGTGTACTTGAATAATTTAGACTGGTCACTAGTTTCAACACTCGATGTTTACGCACAGATTCCATGGTTTTTTCCTGAAACAAATACAATCGATATAAACAAACACTTCTACAGATAGAGGTTAACAGCAAAAGTACCAAAGCACGAAACTTTGACCATCGGTTTAAATGTGACTTCTTCCTTTTTAAGTTGTTGCTTTGTTTGTTTGATGACATTCGAACAATTGTAACCTCTTTAATAACTTTAAATTTCTATTTTGTAATTACTTACCAAAACACTGTAGTTCATCAGTTTATAAAAGTCCTTTTCAAAATCGTTTTTAACCCGTGCGGGTTCCGGGTGGCGAATAGGCCCGCAGCAGCGCTAAGCTTGTCGGTAAAAGTTCACTTAGAGCGCTCAGAAACCTGACATCGGGTCAGGCCGCTTTGATCACAAAGCGACTGGGATGTGTGCCCCAGGTGGTTGAATGGGACAGCCCTGACATCGAGAGATGCTGGGTCGTCAGGCGATAATGCGGAAAACCTGAACGCAAACCACAGTGGTGCACCGTGTTGGGAAAATGTCACGTTCCTCGCACGTTAAAGAACCCTGCTGCAGGTCTCGGTAAGAGTAGGACCCGTAGGATCCCATGCAGGAGGCTAAATTTCCCGTCCCTACCCATCACTCCTTTTTCCAGTGGCAGTCAAAACTTTCCTACCCGATTGGCCCTGTGTCCCCATTTCCTCCACTTCATCATCATTTCATGTTTATTATATCACCACTTTCATGTTCATCTCCCGGATATAGCCGAAATCGTGCTGCTTAGGAGTAAAGTAATAACTAACTAACTAACAAAATCGTTTTTGCCTCTTTTCGCATGTTTTTTTTTATGTTTAAAAGCAGTAATGTATTTAACTGGAAGCAGCATTTTTCTTGTTGATGAACATTTTGGCTTTCCGGAACAATTTGTTATATTTCTCTCAAAGGTGATTTACAACTTGCACTTCTTACTTATTTGATCCACCCCATCAAAATGTGTTAACGTCACGTGACAAAAAATGACATTGCGACAACGAACAAAGAATACTGTTAATTTTGGATTCAGAACAATTTCCCTTATCGGGTTAAGTGGTATTTTGGCTATTAAATTTTAAAATTCAAATGAACATGGAAAAAAGAAGCAAAAATACGCAAACTTTAAAAAAAAGACCTTAATTCAGCTGCGTAATAAATTACAAATGTACACAATATTTTGGAAGATAATTTACCTATTGTGTTTTTTTAAAGACTGCACATACATTTTGTAGTTTGTTGCAATCTTGTTCTAATAATAAGTAACTTAATTCTAGCACCATTATTATAATAATAAAATCTTACCATCTCTGCCTCCTTGGAAACAGTAACCCATGAGGGTTACCTCATGGTCAGCCCTAACCCTCATGGGTCTGTCATAGACAATGCGGGTGGCGTAATGGGGTGCTTCCACACAGCCACCCCCTCGACATCTGTACATCCCAACTGCTACTTTGTTACAGACATTGCCAAAGGTCTTACAGACATCTTCTTCCGATATACATTAACAACACAGACCGAAAAACACGAACGTTTTTAACTCCATTTTTTTTATTTGGGTTACAGAAAGTTGGGGGGAAAGAACGGGACTTATGAGGGTAATGGTTTATTATCTCCCATCCCTAATCGAAACAATTTTGAACCTTTTTAGCTCACCTGACCCGAAGGGTCATGTGAGCTATTGTCATCGTTAAGCGTCCGTCGTCCGTCCGTCGTCCGTCCGTCGTCCGTCCGTTAACTTTTCTTCAAAGATCTTCTTCTCTGAAACCACAGAAGGGATTACATTGAAACTTGGTATACTTGATCTTTAGGATGTCCTCTACCAAGTTTGTGAATTATATAAATGTTGACAAACCAACATGGCCGCCGTTGCTAAAAATAGAACAGGCGGGTCAGACCATTGTTTTTGGCTTATAACTCGAAAAGTATAAGAGAAAGAGAAAATCCGAAGCAACTCTCCTTGTTCAGCATCAAAAGCTCTACAAATCTCTCCATTGAGTCAAAGTTGTGAAACGACTCCTTATAGGAGTTATTGCCCTTTAATCATCAAAATTGACCATTTTTGCAGTTTTTGGACTATATCTTGAAAACCGTTAGAGCTAGAGGAAAAGTTAGCATTGCTGAATTGTTAAGCTCATTGAGATCTACAGAAATGATTTCAGGGTCAAAATTGTCAGATCAGCCATTAAAGAGTTATTCCCCTTTAACTGTTTTTTCCATAAATTTTCACTGATTTTCAAAAATCTTCTTCTCTGAAACCACTAAAGGGATTGCATTGATACTTGTAATACTTGATCTTTAGGATGAGTCTACCAAGTTTGTGAATTATATACACGTCGACCAACCAACATGGCCGCCGTTGCTAAAAATAGAACAGGCGGATCAGACCATTGTTTTTGGCTTATAACTCAAAAAGTATAAGAGATAGAGAAAATCCGAAGCAACCTTTCATGTTCAGCATCAAAAGCTCTACAAAGCTCTCCATTGAGTCAAAATTGTGAAACAACTCCTTATAGGAGTTATTGCCCTTTAATTGTCAAAATTGACCATATTTGCAGCTTTTGGACAATATCTTGAAAATCGTTAGAGCTAGAGGAAAAGTTAGCATTGCAGAATTGTTAAGCTCATTTAGATCTACAAAAATGATTTCAGGGTCAAAATTGTCAGATCAGCCATTTAAGAGTTATTCCCCTTTAACTGTTTTTTTTCCATTAATTTTAACTGATTTTCAAAAATCTTCTTCTCTGAAACCACTGAAGGGATTGCTTTGAAACTTGGTACACTTGATCTTTAGGATGAGTCTACCAAGTTTGTGAATTATATACATGTCAACCAACCAACATGGTCGCCATTGCTAGAAATAGAACAGGGGGGTCAGACCATTGTTTTTGGCTTATAACTCGAAAAGTACAAGAGATAGAGAAAATCCAAAGCAACTTTTCTTGTTCAGCATCAAAAGGACCTTAAAGGAGTTATTGCCCTTTAACTGTTTTTTTTTCTATTTAAACTTATTTCCAAAAATCTTCTCTGAAACCACTGAAAGGATTGTTTTGCAACTTTGTATACTTGAAAGTTTGTGAAATTTATTCATACTTTGGCATAAGAGATCAGGTGAGCCATTCAGGCTCCTGGGAGCCTCTAGTTGGACAATATCTTGAAAACTGTTAGAGCTAGAGGAAAAGTTAGCATTGCAAAATTGTTTAGCTCATTGAGATCTACAAAAATGATTTCAGGGTCTAAATTGTCAGATCGGCCGTTTAAGAGTTATTCCCCTTTAACTGTTTTTTCCATTAATTTACACTGATTTTCAAAAATCTTCTTCTCTAAAACAACTGAAGGGATTGCATTGATACTTGGTATACATGATCTTTAGGATGTCCTCTACCAAGTTTGTGAATTATATACATGTCGACCAACCAACATGGCCGCCGTTGCTAAAAATAGAATAGGGGGTCAGACCATTGTTTTTGGCTTATAACTCAAAAAGCATAAAAGATAGAGAAAATCCGAAGCAACCTTCCTTGTTCAGCATCAAAAGCTCTACGAATCTCTCCATTGAGTCGAAGTTGTGAAACGACTCCTTATAGGAATTAATGCCCTTTAATCATCAAAATTGACCATTTTTGCAGTTTTTGGACTATATCTTGAAAACCGTTAGAGCTAGAGGAAAAGTTAGCATTGCAAAATTGTTTAGCTCATTGAGATCTACTAAAGTGATTCAGGGTTTAAATTGTCAGATCAGCCGTTTAAGAGTTATTCCCCTTTAACTTGTTTTTCCATTAATTTACACTGATTTTCAAAAATCTTCTTCTCTAAAACCACTGAAGGGATTGCATTGATACTTTGTATACATGATCTTTAGGATGTTCTCTACCAAGTTTGTGAATTATATACATGTCGACCAACCAACATGGCCGCCGTTGCTAAAAATAGAACAGGGAGGTCAAACCATTGTTTTTGGCTTATAACTCAAAAAGTAAAAGAGATAAAGAAAATCGGAAGCAAATTTTCTTGTTCAGCATCAAAAGGTCCTTACAGTAGTTATTGCCCTTTAACTGTTTTTTCTATTAATTTAAACTGATTTCCGAAAATCTTCTCTGAAACCACTGAGAGGATTGTTTTGCAACTTTGTATACTTGAAAGTTTGTGAAATTTATTCAAACTTTGGCATAAGAGATCAGGTGAGCGATTCAGGCTCCTGGGAGCCTCTAGTTTTATAACTTTTATCTAGAATACAACTTTAAATTATTCAGTAAATGCAGCTGAATAACAAATATTGATGCAAAATTTTGCTGACATCGAAAGAAAGGTCATGACACAGTCTGAGGAGTACATATTGTCCTTAGAATATTCATTGGACTTACATTAATCTTAAGAATTCATATTATGTTTTAATCAGAAATGACAGAACGTGGTACTAAAGAATAAATGTAAGTAATTTCTTGTGTACCATCAAATAAAAAGTTATTAATTTATTCCGAATTAATTGGACAAGCCTTCCTGCTCCGTGGCAGAGCGACCAAGTGTGTACCCTAGGTGGCTGAATAGGGTGGCCCTCGTCCGCGGGGGTTGTCAGGTCTATAATACGGAAACCCTGACCGCCGACCATAGTGGGCCAAGGTGTGTGGAGAATGCCACGCTTCATGCACGTAAAAGACCCCTTTGTGGACCGCCAAGTAGTGCACCATATAGGCTAAATTTTCAGCCCCTACCCACCTCTCCCCTTTTCCTGTGGTTCTTCAAAATTTACCGGTCTTTTGTGTCCCATCCCATCCCCATCATTTATCATCATCATTTCATGTTCATTTTATCACCCTTTTCATGTTCATCGCCTGTAAATAACCTATATAGCGTTGCACGGGCGTAAAACACCAACTCACTCACTCACTCCGTGTCACGATGAACAAGTTAAAAATTCTCATCAGCCTATATAAGAGCCAGACTTGTACGTACTTTAAGCCACGACAATGACTAACATTTGCAAGTGAGCAAATTCTTTTTACACAACACATTACTCATCATCTTACATTTTTCTTTATCTTATTTTTTTCTAAACGCTAAACTATGTGAAATTTGGATTTAACGACAAGATCTTTATTTTTTTTCAGCTCCGAAGAACTGTTCGGCGAATGGTCGGAGGATGAGGTGGAGGAGGTGGAAATAAAGAGGTAGGATGTTTCTTCTTTTTTTTAAGTTAGCATTTTTTATAAAATTTATCGATTTCATTCGTTTTACACAAAATAAAATATTGTTTCATATATAAAAATGAAATTTTATCAATTGTACAAATTTCTTTATAACATAAACAATGATGACAATTATTATTAAAGAGATTACATGCACTAGAACTCTGTTTTTCTATTGAACAATTCATGTTTGAGTGCGAGTGAGTTGGTGTTTTACGCCCGTGCAACGCTATATAGGTTATTTACAGGCGATGAACATGAAAGGGATGATAAAATGAACATGTAATGATGATGATAAATGAAATATGGGAATGGGGTGGGACACAAAGGACCGGTAAATTTTGAAGAACCACAGGAAAAGGGGAGGGGTGGGTAGGGGCGGAAAATTTAGCCTATGTGGTGCACTACTTGGCGGTCCACAAAGGGGTCTTTTACGTGCATGAAGCGTGGCACTCTTCACACACGTTGGCCCACTATGGTCGGCGGTCAGGGTTTTCGTATTATAGACCTGACAACCCCCGCGGACGAGGGCTACCCTATTCAACCACCTAGGGTACACACTTGGTCGCTCTGTGGGCTGAGCACTGACCCGACGTCAGAATCCCAAGACCCTTAGTCGCCTCTTACGACAAGCTAGGCTCTGCTGCGGGCCTATTCGCCACCCGGGCTCAGCACGGGACCAATTTATGTTTGAACCTATTCATTGAAGTTTCTACTACACCTACAAGGTATACACTTCATTTTCATTTTTTAAGGGCAATAAAGATAAAACCCGTAGCTGGGTCGAGTGAGGATTCGTAGTTTCAAATATATTTTTAAAACTGATTATCTTAAAGATAAAGATATAAAGCACACTAATATTTTTTCCAGCATTAGTTTTTTTTTCACTTTGTCACTTTTATGTTTTCTTCTTTTTTTCCTCATTATTTCCTTATGTTCACTCTATTTATTTTACCAATTTTTTTTTAATCTTTTAATGAAAGACCTACATTTTATACGACTATCATCAACCAAATAAGAAATCGGTTAAAGACCAACATTCAATACATTTTTGAAAATTAAAATCAATGTTATTGTTTGACATACGATTTCTTTAAAAACTGATAAATGTATTTGTTTGGATTGTTGTAATATGTTTTGGCTTCTGTTTTTGTTTTATCAAATCTAATATTCAACCGGTTTTCTAAGTTTTCTACTCCTAGCGTGTCTGATGAAGGTTAATCCAGAAAAGCGCTTCACACGCAGTAAAATTTTGCTATTGTACATTTGTTAAATCATTTCAATATGTGGACCGTGTCTTTCTGGCACATATTCCATATTCTTTCGTTTTTAATATTATTTCAGAGTTTGACTTTAGTGCCGTGTGGAGGTCGTAGAAAGCTTCCCCGTGCTTTAGTTGTATGCTCTTATATATTTTCGAGTATTGGGATATGTGTTGGAAAGACACACTTTACATATTTCCAAAATTTGACAAACTTTGGTTATTTCTTTAAAAAATGATCAATTTATTTGTTTGGATTGTTGTAATATTTTTTGGCTTCTGTTTTTGTTTTATCAAATCTAATATTCAACCGGTTTTCCAAGTTTTCTACTCCTAGCGTGTCTGGTGAAGGTTAATCCAGAAAAGCGCTTCACACTCAGTGAAATTTTGCTATTGTACATTTATTAAATCAGTTCAATATGTGTACCGTGTCTTTCTGGCACATATTCCATATTCTTTCGTTTTTAATATTATTTCAAAGTTTGACTTTAGTGCCGTGTGGAGGTCGTAGAAAGCTTCCCCGTGCTTTAGTTGTATGCTCTTATATATTTTCGAGTATTGGGATATGTGTTGGAAAGACACACTTTACATATTTCCAAAATTGACAAACTTTGGTTATTTCTTTAAAAAATGATAAATTTATTTGTTTGGATTGTTGTAATATTTTTTGGCTTCTGTTTTTGTTTTATCAAATCTAATATTCAACCGGTTTTCCAAGTTTTCTACTCCTAGCGTGTCTGATGAAGGTTAATCCAGAAAAGCGCTTCACACGCAGTAAAATTTTGCTATTGTACATTTGTTAAATCATTTCAATATGTGGACCGTGTCTTTCTGGCACATATTCCATATTCTTTCGTTTTTATACGACCGCAAAAAATTTGCGGACGTATTATGGTATGATGCTGTCGTTGTCGTCGTCGTCGTCGTCGTCGTTGTCGTCGTTGTCGGTGTCTGTTAACTTTTAAGTGTTTCCACAATAACTTAAGTTCCAGTTATCCGACTGCTATGAAACTTTACAATGATGTTCCTTACCATAAAAGGATGCATGGGATTGATTTTGGGGGTCCCCCCATTTTTCGTTTAGAAATTAGGGGCCAAAAAAGGGCCAAAAATACTACTTTTTTGTTTGTTTCCACAATAACTTTAGTTCTAGTTATCCAATTGCTATGAAATTTGACAGTGATGTTCCTTACCATACAAGGATGAATGGGATTGATTTTGGGGGTCCCCCCTTTTTTTGTTTCGAAATTAGGGGCCCAAAAGGGGGAAAAAATTCAAATATTTTACTTCTTTCCACCATAACTTTGGTCCTAGTTGGCCTATTGCTGTGAAATTTGTCAAGAATGTGTCTTACAATAAAATAATGAACCTGATGAATTTTTGTGCCCCCTTTTTCTCCGTTGTGTAATTAGGGGCCAAAAAGGGCCAAAATAAAAACTTTTTTATTTGTGGTCCGATTTCGAAATTTTTTTTTACATGTTTGTTCTTGTCAAATAGCGGATACAAAATTAAGAATTAATTTTTGCAACCCCCCTTTTTTTCCCCTATTACGTAATTAGGGGCCAAATGGGGCCAAAATTGAAACTTTTTTATTTGTGGTCCGATTTTGAAATTTTTTTTTGCAAGTTTATTTTTGTCAAGTAGCGAATCCAAATTTGAGAATTTATTTTTGCGACCCCCCACCCCTTTTTCACCTGTTACGTAATAATGGGCCAAAAGGGGCCGAAATTGAAACTTTTTTATTTCTGGTCCGATTTTGAAAATTTTTTTTGCATGTTTGTTCTTGTCAAATAGCGGATACAAAATTAAGAATTAATTTATGCGACCCCCCCTTTTTCCCCTTATTACGTAAATAGGGGCCAAATGGGGTCGAAATTGAAACCTTTTTATTTCTGGTCCGATTTTGAACAATTTTTTTGCATGTTTGTTCTTGACAAATAGCTAATACAAAATTAAGAATTAATTTTTGCGACCCCCCCTTTTTCCCCCTATTACATAATAAGGGGCCAAATGGGTCCTTTTTATTATTTGTGGTCCGATTTTGAAAAATTTTTTTGCAAATTTATTCTTGTCAGGTAGCGATTCTAAATTTAAGAATAATTTTTTGGGGCTGTAATCATAATTTAAAAAAAAATTCTGGTTCGATTTTTAATTTTTTCCCTAAACATTATTCTTTTAAAGAGTAGAATACAACATTCAAAATTTATATTTTTAGCCCCTGGGTTGAAAGTCCATCAGAGAAGCATGTGTCAAAAACCTTGTCAGTCCACCATGGGCTGCATGTGTTCAGAACAATAGACTATCCATATTAGGCCTAAAACATACAGGGTTCAACATGTTGCGGTCGTATCATGCTGCGCTCGGCGAAGCTTTTTATTTGCAAATAACTCTAAAACGGTGACAGATTTCAAAATTTTGATTGGGAACAAAAGTGATCAGCACCTCAAGATCTACCAGCTCTGAAATTTTGAAGAAAATCCAACAACCCATGTAGGAGTTGTTGCCCTTTTTGTGGATTTTTCGCAAATTTTGCACCTGTTTAGCTCAATATCTTGAAAACTATACAAGATATTTGAGAAATTTAAATTGCATATTGTTGAGCGCATCAAGATCTACAAAATTTGTAACAGGGTCAATGTTGTTGGACCTTTCTTTGAGGAGTTATTGCCCTTGGAACGTCAAAATTAAGCGTTTTAACTGCATTTCCTTATATTGAAAATGTTAACTCCTCTGACACTTTAAGTCCAAATGGAACCAAACTTGGTATTATTGTTTATTATTATTAGGTGTATAGAACAGTTGTGGGGATTTTTGATTGGTTGTAAAACATGGCCGCTGTGGCTAAAAATAGAACATTAGGTTAAACTGCATTTTTTTGCAAATAACTCAAAAAGGGTGACAGAATTTTAGATTTTGATTGAGAACAAAAGTGATCAGCACCTTTAGATCCACCATATTGTCAGATGACCCCCTTATTAATCTTATGACCCTTTCAACGTTAAATAGATTTTGCCTTATAACCTTTACTTCAGGCATATATGTCAGGTGAGCGATTCAGGCTCCTGGGAGCCTCTTGTTTTATACGACCGCAAAAAATTTGTGGTCGTATAATGTTATGGCGATGTCGTCTGCGTCTGTGTCTGTGTCTGCGTCTGCGTCGTCTGGGGACATTTGGTTTCCGTGCGATAACTTGAGTAAATATTGACCGATTGTTATGAAATTTTGATATGATGTTTCTATTCACTAAAGGAAGGTTGGTATTGCATTTGGGGTTTCTGGCCCCTATGGTTTTAGAAAAAAGGGCCAAAAATGGTTGTTGTGACAAAACTTCTGCAGAATGTTTATTTTTTATCTGATTTTGATCATTCTTTTTTAATTTAATTCCTCATTAAATTCTGTCAACTAAATGTGTCATTGGTTTTGATATATATTCCACCGTTACATTGCTACAGGGGGTCAAAAAGGGGCCACACCCAAAAATTCTACTTTTTTATTTGTGGTCCGATTTTGAAAATCTTTTTTTCATTGGAATCCTTGTGAAAATCCCTGTCTGCATTTTTCAATCAGATTTGCAATATCTCTTACCATTTTTAAATCACCTGGACCGAAGGTCCATGTGAGCTATTGCCATCACTTGGCGTCCGTCGTCGTCCGTCATCCGTCGTCGTTAACATTTTTTAAACGTTAACTCCTCTAACACCATAAGTCCAATGGCTTTTAATTTTGGCACAGTTGTTAATTAGCATAGGTAGTATAAAACCAGCGTGGGGATTTTTGATTCGTTGAAAAACATGGCCGCCATGGCTAAAAATAGAACATAGGGGTAAATTGCAGTTTTTTGCAAATAACTCAAAAACGGTAACAGATATCAAAATTCTGGCATAGGGCAAAAGTGATCAGCACCTCAAGATCTACCTGACCAGAAATTTTCAAGAAGATCAAACAACCAATGTAGGAGTTATTGCCCTTTTTCTGGATTTTTTCAAAATTTTGCACTTATTTAGCCCTATATCTTGAAAACTATACAAGATATTTTAAAAATTCAAATTGCATATGATTAAGCACATCAAGATCTACATTTCATGTAATTAGGTCAAAGCTGTAGAACCATTTCTTTTAGGAGTTATGGCCCTTAAAGCGTCAAAATTTACCATTTTTCATTACTTTTACCCTGAATTTCAAAGATTAACTTGTTTGACACCATACATCCAACTTCAACCAAACTTGGCACAGTTGTTTAATAGCATTAATGCTACAATTCTATCGTTCAGATTTTTGATTCGTCAAAAAATATGGCCTCCATGGCTAAAAATAGAACATAGGGGTCAAATTACAGTTTTTTGCAAATAACTCAAAAACGGTAACAGATATCAAATTTCTGATGGGAGACAAAAGTGATTAGCATCTCAAGATCTACCTGCTCTGAAATTTTCAGGAAGATCCAACAAACGACATAGGAGTTATTGCCCTTTTTCTGGATTTTTTCAAAATTTTGCACTTATTTAGCCCTATATCTTGAAAACTATACAAGATATTTTAAAAATTCAAATTGCATATGATTAAGCACATCAAGATCTACATTTCATGTAATTAGGTCAAAGCTGTAGAACCATTTCTTTTAGGAGTTATGGCCCTTAAAGCGTCAATATTTACCGTTGTTCATTACTTTTCCCCCCGACTTGTCTGAATCAGTAAGACCAACTGCATCTTAACATGGCACACTGTTTGATAGCTTATATGCTACAACTCTATCGTTCAGATTTTTGATTCGTAAAAAAACATGGCCACCATGGCTAAAAATAGAACATAGGGGCAAATTTCATTTTTTTGCTAATAACTCAAAACTGGTTTCAGATATCAAAATTGTGCAAGAATCAAAAGTGATCAGCATAATAAGATCTACCTGTCCTGAAATTTCGGAAAAGATCTGACTGCTGATGTGGGAGTTATTGTTCTTTTTCCTAATTTTTGCCAACTTTGCACTTATTAGGCCCAATGTCTTGAAAACTAACCAAGATATTTCATAAATTTAAATCGCATATGGTTAAGCACAATAATATCTACAAATATATGTATCTGTGTAGTTCAGGTGAGCGATTCAGGCTCTTGGGAGCCTCTTGTTTTTTGGGTATAATTTATCCTCTACTTTATATTTCAGCATTGAAAACCTCCTCATGTGTTTTTTTAGCTCACCTGGACCGAAGGTCCATGTGAGCTTTTACCATCACTTGGCGTCCGTCGTCGTCGTCGTCTGTCGTCGTCTGTAAACAATTTTTCAAACGTTAACTTGTCCGACACCATAAGTCCAATTGCAACCAAACTTGGTATAGTTGTTTAGTGGCATTATGTGTACAATACTATCGTTCGGATTTTTGATTGGTAAAAAAACATGGCCGCCATAGCTAAAAATAGAACAGGGGGGTCAAATTACAGTTTTTTGCAAATAACTCAAAAACGATAACAGATATCAAAATTCTGGCATAGGGTAAAGTGATCAGCACCTCAAGATCTACCTGCCCAGAAATTTTCAAGAAGATCCAACAACCGATGTAGGAGTTATTGCCCTTTTTCCGGATTTATTCAAAATTTTGCACTTATTAAGCCCTATATCTTGAAAACTATACAAGATATTTTAAAAATTCAAATTGCATATGATTAAGCACATCAAGATCTACATTTCATGTAATTAGGTCAAAGCTGTAGAACCATTTCTTTTAGGAGTTATGGCCCTTAAAGCGTCAAAATTTACCGTTTTTCATTACTTTTCCCCTGAATTTCAAAGATTAACTTGTCTGACACCATATATCCAACTTTAACCAAACTTGGCACTGTTGTTTAATAGCATTTATGTTACAATTCTATCGTTCAGATTTTTGATTCGTCAAAAAATATGGCCGCCATGGTTAAAAATAGAACATAGGTGTAAATTGCAGTTTTTTGCTAATAACTCTAACTCAAAAATGGTTACAGATATCAAAATTCTGATGGAAGACAAAAGTGATCAGCATCTCAAGATCTACCTGCTTAGAAAGTTTCAAGAAGATCCAACTACCGATGTAAGAGTTATTGCCCTTTTTCTGGATTTTTTCAATTTTTTTTCACTTGTTTAGCCATATATCTTGAAAACTATACAAGATATTTCAAAAATTTAAATTGCATATGATCAAGCACATTAAGATCTACATTTCATGTATTTAGATCAAAGCTGTAGGACCATTTCTATTAGGAGTTATTGTCCTTAAAACAACAAATTTTACAATTTTTCATAACTTTTCCCCTGATTTTCAAAGATTAACTTGTCTTACACCGTAAGACCAACTGCATCTTAACTTGGCACACTTGTTGAATAGCTTATATGCTACAACTCTATCGTTCAGATTTTTGATTCGTCAAAAAACATGGCCCCCATGGCTAAAAATAGAACATAGGGGTAAATTGCATTTTTTTGCTAATAACTCAAAAATGGTTTCAGATATCAAAATTGTGCAAGAATAAAAAAAGATCAGCATATTAAGATCTACCTGTCCTGAAATTTTGGAAAAGATCTGACTGCTGATGTGGGAATTATTGCCCTTTTTCCTAATTTTTGCCAAATTTTGCATTTATTAAGCCCAATATCTTGAAAACTAACCAAGATATTTCAGAAATTAAAATCCCATATGGTTATGCACAATAATATCTACAAAGTATATGTGTCTGTGTAGTTCAGGTGAGCGATTCAGGCTCCTGGGAGCCTCTTGTTGAGAAATTAGGCGTCAAAGGGGCAAAAATCACCATTTTTATTTAAAGTTTGTCCATGTAAATAAATTAAGCTGTAGTGGACCAGACAATTGTTGTGAAGTTTTAATATGAAGGTTTTATCCACTGAAGGAAGGTTGGTACTGTATTTTGGGTTTGTGGCCCCTACCGTTATAGAAAAAAAGGACCAAAAGGGGCTAAAATGGGTACATTAACAAAACTTGTAGAAATTTTATTATTCATTCAATTTTGAAAATTCTTTTTTCGTTGAATTGCTCATTGAATTCTGTCAACTTAATGTGTCAATGGTTTTTAAATATATTGCAGCTTTACATTGCTACAGGGGGCCATAGACATGCCACGCCCATAAAATCAACTTTTTATTTTTGCTCTGATTTTCAAAAAAAAAAATTCATTTGAATCCTTGTGAAAATCCCTGCCCGTATTTTTCAATCATATTTGCAATAATTCTTACTGTTTAAAAAAAAAAAATAGGGGTCCAAAAGGACCAAATATGTCAATTTATATAAGACCTTTTCAATAAGATGTTGATGTGAATATATATGTGTCAAATATGCATTTTAAAGTCCACCACAGGGTGCATGTGTCAAAAATCTTTATTAGTCCACCATGGGCTGCATGTGACCAAAGCAATAGACTATCCATATTGGGCCTTCAACGTACAGGGTTCAACATGTTGCGGTCGTATCATGCTGCGCTCAGCGTAGCTTTTTATTAATATTATTTCAGAGTTTGACTTTAGTGCCGTGTGGAGGTCGTAGAAAGCTTCCCCGTGCTTTAGTTGTATGCTCTTATATATTTTCGAGTATTGGGATATGTGGTGGAAAGACACACTTTACATATTTCCAAAATTTGACAAACTTTGGTTATTTCTTTAAAAAATGATCAATTTATTTGTTTGGATTGTTGTAATATTTTTTGGCTTCTGTTTTTGTTTTATCAAATCTAATATTCAACCGGTTTTCCAAGTTTTCTACTCCTAGCGTGTCTGGTGAAGGTTAATCCAGAAAAGCGCTTCACACTCAGTGAAATTTTGCTATTGTACATTTATTAAATCAGTTCAATATGTGGACCGTGTCTTTCTGGCACATATTCCATATTCTTTCGTTTTTAATATTATTTCAAAGTTTGACTTTAGTGCCGTGTGGAGGTCGTAGAAAGCTTCCCCGTGCTTTAGTTGTATGCTCTTATATATTTTCGAGTATTGGGATATGTGTTGGAAAGACACACTTTACATATTTCCAAAATTGACAAACTTTGGTTATTTCTTTAAAAAATGATAAATTTATTTGTTTGGATTGTTGTAATATTTTTTGGCTTCTGTTTTTGTTTTATCAAATCTAATATTCAACCGGTTTTCCAAGTTTTCTACTCCTAGCGTGTCTGATGAAGGTTAATCCAGAAAAGCGCTTCACACGCAGTGAAATTTTGCTATTGTACATTTATTAAATCATTTCAATATGTGGACCGTGTCTTTCTGGCACATATTCCATATTCTTTCGTTTTTAATATACTCTTTTATTTTAAATTTTTATTCAAAATACAAATTTTCCCACCGCTATAGATCAGGAGGACCTAGCTGCTGCTGGGGTAACAGAGGAGGATCAGAAAAAGATGTAAGTAAAACATCTTTTATGCATAAATTGTTCAATTTCAATTAAAGTATTTTTTTAAATAGAATTTCATCTTTGTTAACACACCGATACGGATCAAAACCTACATAAAACATACATGCATTAAACTTATACGACTCGACACTTTAAAACACAAAGCACACAATATATATATTATAGAATAATTTATAGTTTTTTCGTGCACAGAAATATATGTAGGAATCAAAGTGCACAGCACTGCTAGGGTTAGGTTGCTGATCTACAGCTTAAAATAAGCTGAAGTGTGTTTTTCCTTTCAAGGCCACACTTCATATTGATATGCATGTTCTTTTCCAACCTAGTTTATCTAAGTTAAGATCAATGTCAACAGCCATGGTTTGCTATCTTTTAAAAAAAAAAATTGAACGGATGACAAGTCATCTATTTTCAATTCCTTCAGTAAAAACCAAGATAATGTACCAGATGGATGGACAGACAATTAAGGTGATTGCAATATAGCCCTCTCTCTTACAAGTGGGGGTATAAATCAATAGATTTTTACACACAACCCTAAATATTACGTGTAAAACTTACACCCTTTTTATACGACCGCAAAGCTGTCGTCGTCGTCGTCGTCGGTGTCTGTTAACTTTTTAGTGTTTCCACAATAACTTTAGTTCCAGTTATGCGATTGCTATGAAACTTGACAATGATGTTCCTTACCATCAAAGGATGAATGGGATTGATTTTGGGGGTCCCCCCATTTTTCGTTTAGAAATTAGGGGCCAAAAAAGGACCAAAAATACTACTTTTTTGTTTGTTTCTACAATAACTTTAGTTCTAGTTATCCGATTGCTATGAAATTTGATAGTGATGTTCCTTACCATACAAAGATGAATGGGATTGATTTTGGGGTCCCCCTTTTTTTGTTTCGAAATTAGGGGCTCAAAAGGGGCAAAAAATTCAAATATTGTACTTGTTTCCACCATAACTTTGGTCCTAGATGGCCTATTGCTGTGAAATTTGTCAAGAATGTTTCTTACAATAAAAGAATGAACTTAAGGAATTTTTGCGCCCCCTTTTTCCCCGTTGTGTAATTAGGGGCCAAAAGGGGCCAAATAAAAACTTTTTTATTTGTGGTCCGATTTTGAAATTTTTTTTTGCATGTTTGTTCTTGTCAAATAGCAGATACAAAATTAAGAATTAATTTTTGCGACCCCCCCCTTTTTCCCCATATTACGTAATTAGGGGCCAAACGGGGCCAAAATCGAAACTTTTTCATTTGTGGTCCGATTTTGAAATTTTTTTTGCAAGTTTATTCTTGTCAGGTAGCGAATCCAAATTTGAGAATTAAGTTTTGCGACCATCCCTTTTTTCACTTGTTTTGTAATTAGGGGCCAAAAGGGGACGTAATCAAAACTTTTTAATTTCTGGTTTGTTTTTGAAATTTTTTTTTCATAGGGGTCTGATATTTTGTATACAGCTTTATCCTATAGTCCCATATGGTGTAAAGCGATCCTGTTTACAGAGTATTTAAACTTGTATGCGTGGCTTAGTTTGGGGAGCGGGGGTATCACTAGTGAGCATCAGCTCACAGATTTACTTATAAAAATATCACTTAAGGAATTTATAAAACTGTCAAAATCATAAACATGTTCTGTCACCTGAAGCCAAAAACAGTTCCCAACCGTTAAAGTTTTATACAAACACTCTTTAAGAAAATTTAAAAATGTTAATCCCTTTGACCATCATAAATCAATTAAGTCTTGCCAGGTGTTTTTCACACATTTACAGCTAATTGATGAGATGATCAAGCTCTTTAACAAATTAATCATTATCAATTACATGACGAGGAAAACAAATACTGGCATATGTTTATTTAAGAATTATAAGTAAAATTTAACATACAACTAAATGAACACTTTCATGTGCTGAAAATGTAAAAAGATCAACAAATACCACTACTTTTTTTTGGAAATAAAAAATCCACGAATTTACGAATCCACGAACTAGCTAAAGTTGGCCGAACCACGAAAATTGATACCCACGAATTTAAGTACTTTCACAGTATTATCTTTAATCCATCAATTATATAGACAAAGGCATATCATAACAACGTTTATCAAGTATGATAGAGCAGGGTAAGGCAGTTCAACACTTATTATTGTATTTGATCAGTGTATTTTCTAGAAAAAAAATCTATACAGTCTGAGTATCATACACAAAATGAAGAGCTTTATATCTAGTATTGCCTCAGGATGTACATATAAGGTAATAATTGTCATGTTTCTATAGAAAATGGACGTACATTGTCACGTAAACCATATAAAAATAATTTCTATAAATAATGGACAAACCATCCATCAGACATACAAATCCTCAACTTTCTACTGTTTAGATACAATAAAATAACCTAAAGTTTTTCAGCATTATTTTTAATTACTTTTTTACAATATATTTCTAATATTTGAGCAGTTAGATCGTAGCTGTTTATTTTTTGACTCGTTAAAATGTCCAAACTAATGATCACGTGTTTTGTGCTAAATGACTGTCACAGTAGTTAAGATGAAGCCATTTCATAACACTTTATTTCTTCGTTGTTTTGCTTAAAACAAAATATGTATATATGACATCGCAAATCATCTATTCAAAATATATCAGAGGCGCTATACCCCCCTCCCCCGAAATAAAAAGGAATTGTATAGTAGATAGATATACAGGTCATAGAATAAAAAATCTAAATAAATCAGAACGAAACTAGTTATTTGCCTTCTACAGTCTGCCATTAGACCATTTGGCATATTTCGAGTACTATGCAATCATCAGCACCATTTTAATCAAATCATTAGAGTGAGTGAGTGAGTTGGTGTTTTACGCCCGTGCAACGCTATATAGGTTATTTACAGGCGATGAACATGAAAAGGGTGATAAAATGAACATGAAACGATGATGATAAATGAAATATGGGGGTGGGATGGGAAACAAAAGACCGGTAAATTTTGAAGAACCACAGGAAAAGGGGAGAAGTGGGTAGGGGCGGAAAATTTAGCCTATGTGGTGCACTACTGGACGGTCCACAAAGGGGTCTTTTACGTGCATGAAGCGTGGCACTCTCCATCATTAGAAGGTCTAAAACGAAAGGTCTTGAACGAAACGTACTAAAACCAAAACGTTCGAGCAAGGGCACAAAATCAAGCGTCCAGCATTTGCTTTAAAAGGACGGTAGGCTGGTGTTTTTAACCCTTTTGAATATAACAATCGCCAATTTCAACGACAAAATGATTTATAAAGTTCATTTATGAAATCGTGTCAGACATTATCTTACAAACAGACAAGTGATTACACTCGGGTTCTTTTTATTATCAACGATAACAAAGGAGAGCCCAAAAGATACATTAGGTCATAAGAAGATACGTATTTAAAATTTCGTCTCTTCAATTCACAATCTGTGGTGACATCTTATTACTGGTATCTCAACAAGAATAACTCTTTATAATGCCTGCTAAATACGGTGTGAAAATATCAAAGCTGAATATTCCAACAAAGTTAAGGATTTCCTATATGATGGATAGGTACAAGTTTGGCTGACAAGTAAAATGACATTTACATGGAAATCGTGACAGTTAATGTAGGTTGTAAAATCAGTACGGATCAGTCAGTTGGTATAGAGAAAGTCATTAAGAACTAAATTCTTACAATTTCCGAGCGTTAAATTCAAAATTGTTAAACACACCATCTTTCTTTCCGTGTATTCTACAGAGTCGATATCCCCCATGTTGGACGGATCTTATTATTTTGTTTTATGTTCAGTACTTTTGGTTGATTGCCTTCCACCTTCCAAAGTTTTGATTCAATGGCTGTCAAATTAACTGTTTTATCGTATTTTGCTCAAATCAGATCGGCTTATTTAAAGTGCATGTTTGTTTTATAAATCTAAATTGTTGATTGTGCTGTATGAATGCTAAAGGTCAATAAGGTGTCCAATGAACTCGTTATGTGAGGGTTTAATTTGATCAGTTGGATACACATTGACGACGGTCTAAAACAAAACCTTCTGTTACTTAAACAGGTTCACAGCAACTCTGATCCCATAAACATTAATCTACAAGCTTAAAAGCTAATAACTCACACGAACGATATCAGAAAGCCTGGTCGTCAGACTTGTTTGACTAGAATTTACCAATAAGTCGTTTGTTTTTGACATGTTTAATTCCACGCACAGTACATGATGGATATATTTGGTCCTGGATATAACTTCCCTTTTTGAACTTTTGGCTTTGATTACTTTTGATTTTTGATCTTCCTCTGTTTTGATTCAAATGCTGCTGATAGGTGAATCCTTGACAAAATTAACCGTTTTTATACCTGTTTTGGTATTTGTATAACAAACCAATTGTGAACTTGTGTCCAGTTCTTCTGTACAGTAAGCATATGCAAACAAAAGTACACAGGTGTGTGATATTAAAAAGAAATAAATAAACAATGTACACAATTAAGTAAATTAATGAAGGAAAAGGATGAAAATAGCCAGTTTTTTTACAGATTTGTATCTATGTGTCTAACCGTTAATTCTATCTTTCCATTTTAACAATCCAGCTACTAAATATTTCAAATGTCATTTCTTTGACATTTTTTATACAGCTCTCATTTTATTCGGGTGCATTTGAGATGACAATTAAGTTATCAAAATCATATACATTCTTTTCCAATTGGAAGCCCAAGCTTGAACTACTTGCTTGGGAAGGGATATTAACGGTGTTATCCTCATTACCAAGTTGGTTGTCAAACATCTGGAAATAAAAATAGAAAATAAGGATAAAATGCATACGATAATGAGTCTTCTGCAAAGTCTATTCACCTGTATATTGGCTGCTTTGGATGAAGAAAACATATTAAGCAAAGAAGTTTGTTCTTAAATAGCTGTTAAGGTCCAAACCTAACCTGTATAAAAGTGAACCGGGAGCAAACATTCAGTTTACTTTCTTGTTTGGTTTCCTTGGCCAAACAAAATAGCAATCACAGTATACTCAAAACAAACCGTAGTTAGCCTTTTCAAGCTTGGTTTACAAACCAAACCAGGTGGCATGTTATGTTTGGCTTGACCAGACCAAACTTTGACAAAACATCACAGCGCTTTGTACTTCTAAAGTACGCAGCTTAATTATCAAAATGGTTGACTGAAAAAGTCAATACGTTCTTATCGAGCTTCATTTTCCTCTCCCAGAGCAACGGTTTCCAATTTTCGTTTCTTCAAAGGTACATTCCTTTAGCTGTCTTTCCCCAAAACCCCCGTTGGGTTTGTTATTTAATTATATAACGGCTGTGCAGTAAAGTTAGAGGGTGGAGGTCAATTTGCATCCCCTACATGATATGGTTTACTTTCGTCAGCTTTCCTTTCGGCCATCTCTGATGAACTCTTAAAAATATAATAGATTTACTTATCCCCTTCAATATAGTGAAGCTATCCTCTTTCGGTTTTATTACCAATTATTGCAAAATTTATCCGATCACTGTTTTTGTAATCCCTTAATTACGATTTGATACATTTTTGCTATAACAAAGTGAGATAATATTTTGTTATTATATCTAACACGTGTTATGCTTAGTTAAAAAGCAAGCGCACTAATTCTAAGTTTTAAATACAAATAAAAACTATACCTCAAATGTAAGTTTCATGGTTCCCATTTTTGAAATAATCCGAATTAACTCTTCGGCATCATCGAGCCAAAAAGAAGACACCCTTTTAACTTGGGCCTGTTGTCATATAAATTGACATAATATGTCCCTTGTCTGTTTGCTGCATTAGAGCAACTTTTTGTCGTCCAAAGTTTATTCTGAAACTTCAACATCATAGCGTTTAATACTTCTGACAAGACGACTGCACAATGGTTTCCTGTCTTTCAACAATCGAAGTTGGTTTTGGTGTGTCCACTAAAAACTAAAAAAAAGAGAGAAACATGCGCATGGACGCCGCTTGTTCTTTACCATTGTTCCGAACAAATCGAGAAACCGTAAAGCGTTTCAAAAATAATTTTTGGAAGATAGAGATTTCCTACCCCTAGTCTCTCACCGAAATCCTTCTAGGAAATGAGAGAGGGTGTTTAAAAATAACAATAAAAAATCTACACACAGATCCTACTAAACCAAAGACAATCCATGGAAAAAAGTTATTACGATGATGTTATAATACAGTATAAAAAATCATTTTATAATAAAATATTCTTCATACAACCAATAAAAGAAATGTAACAAAATGAAAAATGTCATATATTGTAAGATTACAAGTTATTTTCAAACAGAGAAAACCATGGTTGAGTAACTCTATGGTGATTGGTATCGATGTGTACGAAATCCATTGCCGAACTAAAAACAAAAATACAACATTAAGGTAGATGCTTTATATACTATTTTTAGCATAAAATTTCCCTTTTCCTATTCCTGCAAACAAAAGGTCTCGAATACTGGGTTTGCTTCGACCAACCATTTTTAAAATCAAACTAACAACTAACCTCGATGCAAGAAGGAAAACTAAAGTCTCATTTACAATTTATAGGTTGTTAAGACTCCTTTCAGAAAGGGTCCAAGGACGACATTAAAAAACTATTGTATTGTTAAAGCGTTAAATACACCGCACACTTTTAATATATATATAAATGAATTAAAATAAAAGAATAAGATCATAATGCAATTCTCTCTGATGGAAAATCCCTAGAAATTATATATATTTAAAATAAAAAAAAACTAGAGTAAATCAATTAAAATTTTTGGAAAATTTCATCCAGTTCTTGCTCTGTAAGCTCCTCAAACTTCCCGTTTAGGGGGTGGTACTGTACAGCTAGCTACAGTCGTAGCTGGTCTTTTGCTGCGGTAAGGTGGCGGTGGGCCACATCTTGCTACCTCTAAGGTCGACTGTGGCATGTTCTATAATATATTGATTTTATCTTGTACAATTATTTTGAATATTTTTTTTAAAATGTATTAAACTCAGTTTAAACGATAATTTCAAAATGAAACATCACTACTTTTATCTCGAAACCTCACGACGAAAGAATCATAAAATTGACACAAAGGCAAATAAAACAAAAAAAAGGATAAAAGGACACAGTTTAAAAAATAACATAAACAAAATGAAAAAGTAGACAAAGAAACAAAGTGAAAAATAACCAGACACAAATAGAAAAAAAAACAGAGACAACGCAACAAAGTCAAAATTAACCAGACTCAAATAGAAAAAACAATAGAGACAAAATAAAAAAAAACAGAGACAAAAATAATAAAAAAACGGTATACATTTTTTTAAAAAAAGATGATTTGATCCTGAATTCCTTTGTGTTAGTTTTCAAAAAAAAGTATGCTTCTTTGAAATCCAACCCCTCCCCCCTTACAAGATAATCATGCAATGTTATCCATTGATTAATAAAAATGTTTAAATCCACCCCCCACCATTAGAAAGAATGTTAAAGGCACTATTGATAATTGAAAAAAAAAAAACAACACTTACTGTTTCAGTGGTCTGTTTGTTTTTTCAGTGATTGATTTGTGTGTTGCTGTAAAAATTTATTTTTGAAATACATTGAGCTAAAAAATGTTTTGAGTGGTTATTTATTTAATTTGAAAAATAAGTGAAAAAGACTATTTTACTTTTAAAAAAAATTATATCTCGGTCTTACCGTAAAAAATATATATATATCTCGGTCTTACCCTAAAAAAAACAAAAAAACTTAAAAATTGACTTGCATGAAAGTTTCAGTGACTAAAACCATCTGGTTTGCTATCTTACCGAACTCTGAAGCTTCATTCAGATCCAAATAAACAGATGCTGCGTGGTTTTCGCGCGAAGAAAAAAATGACTTATTGTCATAAAGGATTGCTTTAAACGATCCCTTTCTATCTTGTGTTGAAACTGCGTTTTTGTGATCTTCAAATCTTCAAGTACTGGCTTCGGCCCTGCTTAACTTTATGCAAAAACGTACTTGGTATCCAGGGTACTTCTAACTAAAACAGACGAACGTACTTGAAATAATTTTAAGGTGCAAGGTAAAAGGTTATCAAAAAATTGAACTTTTATATGTACAATACCATTTGTGTTAACAAATCATAAAGCTTCATTTCCAACCTGAGCAATATGAATGAAGTATAATTTTGGCGCAAGTTTTGAGACTCCCCGCTCCTAGTCTCAAGTCAAAAGCCCTGAGACGGTAGTTTTGTTATTATATATGAAGAATTATTGAAAACAGATTATGATTGTGACAAAAACATATCCGATCATATTTTCACTATTTTACACTATTGGTATTAAGATAAAAATATAATATAAAAAATAATATATAAAAAAATAAACTAGCACAATTTCGGATTATGTCGGAAATGCATTTCTAAATTATACATTATACGTCATCAAAAATTCCCGCCAAAATTTCTGAAGCACAAACAAAAACAAAACAAAGATGGTGGACGTCAAAATTATCTTATTGTTGAATGTTCTGGGTCTAGCATTAAGTATGCCTTTGCAGACATCAGAAGACAAAGGTTATCGTCAGCCTCTTCGATTGTAAAGATGGATTGTTTGATTATTTTCTCCGGATAATTTAGTGATATGCACTCGCTTACCTAAACCTTTTGGAACATTAATATTTCCGACGGTGATAAAAAAGTTTTCATCTAGTGGAATATTTTCATCGCTATTCACCCCCGTGCGGGAACCGGGTGTGAAAAGAATAGTCCCGCAGCCGCCCGTAAAGCTTGTCGTAAGAAGCGACTTAACGAGTCAACATGTTTGCCGTGTGTTGCGACCTGTGTCGGGGGACGGGATCCTGGTCCACGTATGTGGGCTTTGGCCCTTACTTCTCCTAGACAGGCGGTCAGATTCGGCTCGGTCTGAGGCGAGGCGAGACATCTCTCTTTAATAACAGTTTATTTGATTTAGATGAGGACACCCATCTGAATACTTGACGTATTTTCCTATTGTAATACAATGTGGAGAGGAGATCAGACAAGTTTATAAATGACGTTCTTGATCCTACAAAATGATATACAAAGGAATGACGATTATAGGCTCTTTCTTACAGCCAGCCAATTGACCCTCTCTTTCTAAACTCCTGGGTACAACAAAACACACACACACACCCTCACCCCCCCCCCCCCCCCCACACACACACTCACCCACAATTATTCTTTAAATCAAACTTCGGTATCTATTCTCTCATTCCCTGATTTTCTTCTTATTTTTCTTATTTAAACTTTACGATCAGAATTACTAGATAAAACTTACAATAGTCTTTTCTCAAACGGTCTATCATCATTTTTTGCATTGTTGAATTTTTCGTTTTCTAATAACATCTTTTCAGATTTTCTTTCATATTTCCATACCTACAAATACAAAATAAAAATCTATTTGTGACAATATGCATAATAAACTCTAACGTTTTAAGCATATAAACCATAATTATTTAACCTACCTAAGTTAAGGATGATCTCAATGTAATTATTAAAATCTTTTCAGAAATCATTGTAAAGAGGTGTATAAAAAAAAAATTAAAAAAAAATGTTAAAAAATCAAATTTTATTAGTAGTATGAGGTTATTGCTTAAATATAGTTTTTTTTTCAATTGCGAGACCAAATATTTTTTCTTAAAAAAAAAATAAAAATAAAATAAAAATTACTTACACTTTGATCTGTCGTTCTGCCATTTTGTTGTTTTTGGATGAAAATGGAACCTTTTATACAGTTTGAAGTTCTTACCAATTAAAAAAATACGCTTTAGCCTAATACATTATTCATTCTATTTATTATTAAATCTGGGTGTTATTTTTTTGACATTTTCATTTTTTAAGGTTAGGTGTGGAGGAGACGTTACATATGGAAACTGTCCCATAAAATATGATTATGTTAAAAATTAAGTGTTCTATTAATAAAACAAAGATTCCCTAAGAAGTTATTATATAACCTTTTCATCATTTTGATGTCTATGATGTTGACTTTTGTCTTTTTTTCAACGTCTTTTAAATATTTATTACGTTTCAATCATGACTTGTTCCTTGAGATAATCACTTGACTATAGATCCTTATTTTCATTGGTTGATGACAACCAGGCCCCGGCTAAATGTAACTGTTCGGTCATTACCTGCTGAAGATGATGCCGATAAGACGTATAATCCTATTATGCTTGATATATTCAGTAGTGACAACGAGTGAGGGACCGTCGATAAAATATTGTGTAAAATGACCTTGTGAATGCCTTCCCAATCAAATTGTAAACGTGCTAATCGAAAATGTATATGCTGTACTAAAAATTCTAGGGACGTGCGAATGCAGAATAAATTGTCAAAGTCCTCAAATACATACGATTGAAGTTAAATTGATTCCTGATCAGGACTGTATGATGGAATGCAATGAAACTATGTGTGGTAAGTGCGTGTATCGTTAAATTGTCAGGGGCCTCATCAAACATTTGATTATTGCTATTTTTTTTATCCTTTTATCTGAAAAAATTATATTGTATATTATACACTTTTTTAGCTCACCTGGCCAAAGGCCATGTGAGCTATTGCCATCACTTGGCGTCCGTCGTCGTCGTCCGTCGTCGTCGTCCGTCGTCGTTAACTTTTCTTCAAACTTCTTCTCCTCTGAAACGGCTGCACAGATTCAAACCAAATTTGGTCTGGTGGTACTTTAGGGTATCCCCCACAGAACTGATGTGGGGATTTTTGATTCGTCGAAAAACATGGCCGCCGTTGCTAAAAATAGACCAGAGGGGTCAGACTACTGTTTTTGGCTTGTAAATCAAAAAGTATAAGAGATAGATGAAATCTGATGCCACGCTACTGCTTCAGCATCAAAAGCTCTACAAAAGTCTCCATTGAGTCGAAGTTGTCAGATGACCCCTTATGGGAGTTACGGCCCCTTAAAGGTGAAAAATAGCATTTTTTCATGTTTTTGGCCTATGAAATGAAAACTATTGCAGATAGAGAGAAGCTGTTGCTTGCTTAAATGTTCAGCTCATTTAGCTCTACAAAAGTCTCCATAAGGTCAAAGTTGTCAGATGACCCCTTATAGGGGTTATGGCCCCTTAAAGGCAAAAAATAGAGTTTTTGGCCTATAGAATGAAAACTATTGCAGATAGAGAAAAGCTGTTGCTTGCTTAAATGTTCAGCTCGTTTAGCTCTACGCAAGCCTCCATAGGGTCAAAGTTGTCAGATGACCCCTTATAGGGGTTACGGCCCCTTAAAGCAAAAAATAGTGTTTTTGGCCTATAGAATGAAAACTATTGCAGATAGAGAAAAGCTGTTGCTTGCTTAAATGTTCAGATCATTTAGCTCTACAAAAGTCTCCATAGGGTCAAAGTTGTCAGATGACCCCTTATAGGGGTTATGGCCCCTTAAAGGCAAAAAATAGTGTTTTTGGCCTATGGAATGAAAACTATTGCAGATAGAGAAAAGTTGTTGCTTGCTTAAATGTTCAGCTCATTTAGCTCTACAAAAGTTTCCATAGGGTCAAAGCTGCCAGATGACCCCTTATAGTGGTTACGGCCCCTTAAAGGCAAAAAATAGTGTTTTTGGCCTAAAGAAAGAAAACTTTTGCAGATAGAGAAAAGATGTTGCTTGCTTAAATGTTTAGCTTAATTAGCTCTACAAAAGTCGTTTAGGGTCGAAGTTGTCAGATGACCCCTTTAAGGGGTTATGGCCCTTTAAAGGTGAAAAATAGTGTTTTTTTGCTTTGGAATGAAAACTATTGCAGATAGAGAAAAGCTTTTTTTGCTTAAACACTCAGCTCATTTAGCTGTACAAAAGTCTTCAAAGGGTTGACATTAAGACCAGGTGAGCGATTCAGGCTCCTGGGAGCCTCTTGTTTTAAAACCACGATGAGTTTGCATACAATTCTCCCCAAAATAAGTATTGATCGGGCTTCATCGAGATGATCTTATTTATAATGTTTAAACTTGTCAATAAGCGTATCGCGTGAGAGTTAGGATCTTTATATATTTATATATGTATAGGACTTGTGATCCTTTATATATTTTTATCGCATGGCATAAACATACACAAAAGATAAGTATTTCTATACCCGTGCGGGTTCCGGGTGGCGAATAGGCCCGCAGCAACGCTAAGCTTGTCGGTAAAAGTCCACTAAAGAGCGCTCAGAAACCTGACATTGGGTCAGGCCGCTTTGCCCACAAAGCGACTGGGATGTGTGCTCCAGGTGGTTGAATGGGGCAGCCCTGACATCGAGAGATGCGGGGTCGTCAGGCGATAATGCGGAAAACCTGGCCGCAAACCATTGTGGTGCATCGTGTTGGGAAAAATGTCACGTTCCTCGCACGTTAAAGAATCCTGCTGCAGGTATCAGTAAGAGTAGGACCCGTAGGATCCCCATGCAGGAGGCTAAATTCCCCGTCCCTACCCATCACTCCTTTTTCCAGTGGCAGTCAAAACTCTCCTACCCGATTGGCCTTGTGTCCCCATTTCATCCACTTCATCATCTTTTTATGTTCATTGTATCATCACTTACATGTTCATCTCCCAGATGTAGCCAAAATCGTGCTGCTTGGGAGTAAAGCAATAACTAACTTACTAACCAACTAACTTAGTATTTCTATTTATAGACTTAGGTTTTTCCATTTCAGTTATCAATACATTTATTTATAGAACATCTAAAATAATATGAAAATAATCCTATATTATATAATTTAAAAAAACATAATTAACATGACTTAATTATGTTTCCTAATTGTCCTCATTAATTTTAAAACATCATTAAGGGGTATCCTCTGAGTCCTTGGGAGGATACCGTTTTCCTATAGTAAGGAAAATACTTATGAATCAACATGCAGTTAAAAAGTCCTAGTGGTTTGAGTTTGGTTTACCATTATCTATGACAATGGAATTTTCAAAGGAACTGTGAACCATGCAATATGAATAAGGTAAATGGGTGCATATTTTGTTTTTATTTATTATAGTTATTATTGTTTTTAGCAAAAAGGAGTCAAAGTATATCAACAGAACAAAGTCTAGTTACTACACCATCACTTTTTTTGCATGTACTTTTAAGTGCCACCTCAAATGAATCCACAAAGAAGGATTTAAAAAGTTCAGCTACTTCACAGTCACCTTTGTCCAGTAACCTCAAATGAATCCACAAAGAAGGGTTTACAAAGTTGAGCCACTTCACAATTACCTTTGTCCAATGTAACTTCAAGTACAACCTCAAATGAATCCACAAAGAAGGGTTTACAAAGTTCAGCTACTTCACAGTCACCTTTGTCCAATGTACCTTCAAGTACAACCTCAAATGAATCCACAAAGAACGGTTTACAAAGTTCAGCTACTACACAGTCACATTTGTCCAATGTACCTTAATTGAGGGTTCACAAACCACCTGCATATTGATTGGTATTTTGGCAGGTCAGAGATTTGTATTAAAGAGTAAATTTAATTTTATTTGGATTTACGATACAAATGACAACAGGTTATTAAATTTTGTTACAAAATGCTATTACTACAGCAATTCTGAAGGTTCACTAGCCATGTCTGGTATAGACAGGTCAGTCAAGTTATATTTTTTAGCATTTTCATATTTTTTTTTCAAAAGACAACTGCTAATAACAATGTTCTTTTTTATTATCTAAGTTATATGTATTTTTTCAAGGGTCTTGCATCAAATTGATCCAGTGGATTGTACAACTGAAGTAAATCTTATCTATTTTTCAATTGAGTGATCAGTCAGTACCTTAATTAACCTTTTGTGTTTTCAGATAATGAATAGAAATAGAAATTCTTTATTACCAATCATGGGGCATTGACAAATGTACAATGTCATATTACAATGATTGAGACATTTTTATAACAAATCCAATCATGATATAAAATATTCCAACAATGTGAATTATTTTGAATATAAAATAATATGTAGAACCAGGCATTTCCAGAATTTTGTAACCAAAAAAAGATTTAAAAAAACCAACAAAATAAACAATATGTTTGTGTGTGAGAGCTTTTCTCGTGGATCAAGCATAAAAACAAGGCATCCGAAAAAAAAACAGTTAAACAAAAAATGTCAACAATCATTAATTGTCAGTAATCAGTATAAATGGGAGGTTATAATTGAGTAGCCTCCCCTTGTATGATAAAGTTAAAGAATGTTTCAAGGTATATAATATCTAAATGTTAATCTGTCCACCAGTAATCCAATAACCACACTTGTCAGTCAAGCCAGTGATAATATTGATAGACTATTGATTTGTATTGTAACAGTATTTGTTATAATAACATTAACAAATATTGTCTGTACAACACCATTTTATAATCATAGGAGAAATACAAACCTTACAACAGATTACAAATACCAAAACGCGGGTATGAACGGTTAATTTGGATATGCTATATATCAGTAGTATTAGAGTTCCTGAACTAGGACAAAGGAGGGAGGAGGAGGAGTATATTGATGCATATTTTAATGAAGGAGTTACATATTTGACCTCTTCTCACCTTTGGATTGCATAGTTGACCTCTTTTCACCTTTGACCGCATAGTTGACCTGGGGTCAGCTGAATAGTTGACATTTCAGACATACCAAGTGACATTCCATAAAGTATTCATTTTCTGAGATTGTAAATATTTGAAATTCTTACTTTTCTATATATGATATAAATGTTCAGCAATTGCACCTGTTTCTCATGTTTTCTTCAAGTTATACAAATGATTACTCTTTGCTGTTTCTTATCATTTCAGACATGTTAAACCACAAGAATACATACATATTTCAAGTTTCATTATAAGAGATCAATTTTTAAGCAGCCAATCTTAAATTGAATTTAAAGCTTAACATAACTTGTGACCATATAAAACTCAACCAACAAACAAAGAAGGATAACTCTATTTTACCTTGTATGACATGTAAAACACTTGACAACTTTATGTAAAATTAATAAATTCTAATGCCCTGTTTGGTCGTTTTACCAATTTGAAGTGAATATTCATTGTTTGATATAAAAAGTTCTGTTGTTTTCAGTACACTTATTCTACATCACCTTGGTTTTTCTTAGTCAAAACAAACAAACAAACAAATTGATAAAAACATCATTTTATTACATAAAACATCTTATAAAAATGAAGAAAGGTATAAAACATCTTGAAACTAAAAGGTCATATAAAACATCTAAAATGTACTGTTATCCAAAAAAATCAAACAATATTGTTTCACCTGAGATCAATGAATCATGAAAGATAATTACAACCTTAAAAGGAATGTATAACACTACAGTAACAAATGATTTAAAATACATATCACAAAATGTGCTTTATGTGAGACCAAGACCATGTAAATGGAATGTAGAAGAAATTTCTTAATACTAAGTAATAAAATGATATGATTATCTGCATAAGAAACAAAAACTCTATGATTCCTTCATAGATCATACATGATAAAGTATTCAACTATATACATCAACATAGCCATCTTTAAATGTGGATTATATTGTTAATGTGATGTTTTAAAAAAGGCACAGCTGTAGTGAATATTTGAAAAACTGATTTGGAAGACAATACTTAAACAACTCTAGAATACATGTTACTGATAAATAATATGAAAATCCTGAGATACTATATAATACTGATAAATAAATGACCATGACTAGTTATAAGACATTATTAATAAGAATACCATGATTATGCTATATGTAGATGTATTTCTTAATAAATTATTGCACCATAAAATAACTTGATGATACTTGAAAACAATGCATATCCTTTAGGACCAATAACATCATAAAAACTTTATGTAAAAATTAATGTTTTAAAAAAGGCACAGCTGTAGTGAATATTTGAAAAACTTATTTAGAAGACAATACTTAAACAACTCTAGAATACATGTTACTGATAAATAATATGAAAATCCTGAATCTAGTACTAATGAAGCTGACATATGGGCACACATGTACCTAAAACCTAGGACTTATAAAAAAGGAGCAAGACCCTACCGATTCAAAATCAATGATATGGTTAGAATTTCAAGTCAAAACACAACCTTTAAAAGAGCTTACGACGAACATTTCACAAGAGAAATTTTTAAAGTTTGTATGCGTTATCGCATGCAAGGGATTCCAATGTATCGTCTTAAAGATTTCTTAAATGAAAACATCAAAGGAAATTTTTATGAAGCAGAAATGCAAAAAGTGAACAAAGATGAAGATAGTCTATGGTTCATTGAAAAAAAAATACGTAAGCGTAGAAGAGGGGGGCGGACCGAATGGCTCGTTAAATTCGATGGTTGGTCAGATAAATATAATCAGTGGATTCCAGAAGAAGACATCAGAGATACGGTTTAAGCTTAAGGATGAGTATGTATGTTGTTTTAAGTAGTGATAAGTCATCTGAATACTTTCCTCAAAATAAACCATACAAATTCAAATGTCGCTTTAGTGAACCACTTATTTTGGAAGGGACATGGAAAGTGGGATTAGTGGAGACCGACATCAGCTCCAGTATGTCTAGAAGTGACGCTATATACTTACAATCAAATGTATGCGGTGAATCTGTAATAAATGGTAACAGGAAACCAATATTACGACGACTGGTATCATCGGGCATGGCGGAATGGATAGATGTGTTCAATGTTCCATATTACGTTCCTGTCAAAACAAAAGAAATTTATGAAATAGAAATACTTTTAACAGACGACGAGGATCGTTTATCGTTATTCATAGACAAACCTTCAACAGTTACACTTCATTTTAAATCATTTCCATTTACATAAAGATGGATATAAAGAAATTATACGTTCCAAATACAGAGAAATGAATTCATTTTTATCAAAGTGGTGAAAACTATAAGAAAAAAACTTTTAATACCACGAAGAGAAGAAATGAAAATCAAATAGGTGGAACTCTCATTGGATCACCAAAACCATTTGTGGTTCCAGTAGGAAAACCTAGACCATCACCTATCACTGATACGCAAATAAAAATGGTGTCTCCCAGTGAACAAACTGTCGAGCAAGCAAAAGAGGAGCAACGAGGTATAAAAAGAAAATCACCAAAAGAATCGAGCCATTCTAATAAAAGGAGTCGAACAAAGAAGCCAAAAATTGCAGTGTTTAAACAGAGCAAAAAAGTGAAAAGGTCTACTTTATCCAAGAACTTATCGTTAAAAGTAAAGATCGGAGACGTTTTAGATAAATAATGGCCTCATTTACAACGGAAGATATGCAAGAAGCTCAACCTAGCGGTCTAGATATTTTTTCTATACCTCCCTATCAGACTGCTGTTGAACGAATGTACTTTCAAGACATTCGTACTAATTCACAGTTGAGTGGTAATACACCCCTTGAATTTAATGTTTCTGAACAAAACGGAATGGAATATATCGATTTAAGGAGAACGCAAATATACGTCAAGGCAAAAATTCAGAAAGGAGATGGATCAAATTTGGAAGCGAGCGATCACGTTGGACCTGTCAACCTATTTTTACATTCTATGTTTTCACAGGCAGACGTTTCTTTACAGGGAAAGCTTATATCAACGTCCACAGCTTATTATCCCTATAAAGCAATGATACAAACTCTTCTTTCCTATGGAAGTGAAGCTAAGAAAACCCAGTTAGGTGCTCAGCTTTGGGCACGAGATACCCCTGGTTTTGTAGGAGCTAACGATACTGAGGCATCTGGAAATGCTGGACTATATGTAAGAAGCAAGATGTTTGCGCAATCAAAAACATGTGATATGGAAGGGCCTTTGTTGAACGACTTGTGTAGTGTAGATCGTTTCATTCTTAATCAAGTTCCCATAAACATAAAATTGTATAGAGCAAGACCAGAGTTCTCTTTGATAACTGCAGCACCCAATGCCAATTATAAAATTCATATAGAAGATATTGTATTAAAAGTTTGCAAACTTCAAATTAACCCAGCAGTAATAGTGGCTCATGCACAAAAATTACAATCTACTATTGCAAGATATCCTTTTACCAGAACACAAGTCTTACCATTAAATATTCCAAGTGGAAGTCTTAGCAAAAACTATCCTGATCTTTTCCTTGGATCCACTCCGTCAAGAATTGTTGTAGGCTTCGTAGATGCAGAGGCTGCAGCTGGTAGTTATACTACAAATCCATTTAATTTTGAACACTTCAACCTACAAAAAATTGCACTGTATGTGAATGATATACCAGTTTCTGGACAAATATATCACCTGAATTTCAATGAGACAAATGGAATGACTATATTACCTGGCTTTAGTAGCATGTTTCAGATAACTGAGAAGTATGGAAGAGACTCTGGAAATCAAATAAGTCGTGGAGACTTTGCAAAAGGTTACGCTTTATATTGTTTTCAAATTGACCCATCTTTTGGAAACGACGCAGAGTACCTTAACTTGATAAAACAAGGAAACGTCAGACTAGAAGCTCAGTTTGATTCGCCCTTATCAAAGGCGGTAACCTGCATAATTTATTCAGAGCAACAGGGAATGTTTGGTATTACGGCTACCCGTGCTATTGAATTAGAATGAATACACAACAGTTAAAGGCAGTAGTTACCTGTGATGTTGATATGAGAAAGCATGTTGTTGGAGTCTTTGCCGCAGACCAGCTGCCTATCAATCTGAAAAGAGGAGAAGGGATGATTGTAAACACTGATCCAATATCAAAAAGTGGACAACATTGGATAGCGTTTTATGTAAATCATAAAACAATCTTGAAGTGTTTGATTCATATGGTTCATCTCACAACGTGTATTCCTCGTCGATCAATCAATTTATTGAGAAACACGATGACGTTAAGACGAATAAAAAACGTTTACAAGGAGATAGTTCTAGTGTATGTGGTCAATATTGTGTCTTTTTTCTTTGGTGTCGGATAAAGGAAAGATTTTCTATGGAAGTTATATTAGATATTTTTAACGATTCATATGATTTAAACGATCACTTTGTGTATGAGTTTATTCTTAACAAACTATCAACCTGTACAACTGCAAATAAAATGTATCAAATATCTGTTTGCAAAGAAAATAAAAAATACTTACCATATAATCTTGTTTTATTTTGACCCATTATAACTTACGTCCTCGCTTACAATTGGTTCATTTCTAATTAGAACGCAGACGAGATGGAAGGTTCTGAAAAAGAAGCCATTATTAAATTGCAATCGCCTACATCTATATTTCTAATTGGTCCGTCAGGATCAGGGAAAACCGTGTTAACAAAGCAAATAATAACAAACGCAAAGTTAATGTTCCAGACCGCACCATCTAGCATCTTTTTTGCTATTCTGTGTGGCAACCTTTATATTCCGAGATACAACAAATCAATCCTAATGTGTTTTTTCACAAAGGGTTTCCTTCTTTAGAACAGTTTAATGATTGGGGAAGTGAACCTGGACATAAACTATTGATATTAGATGATTTAATGATTGAAGCAGCTGATAGTGTGGAGTTGGCTCATATTCTTACAGTTGGTTCTCATCATTCAAACTGTACAATTTTACACTTAATGCAACAAGTGTTTCCCAAATCAAAGTTTATGAGAACTGCATCTCTATCAAACATCCATACTTTCCATGTGATTGTCAACCATGACAAATAAAAATGCTATCACAAGTCATATTGCTGATGAAAAAAACAACATACCTGAAGAGAAAGTTCAAACTGAAGAGAACGTTCAGCCAAAACTTTTCTTTAAAATGAAACCTTCCATTTTTCTGAAAGCTAAAAGACAAAAAGTTGGGAAAAATCAGTCTCTGAAAAGAAAATCACATGAGTCTAAAGTTGTAACAAAGGGGTCATCAAGTTCAGAAAGACAACAAAGAAGGTCAAAGTGGTTAACATTGAAAATATGAAGACAATGAATGGAATGTATCTTGGATTATCATAAAAACTTAAGGAGGGCAAAAAAAGTTCATTTTAAGTTTGATCTAATGATATGGCAGACCATTTTTTTAAATATCTCGAAAAACGTTTCCCCAAAGAAAATGAAAAGCTTGAAAAGTTACTTAGAGAATATAAAGAAACGCTGAAAGATGACGACCTTTACAGTGATTGTGATGAAGATGTGCTTGTTCGAGCGGCAGATGAAATAGAAAGGGAGGAGAAACAGAAAAAAGAAAAGGAGGCGAGACGGAAAAGAAAGGCGGAAAAAGAAAACCATAGTTGTACGAAGAAGGCATTATACCAATGTGATATTTGTCATAAAACTTTCAGTCGAAGTGATAACCTTTTGCGTCATATCGGTGGACATTATTCACCAAAGTTTCCATGTCGTAAATGTAAAAAGACATTCTCACGAAAAGATAATTCAAAGAAACATGAAAGGAAGTGCAGAAAAAGTTTAAGCTGCGGTAGCAGTAATAAATGTACAGCTAATAAATATCTTTGTAAACATTGTGGTATACCTTTCGAGACTTATGAGCAACTTTTTGAACATATCAATCAACTTCACCCCCTTAATGCAGTTTCATCAAACACATCTGATGCACAAACTGGAGGTCATGCTGTCAGAGAGGATCGTTCAGCTCAGCTTAAGGGTTCCGAGCCTGTAACTGGAGGTCCTGATGTCACAGTGGATCGACCAGTTCAACCCAAGGAACCAGAGCCTGTCAAAAAGAAAAGAAAGAGACATAGGGTTAAAACAACGGCTTTAAATAACAGTGTGAGTCAAACAGATATATTACCAGAAGGTGATGAAAAGTATGACTTACTACAATTCTTTTCAAACATTAAAGAGGAAATTAAACAGGTTATAGATGAAAGAAAGAGACAAAGTCGAGATATCAAATGGTATTTGAATGTTCGAATCGAGTTGGAAAGGGATGTACAAGATGGACGAGGAGAAACGGTTACGCCCCATTTTCGAAGTAGAAATTATATTTCTTTGATAATAGATGAAGATTTCGAACATAATATCAACGAAGCTTTCCAAACCATGAATCGAGCTTTGGAAGAATTCATAAATAAAGGATCCAATTGGGTTGTGCGTAAGGTCATCAGTTTGGAGATTAGAACTGTAAAATACTTACCGATTGGTGGATCATCCTATTTACAGCTCCCATCATCCATTCGCAATAGTAAAGGGGTGATTAACATTCAAAATAAGGATGAAAAGTGTTTTCTGTGGTCCGTTCTTGCCGCCTTACATCCGGTTGATGTCCATGCCGAGCGCGTAAACCATTATACAATGTATGAGTTTGAACTAAATACCAGCGGAATACAATTTCCAGTTCAGATTAAACAGGTGGAAAAATTTGAAAAACAAAATAATCTTACCATTAACGTCTTTGGGTATGAAAATGAAGAAATTTTTCCGTTGTATATATCAAAACAAGAAGCAGATAAGGAAGCGATCGACTTGTTATATTTTTCAACAGAGGAAAAATCACACTATTGTCTGATTAAAAATTTATCTAGATTTTTGCGACAGACAAACAATGGAAAGAAACATTATTTCTGTCGGCGATGTTTACATGGTTTTCTGAGGGAGGATCTTCTGGAACAACATACACCGTATTGCAAGCAATTTGAATTTCAAAAAGTGGTATACCCAAAAGAAGGGGAGGATATCTTGGAATTTACAGACTTTCATAAAGGAATGAAAATAAGCTTTTGTATAGTTGCTGACTTTGAATGTTTTTCCAAAAAAGTACACCATTGCATTCCAGATCCATTGAAATCTTCAGAAACTCATGAAACTAAATTTGAACCGTGTGGTTATTCTTACATTGTTTTGTGTACCAACGATAATTACACAAAACCACCTGTGGTATACAGAGGAGAAAACGTCGTTGAACAATTTTTTAAAGACTTAGCTAAAGAAGAAGAATACATTCAAGACATTTTATTCGATTTAGAGGAACTGTTAATGAATAAGTCAGCTTAAGAAAAATTTAAACAGGCAACAAGCTGTTACATTTGTCACAGACCTTTTAGTAAGGAGCTACCTAAAGTAAGAGATCATGCTCACGTAGGGCTGACTGGGGATTCAGAACATCCAAACTATACAAACTTTCGTGGAGCTGCTTGTCAAAGGTGTAATTTAAGTCTAAAAGAACCGTCTTTTATTCCCGTTCTTTTTCACAACGGAAAAAACTTTGACACGCATCTGCTTTTACAAAAAGCTGAATGTTTTAAGGATGAAAAAATTTATGTTATTCCAAATAATATAGAAAAATACGTTTCATTGTCCATTGGAAATTTTCGTTTTTTACACACATGTCAATTTATGAACTCTTCATTGGAAGTTTTAGTAAAAAATCTAGCATCAGAGGGACTATCGAAATTTCCACAGTTTCGAAAAGCTTTCCCGTCAACAGATGTAGCTAATTTGTTGTTGAGAAAAAATGTCTATTGCTATGACTACATAGACTGTCAAAGCAAGTTTGATGAGGAACAATTACCACCAAGGGAAGCTTTCTTTAATAAATTGTTTGATGAACACATTTCCGAAGAGGATTATGAACACGCTAAGAAGGTATGGAAGACTTTAGATATGAAAACTATGGGTGACTTCCATGATCTATACGTATTAACAGATGTTTTGCTGCTGGCAGATGTATTTGAACATTTTAGAAACATGACGATGAAGAATTATGGGCTTGATCCCTGTCATTTTTTTACATCACCAGGACTAGCTTGGCAAGCAGCTCTAAAAATGAGCGGGGTTAGTTTAGAGTTAATTAAAGACCCTCTTATGTATAACATGGTTGAATTGGGTACCAGAGGTGGAATTGCAATGATAACTAAGAAATATGCAAAGGCAAACAATACTTATATTGATGACTTTGAGCCATCAAAACCAAGTTCTCATATTCTGTACACAGATTGCGGAAATCTTTATGGAGCAGCGATGAAACAACCACTACCTACTGGCTTGTTTAGGTGGCTACCAGAGGAAGAAGTGGAAACGTTTAATGTCCATCAAATAGGGGAAGCTTCATCCACCGGATATATTTTAGAGGTAGATTTGGAAAATCCAAAAGAATTGCACCATCTGCACAATTGCTATCCCCTGGCTCCTTCACACAAGAAAGTTGCGACAGAGGAGCTTTCAGAGTTCAGCCGCAATCTGTGGAAAGACCTTAATGGAGAAAAGTCTTCCAGAATTATTACTGAAAAACTAGTTCCAACGCTAGAAAACATAAACAAGTACATCCTCCATTATAGAAATTTACAATTATATAGTGAGCTTGGAATGAAAATATCTAAGATTCATCGTATTCTAGAGTTTCATCAATCACCATGGTTGAAATCCTACATTGACTTTAATTCCAACATGCGAAAAGAGGCAAAAAACGATTTCGAAAAGGATTTTTACAAACTGATGAACAATAGTGTTTTTGGTAAGTATCTACAAATCAGAATTCAAAGCTTTTAGAGAGATTAGATTTCAAATGAACATTTGAATGACAGCAAACAAATTAAAAAAGTACAAAGAAACAACTATGAGAATTAATCACATACATGTATTACCCGATGGTTGAAATTTTGTGTTTGGTAGTTTTGCTGTTAACCTCAACACAATTGTCAATGGTCAATGTCATGTGTTAAATCAAGTATAGGAGAGACAAAAAAAAAAACAAAAAAAAAAAAACAAAAACAAAGCAACAAAACCATATCTCTGAGAGATAGAAATCCCATATCTGTTAATGACCTGATGATGTCTCCCTCTATAGAATTGTTTGTTTATGTTGATTTTATTTGTTTTAGGAAAAACCATGGAATCTGTGCGTAAACATCGATTGGTGAAACTAGTGACAGACGAGTCTAAATTAATCAAGTACACTAAACAACCTTCATTTGATCATTTCCAAATATTCAACGAAAACTTGGTGGGAGTGGAAAACAAGAAAGTTAATCTTTTGTTGAACAAACCCATATATGTTGGACAGGCTATTTTAGACTTATCCAAGGTTATCATGTACAAGTTCCACTATCGCGTGATGAAACCATTATATGGAGATAATATTAATCTACTTTTTACGGATACAGACAGCTTATGTTACGAAATTTTCACAGAAGATATTTACAAGGATTTGGAAAACATTAAGGATCATTTTGACTTTTCTGATTATCCGGTGGAACACAAGCTACACTCAACTTTGCATAAACGCCAGGCAGGTTTTTTCAAGGATGAAATGAAAGGTATAGTTTTTTTTTTATTTTGTTTATTTCAATTTAACATTTCAAAAATTGCATATTATTTTGAAAAATATCAGCATAACAATTTGTAATGAAAAGTATAGTGATAGTTATTTTGTTAAATATAAACATTGTTAAATGTAAACATTTACGGATGAATATCATTCCATCCGTTTTTTATACGTAGCTCAAACCATCCGTAAAACGTCCGTATTTCATCCGTTTTTTATCTGTATCATGAAAATACCATTTTCACAGAAAAAATTCCCGGAACCCCTCTAAAATTATCTCTTGATCATTTGGAAACAAAAATACAGGGTATTTGAAATGATACGGATGAATTCCATCCGTAAACCATCTTTACTACGGATGATTATATATGGATGAAAAACGTCCCTGTGCTCGAATTTTCGGATGAATTTTGGATGAAAACATCCGTAGCTATTTTTCCTGTGTACTTATAGCTTTAAAACCCAAAATCAGCAAGAATTAACGTTTCCAAGGTCAATAACTCATATAAAATTGAAATGAAATATTGAATTTGCAATTTGCAGTGTCATTTGTAATGTAACCAGCCATTTTCTACAGAAAAGATACATCAATCTAACAAGGGATAATATAAATTCAATAAAAAAAATACTAAAAAAAGGACACTACAGTGTTAAAACTATATTTAAAACCAGCACGCATAGCACATTTTTTGTAATAAAAACCACTTGACAACAAACCTGTAGCATTGTATCAATCAGCACAAGTTGAATGCAAGATAACATTTTAAAAGCTTTTTTGCAGTTTTAAATAATCAGATTTTTGTATTCTTGTGTAATGCATTGATGTAAATATATTTTCATAGGTATTTGAAGCTGAAGCTGTCACGTTAGAATAGACAACTAGAAGGCAATCTTCTAACAAAATGGTTTAGTGCTAGGGAGTGGAGGGTGACAGCTGTGGGGAAGCTGTGCAACAACTTGCTGTTTCCAACAGAACTGAAGACAGCAGCATGGGAAATTGAATGAGAGGAAAGCCATCACAAAATTTGAAAGTGAAAGGGACCTCAATAATCCACACCTTGAGAGATCAGATGAGGATACAGATGGCGAAGAACTCCCACCCCCAGAAGCAGAAGGTGTGTCAGCTAGTAACAAAAGAAGTCATGAAGATGGTGAAGATGATAATAACAATTTGAAAATATTAAAGGTTGAAACTGGGGAAGATGATAAGAGGAAAGTGATTGTAATTGATGATGTGGACGAGATTTATGTTTCTGATCCTGATGAGGCAGGACCCTCGACTGCAGGTACTAGCTCCGCTGCCGGACACTGTTCCAGAAGAGGTACGGTCGAGATTATAAACTTGGCTCTGATTACAAAGCGACTTTATGACGAAGACGGTGTGGAGACTATTGTGAGAGAGCATAGGGCCAGTGCAACCAGCCAAATTGACATTAGATCCAGAGATTTGGTAGATTACCTTAATTACTGGGAAGCAGAGATCTTTCAGCATGCTCAAGGAAAGAGAAGGCAGTATTCGGGGAATGCCAGGGTAGTGGTGAGAGACTCTGGTGATGAAGACATGTGAAGAACATTATTGTGTCCATATTTTTGTTGATTTACTTGCATTGGGTCCAATGTTGGTACCCACCTTTTGTTCATTATTGTTATTTTAACACGACTTTGTACGGGTCAAGTTTTGGTACACATTTCTTTTTGTTCATCACGACTACCTATGGGTCCAGTTTCATGTGGATCCTAGCATAGGTTGTTGTTTTTGGGGTTTTTTTAGGGATCCTAGTTAATTCGGTATCCTTATTTTTAACCTATCCGTTCTAAAGAATATGTCAGGGATCAATAATTACCTTATGTGTTCAAGAGTTTATATGGTGCTCATACTATACTAGTTTTTTTTAATGTTACAAGCGCATAATATTAAGTTTTTCTTGTGCCAAATTCACTAGTCAGGTTGTGATGTTGTAAGTTTTTTTATACTTGAGATTGTCTTTGTTAAAGCGGGTAATATTTTCAATGTTAAAGGTGTGTTATTATAATCCTGTTGTTAGTATTAACATTTTTATCATGTTAATTTCATATTTTTGCATATTGCTCACTGAACAGTGGAAGTTCAGGTCTAAGCGGGGGGCTGTGTAGTGAATTTTGCTTACAGTCTTTCCACCCTTTTCCTATAATCATGGATAATTGTGTTTAAGTGTGTACTTAATATGCTCAAGGTTATGAAAGTTGTAAAGTTCATAAGATTTCATCATTGATAATTTTAGTTAGGCTAAAATTACTCATTTCATGCTGTTTACCAGTAAAATTCCAGTATTTCATCATTTTAATTACCAAACCATATGTGTTGTGTTAACTAGGTCAGTAGGTTACTCCATGGGTCCTGTTTGGTACCGTGGAGGTCCTACTGGTACAAAATAGGGCCTGCCTTAGGTATCTTTTTATATAGATCAGATCTGTATTTTGTGAATAGTTGGAAACGTGACTAGAGTCCTTTAAGGTGTCCTTGTATCCTTGTTTGGTATGCTTTGAATCCTTGGCACTCTAGATTATAGATATTAGATATACTGGAGTCCTAGTAGGACAAGTCCTTGTGTATATTGCATCAGAAAAGTATTTCATCAGATTTGTTGCATCAGAAAGTGTTATTTTCTTTGTTTATAATTAAGTTATAAATAGAGAGTTTTCTCTTGTTCAGGGGCTCCATTTACTTTTACATTATAACTGTTCCGTCCGTTTATTACTTAAGTCCTGATCTGCGTATCAGCGTTACTATTGTAAACGATTGTAGACTTTACTTTTATTCCATAATACAAGGATTTATTTTACTACGACTTTCATTCTTGTGAAAACAAGTTGTCAGACCTCACGGAGAACCCATATTACTTTTTATGTGACCAAGGACCCTCACCACACGCTACTGAGGGGAATTGAAAGAGAGTGTTAGCACTGTGTATCTGTCGTCTTAAAGATATACCAAAAGGACAGCCTATACCAATACAAACTTGTGCATTTACCACCCAGCAGCACCCATCTCTCTTTTTCGTCACAGTATCTACATTATAAAATAATTTTTTTTATAACTGTTTCTTGATGGTATACTTTTCAAACCTTTGACCGTTTTCTTTTATTTTACCGTGTCGCCATCGTCATATTTTTGGTTTCAGTCATACAAGTTTGTCTAAATGTCTATCACAATACTAAAACAATGATATACTCAAGTGGCTTGAATATTTGTGAACGTGTGTCTACCTTAACATGAAAGCGGAAAAGAAAGAGAGTTCAAGAAAATTGGATGGAAGTGAAATTAATGTAAGTAAATGCAAAACCGTGTGTCTCCGGAATGATTCAATACCGAAAGTTACCATATATATAACGAGTCAGAAATACATACGTCATATCTTTTGTAAAAGTTGTTTGCACAGAATAATGATGGGATAACCTTTCAATGTTGTTGTAAAAAGTGTTAGAAATTTATGTGCACTGTTGCCAGAAAGCAGTATAGCAGCAGGAAGTGGAGGAAATGGGAACGTTGCTCCCAGGTTGTTGTCATCACTCAAGAAATTTTACGGAAAATATCATGTGCTTGTATACAATTACGGGATTTCTATCTCTCAGATGAGCACAGATGTTGGTTTGACATAGAGTTTTTTAATGTCATCCTTTCCGGATTTGACCAACACTTAATCGATCTTTGGCAACGTGACGGGTGTGCTATAGCAAGCAGGAACTGCTTACTCTTCCGGAGCACCTGAGTTCACTCTCGTTTCGACTTGAGTTCGCGTTGCTGAATGCGCTTTTGTTGTTATGTGTGTGTGTGTTCTATGTTGTTATGTGGTTTGTTTTGTTGTGATGATTTTTTGTCTGCCGGTTTTGTCTTTGTCTTTACGGTTTTATGATACTGATTACCCCTTTGGTACACCTTTGTCTCTTACAAGGCCAATCGGGTAGGAGAGTTTTGACTGCCACTGGAAAAAGGAGTGATGGGTAGGGACGGGAAATTTAGCCTCCTGCATGGGAATCCTACATGTCCTACTCTTACCGATACCTGCAGCATGGTTCTTTAACGTGCGAGGCACGTGACCTCGCACGTGACATGTTTTCCAACACGGTGCACCACTATGGTTTGCGGTCAGGTTATCCGCATTATTGCCTGACGACCCTGCATCTCTTAATGTCAGGGCTGCCACATTCAACTACCTGGGGCACACATCCCTGTCCGAATTAGGGTATGTTGCCTCTCCCGTGAGATTTTTTGAATGCCTTTTTTACATCAATAGTCTATTTGCCAAATTTGTGTATGTATAGCTGGGTGTCTGTTAAAAGAGAATAGATTTGATAATGGTGTATAAATGATGATGGTATGTCCTTTGGGTACTTTTCCGGTCTTGTTTACAAATGGATAGAGTGATGTCACGTCATAGTAGTTGATACTGTTTTCTTCCGCCTCTTTGTATAGAGTGAGGGCCTCTGTTCGTCCACCATAAAAGGCTTCTCGTGGTTCTAAGGCAGGGATCATCTCTTAGGAGTTGACAAAGTCGCAAAATGTCGTATCATTTTTCAGCTCTCTCTCAAAGTCACATTCCCATTTCTCTATAAAGTCATATCCCTCTTGCTGCAGATAAGTCATCTTCTCTAAGGTCCGTTGATGTAGATCGTACATGGACATGTTATTTACGGTATTGGTAGTCTCTCTTGGGAAACATCTGGGACACCCGTGCCAGTAACAGCCGTGAAATTCATACACGGTTCCATCATGGTATCCATCTACCCTGTAGGGACCAATCTGTTTCTCTCCTTCGTTCTTGGCGTGTTGGATCTGTATGTCTTTTATTGCGGATACGTATTTTAACCATTTCATGGCTTTAATAGAGTGCTTGTGTTCTGGTCGATAGCCTTGCGCCTGGATGAGGCCAATAGTATTCCACCGTAGAAACTTGGATCGAAAGACCAGGCAGAGGCAATGGTGATACTGTTTTGGAAGGGGTCGATTGGAGTACCCTCTAAAGTGTCCATGAACAGTTGTCTAAAGGTTAAACAGGCTTTTCTCAGTACTTCATTTTCGGGAGTTTGGCTAAGGCCATTGGAAGGAAGTTGAGAGAATCTATCATCCGTATGCTGCAGTTTGGAATCGTTACAGACATGTTCTTGGCGCCGTTGGGGATTATCTTAGGTTGAATCTATGATGAAACAGGTATTGTAGAACGGGGACAGAGTCGTATCCTTTAAAGTTGTGGCAAATAACGGTGGAGTTGTTGTTGTTTCCGGAAAATAACCAGTTGCAAAAGTCGTTGTTGGCGTTGTGTCCCCTAAAAATGAGTTGATTCTGTCCACAGATCTCGCAGGTACTCTCTTCAGTTACTTCCTCCACCATGCATACGGTGCACACCTTATGGACCACGCTTAAGTTAGGTCGGTGTTCCATGGCTCCGCAGGTACTGGCTTTGCAATGTAAACCAGTTCCATTAGAATCCGGTTGGTATCCCGTATCGCACTCTACGAGGTCGTCTTGTGTGCATTCAAAATCAAAGAAGATGTAAGTTTGCTCTTCGGGAGGTTCTTTGATTACTATAGGCATCATGTAACACTGGTGGATTGGATCGCAGTACTGTTTACAGGATGGACAATACATCTCGTCACACTCATGGTCTGTTTTCCTTTTCTCAACGTTGACAGCGTGGCCACAGTCTTTACACTTGTAGTACCATTTACATGTTGAGTTGCCCTTCTTTGTCTGTTCCAAATGAAGTTGGAAGCACTCTTTTCCCTTAAAGTTCCGACCACATTGGCTACAGTTGATCCAGTTGTCTTCACAGGGTTTGTGTATCTTCTTACAAAGGATGCATGGGTTGTTGCATGCATGTGTTTCCTTGTTACTATATCCCTTTTTACACTTGTTGCAGTAATAGACCCTGGTCAAGAATCCTGCTATAGTGGTGATGACATCGTAATGGTCGTCATGGTGGTAAAGGTAAATTTTCTTATCAGTTTCCGGACCTTCGTAGGTGATTCTTTTGAAAAAGTCTTTGGAGAAAACGGTGATTTGGTATTCCGGCAGTACAGCTTGGAATTGTTTCAGTTCCTCGATGCCGCAGGGTCCATTTGGTACATTGGCTTTCTCGTGGAGTCGAAGGGCCAAGTATTCCTGTATGCGTCTTCCTTGACGAATGGAATTCCATTGAGGATGGTTATCGATCCTTGCTTTTGCTGTAACAATGGCCCAAGCGCAGCATAATTCGTCTCGGTTTCGGATCCTGATGAAACTTTGTTTGTCTTTAAGCATTCTGTCGAGATTTACGAAGTTGCATCTTTTGCGCCCGGATCATTCGGGAATAGATACGTGGAGGACATCTAATGCTAAACTTCCGTCCAATACAAACTCCTCATGAGATTGTAATACTCTCTCTTTTTCCTTTAAAAGTAGTTCCGTAGTCAGGTCCTTGAGTTGTAATATGGGAAGGGCAATCGGGAAGTCAAGGGAGTTGGTTTCAATTGTTAGTTTAACAAGGTCGTGTTCTTTCATCTCTTCTTCAATGGTTTGCAGGATGGAGTCGAATAACCGATGTAGTGTTCTTGTGATGGAAGGCAGGTCCGTGACTTCAAATTCTTTAAAATTGACGGTATAATGATTTCTCGAAGTTCCAAACTTGAGTATTCTTTTTTTCTCCTGCCGTTTGATGGTGTATTAGGATTTCGGATCATCCATGTGGAACGATTGCCCTGCTCCTCTTTGTCCATGTCTTTGCTGATGTAACTCTAAAAGGCGTTGGGTGGCAAAGGCCTGGTTGCATTGGGTACATTCGTAACCCATTTGATGGGGTCATGCGAGCTTGTAGATTCTCCCGCCTTGTAAAAGTCTTGGTGCATCTCGTACACGAGTAAGTCTCTCGGTGGTTGGTCCATCGTCTATGACGATGTAGCTGACTCATCTTCTCAAAATTGGCTTCACATTGGTTGCAGGTAAATTGCTTAGCTATCTAAAATAAAAATAACACAGGTAAGTATAAAATTGTCTATTGTTTCCTCTTTTTTAATTGTATACGTTTAGAATTATTTGTCGTCTATTGATTCCTTCTCTTTTTTAAATTATACGCCTTTCCAAATTATATATTGTCTATTGTTTCCTCCACTTTTAGTAGTATGCCTTTCAAAGTTAAGTTGGATATGTACGAATCCTACCTTTTCTCTCGTCGTTAAAACACGTCTGAACTTTTTGGTGTCTAATCGTAAAATGATTTGAGACAGAAAAGAGAATTAGAAGCTCATCAAAGAGAACTTGAAGAGTTAGAAGTCAGAAAACAAGTCGAGGTTGCTAAGGCTCGTTTGAGTGTTTATCAGAAAGCAGAAGATGGTATTGATAACGACAATGTTGTAGCTGACAATAACAATCATTTATCATTACCAGGTCTTGAAAGCAAAATAAATGCAACACTCAAGAATGATAAATCTCCTCGCACAACCAAAGTCAACTATAATGGTATACCAAAGGATAGATCTAATGTAACCCATCAAGACACAGAAATTGACTCTCTTACAGAAACGTTTGCTCAAACTCTTCAACTAAGCCGTCTACCAGTGCCAGAACCTAGTATATTTACAGGCGATCCAATTAAGTACATAGAGTGGAAAATGTCCTTTGACATGCTCATAGATCGAAAGGGAATACCGCCTTCCGAAAAGATATTTTACTTAAAACGCTATGTTGGAGGAGAGGCGCAAAAGGCGTTAGAAGGTTTTTATTACAGCGACAGTGCTTCTGCCTATGAAAATGCAAAAAAAAGGTTCTCGATGATCGTCATGGCCATCCCTTCATCACACAACGGGCCTTCAGAGAAAGATTGGATAAATGGCCCAAGATTGGTACAAAGGATCCTCAAGGTCTCAGAAACTTTGCAGATTTTCTTCAAGGATGTAATGATGCTATGAACTTTGTTCCAAGTCTCAGTGTGTTGAACGACAGTGTTGAAAATCAGAAGCTGTTAGCGAAACTACCAGACTGGGCAACTGTTCGTTGGAATAGAGAAGTCAACAATGCTCTTGAAACAACATATGAATATCCGCCCTTTTCCAAGTTTGTAGAGTTTGTAGTTAAAGAGGCAAAAATTGCTTGCAACCCAGTTTCATCTCTGTATGCATTACATGACAAGGATCCGAAGGTTCAGAAGGACAAACCTTTCACTAGTAAAGTGCGAACATTAACAATGTTTTCGGACAACAAAAATGTCAAAAACAGTAGTTACAGTACATCTCACAATACTGAAAACAGACCAATGAAGTGTACATATTGTAAAACCGAAGGACACTATATCGTCAAATGCTATGGATTCCTTGAGTTGACAATTCAGAAGAAACGAGACTTTATTCGTGAGAATAACCTATGTTATGGATGTCTGCGTTCTGGTCATCTAAACAAGGACTGCAAGCGAAAACACACATGTGGGACCTGCAAGAAACAGCATTCAACATGTTTACATGAAGAACAAAATCCAGTCAAACATGAAAGCTCAACTGATGTTAAGGATAGCTCATTTCGTGTAAGTCAAGATAGAGTTCAAGGCACGTCAATGATTGTTCCAGTGTGGGTTTCTCATAAAGATGATCCATCAAAGGAAATACTGACTTATGCATTATTAGATACTCAAAGTGACACAACGTTCATTCTCAATGAAACAGCCTCAGCGTTAGGTGTCGACATGAAACCTGTCAGACTAAGTTTATCAACTATGACATCACAAAACACAACGATCGATAGTTCTAAGATTAAGGATTTGAAAGTAAGAGCATTCCAATCTACAAAGTCGGATTCTGTCACTATTGATGCTGCATACACTAGAGACTTTATACCGGCCGAACGTTCACACATACCGGTTAAAGAGACGGTCAACGATTGGCAACATCTAGAAGATATAGGAAACGAATTACCTCCCCTACAGTCATGTGAGGTTGGTCTTTTGATTGGATACAATTGTCCGCAAGTACTAGCTCCAATAAAGATACTCACAGGAGGCAATACTGAACCCTATGCGGTGCAAACATTGCTAGGGTGGAGCGTTGTAGGATATTCTAAAGAAGCTCATGATAATAAAGTAGTCAGAATAGCACATCGTACTGTAGTAAAGGAGATGCCACTGTGCACACCAAGAGAGTTGATGAACATTTTAGAGAAGGACTTTAAAGACAATTCAACAACATCCAAAAAAGTATCACAAGATGATTTGACATTTCTTCAAATAATGGAAGAAAACATAACACAACGATCAGACAAACATCTTGAAATGCCATTACCATTTAAAGAACGACCAAATCTAGCAAACAATAAATCACAGGCAGTGCTTAGAATCAATCATCTGAAACGCAAGATCATGAACAATCCAAAATATGGAGATGTTTATAAGGACTTTATGAGAGAAATTATTCAACGTGGTGATGCTGAACGAAGGAAGGAAGATTCTGATCTGGCAAAACCATGGTATATTCCACATCATGGGGTTTACAATCCCAAGAAACCAGACAAAATCCGTGTGGTCTTTGATTGTTCGGCAAGATATGGAAATGCATCTCTAAATGACAATCTTCTAACTGGCCGGATCTAACAAAGGGTCTTACTGGTGTACTTTGTAGATTCCGCAGATACCCCATAGCTATCATGTGTGACATAGAGGAGTTGTTTCACCAGTTTTATGTTTCAGAAAAGGACTGTGAGTACTTACGTTTCTTATGGTGGGAGAATGGAGATTTAAGTCAAGAGCCAGTTGAGTACAGAATGTGTAAACATCTCTTTGGAGCAGCATCTTCTCCAGGGTGCGCCAACTTTGCACTTAAACACTTAGCAAAACTGTATGAAGATGAATATCCTCAGGCGTCTTACTTTGTACAACATGACTTTTATGTTGATGATTGACTCACCAGTGTACAATCAGAAACGGAAGCGATCAAGTTGGTAATTGACGCACAGACAATTTGTACCAATGGTGACATTCGACTACACAAATTTGTTTCAAACAACGCGAATGTTATTGAGTTCGTACCATTTTCAGAACGTGCAGTTGGCATGTACAATTTGAGTATGGCTTTAGAAACAATATCCGTAGAACGTGCTCTTGGAGTACATTGGAACGTTTCCAAGGATGTATTTTGCTTCGAAACCCAAATCAAGAATTCAAACCCAACACGGAGAAATATTCTATCAATTGTAGCGTCTATATTTGATACAGGCACTCTCTGTAATTCAAAATTCGAACACATCTTGGAATCCAGCATATTTTATGGTGGATTACTGTGAGGCTGACATTAGTGCAATTGAGTCTGCATTTCCAACAACAAATGTCCTCTAGTGTGCCTGGGAACAAGCCTTGGAAAGGAAGTCAATAGAAGGTAAATAACAGCAATTCATGTTCATCTACATGTTAAAGGATGGACTTGTATAAACATGAATGAATTTAATTGATAGCTAGGATTTTATCTGTTGCCAGTTTGTGGCCAGAGTTCTGGGAAGCTTTCTATGACCTTCACACGGCACTAAAGCCAAACTCTGAAATAATATTAAATTAATAATGTCTATCTTGTTCAATTGTTTAATTTTAGTCCAAACAAAGTTTGCAATAAAAGAAAACATACGCCTTGTCATAGAGGATGTATGTACCATTGATAACGATGACGCATTTAATGCATATCTACTATAACAGAATTGTACCATATCTCTGTATTATTTCTCCAGTGTATAGGTTAATTCATTCATTAAATACAGATCAACAAAGTTTTAATATCTGATACATGTGATATATTTTAAATTACAGACCTACAAGAACGACTAGACGGGAGAAACTGTTGAATGCCATACAAACCCAATTGAAGGGGCCTGGAAGCTTTAAGTTACTTTTATTATCATTTTTATTTTATTTTAATATTAAAAAAAAACATAATGTTTATTATATATTGCAGTGAAATATTGTAAATACATAAAGGTGATCAATTTTACACGTATTCCCCGACCCTCAAATGATAAAATACAATATATTCTGAAATCAATTGAGATCCCCACCCTATAACCATATATATGATTTCTCCTTATGAAAAGACAAACCATTAGTTCCAGAGGGAAATGGTTAGGGGGCATGACCAACCCCTTAAATGATAGAATTCTTAATATTCTGAAACCCTTTGAGATCTCCACCCTATAACCATATTTATTATTACTCTTTATGATAAGATAAATCATTTGGTTCCACATGGGGGTCTGATGGGGGTCATACCCCACCCCCACAAATGATAAATACTAAATATTCTGAAAGCCACAATTTGGTGGAATACGCATTCAAGGTTTGCCAGCTGGTATTCCAGTAAAATGCTTTCTTCAATCTGTGTTGTTTGCTCTATATGACAAGCATATTTTGTTCAAACTGTCTCTGGAAAACTTATTATTTTTCATTTTTAATAGAAATATATTTACTACCTTGGATGAGATCTTAGCACAGGTATCATCCAATGACTAACAAAAGGAGGAGGAAAAGAAATTAAGAAAGAGTTGTCTTTCATTGCACAGAAGAACAATTCAATCAGTCTATTTAAAATTTTAGATAGTTGTAAAGTAGTGAGTGAGTGAGTTGGTGTTTTACGCCCGTGCAACACTATATAGGTTATTTACAGGCGATGGACATGAAAAGGATGATAAAATGAACATGAGATGATAATGATAAATGAAATATGGAGATGGGGTGGGAAACAAAGGACCGGTAAATTTTGAAGAACCACAGGAAAAAGGGGAGAGGTGGGTAGGGGCGGAAAATTTAGCCTATGTGGTGCACTACTGGGCGGTCCACAAAGGGGTCTTTTACGTGCATGAAGCGTGGCACTCTCCACACACGTTGGCCCACTATGGTCGGCGGTCAGGGTTTCCGTATTATAGACCTGACAACCCCCGCGGACGAGGGCTACCCTATTCAGCCACCTAGGGTACACACTTGGTCGCTCTGTGGGCTGAGCACTGACCCGACGTCAGAATCCCAAGACCCTTAGTCGCCTCTTACGACAAGCTAGGCTCTGCTGCGGGCCTATTCGCCACCCGGGCCCCGCACGGGACAGATAGTTGTAAAGTAAATTAGAAATATCTTGCTAATTCAAATTAAACAGGTCGTTTGTTATCTGTTTTGTGTTGTATGACATATTTAGTTATAAGAGCAAGCGCCGTCTTTGATTATAGATAAAGAAAAAAATGAGTGATCAAAAATAATATAAAGAAACAATGCAACATTCAACACGATACAAATACCAAAACGAGTAAAAACGGTTAATTTGGGTATGCTATATATCGATATTTCAAGGAGTAACCTCTCATCAGTAGCATTTGAATCAAAACGTTGGAAGATCAAAAACCAAAACTATTGAAAACGAAAAGTACTCAAAACCAAAATGTTCAAATAAGGAAGCCAAATCCAGCACCGAGGATATCGACCATGTGCATTACAAGGAAAGAAACCTGGTGTTTTAAACAATTTTGAATTTAATAATCGGAAATTTCAACGACAAAAATATTAGACATTTAATGGTAAATTCGTGTCCGACAAGTCTGACGACCAGGCTATTAGTAAGTTAGTTAGTTAGTTATTGCTTTACTCCCAAGCAGCGCGAAAGAAAGAAAACTATAGCAGATAGAGAAAAGCTGTTGCTTGCTTAAATGTTTAGTTTTTTTAGCTCTACCAAAGTCTTAATAGGATCGAATTTGTCAGATGACCCTTAATAAGGGTTACGGCCCCTAAAATAACCTTTTTCATGTTTGGCCTTTAGAATGAAAACTATAGCAGATAGAGAAAAGCTGTTGCTTGCTTAAATGTTCAGCGCATAAAGCTCTACAAAAGTCTCCATAGGGTCGAAGTTGTCAGATGACTCTTTATAGGGGTTACGGCCCCTAAAATAATGGTTTTTCGTGTTTTTAGCCTGTAGAATGAAAACTATAATAGATAAAGAAAAACTGTTGCTTGCTTAAATGTTCAGCTCATTTAGCTCTACAAAATATAGGGTTGACATTAAGACCAGGTGAGCGATTTAGGCTCCTGGGAGCCTCTTGTTAAATGTTACTGTCAATATGTTGAGAGTTAATAATATTTCACCATTAGATCTGTCGTAGCTAAAGTTACACTACTCACTACAAACTAGGTAAGTGTGACCTATATTTTATGCATGAATGACTTTGCTTGATTTCTTGGTTAAGGTTCATATCTCAAATACTACATGTAAAAAGTCAATGGTATTTAACTACTAGATGTGTCTTGGGTAATGTGATACCATTAAATGTGACCTATATTTTATTCATGAACGAGTATTATATATTTATGTTGATAATATTTCAAGAAGGCTCATAGACACATTATATAGATTAACTTTAATTTTTATTTCAGTACAGCTATATGTTCAGGGATTTGGTGTTTGTCAAGAGGCCGGAAGGCGATAATATACTACCACGGTAGTATTGTTGGATACAATGGGTTGGCTAAAAGGCCAACCCAGTGTTTGATAGTAATATTGGGATCCAACATGTCCAAGGAACTGATAACGAGCTATCCGGTAAGTAAAATAATACTCTCGGGTAAATACAGCATATGATACAGATTTTGCCATGAATTTTATGAAAGAAAATGGAGTGAATAAACATGAGACTATAACACATAAATGTATATTAACTCAAACTGCAATAAATTTTTAGCTCACCTGGACCGAATGACATTTGGGTGAACAATTACAACAGTCATCTATCAAGAACATGGAATGCCAACTTAGACATCCAGTTTGTTACAGATGCATATGCATGTGTTGCTTATATTCTGTCTTATATAAGTAAAGCAGAACAGAGATGAGCGATTTACTGGAAACAGCACAGAGAGAGGCAACAGAAGGCAACACAGATGCAGCAAGTGCTATGAAGAAAATTGGTCATGTCTACCTTCATAACAGAGAGGTGTCAGCACAGGAAGCTGCATACAGAGTAACAGGAATGCATCTAAAGGAGTGTACAAGAGAAATTGTTTTCATACCTTGTGGAAGCAACATTCTTGAGTCTTCCCATCAGTGTTATTCGATCCCGTTCACATCAAGGAGGAGATGATGAAAATATATGGCTGACTTCTGTACACGAGAAATACCATGCCAGACCCAATAACATCACATTTAATGGCATGTGTTTAGCTGAATTCTGTTCAAAATTCAGATTTATTCCAAAGTCACAGAATCCCAAATCTACTGATTTGCTGCCTGTTTTACAATTGCTAAATGACCTTGGAAAAATTTAGAAAAGGAAAGAAGGAAAGGAAGCTATTGTACGATATCCACGTTTTAACGCTGAAAAAAGTCCAGAAGAGTATCATTTGACTTTAGCACAGTTGTTTCTGCATCACAGATCTTCAATTACACTGTCTGACGAATTTGATACCTTTACAGCTTATGTTAACAATGCTGTTTGGATGATCAACCAGTAAAAAACATCATTGATGCAAATAAATCTAGATTTGACCACAATAATGAAGAATTAGAACGAGCTTGGGAAGATTTGCAAGAGGGCAGGGTGAATGATGCTGGATGGGGTGAATTAGCTCCTGAAGCAGAGGTAGAACGCATAGAGATTGAAATGGAGCATCAGTCAGAGCCAGGCAATCCAGAGGATGAACAAGGTGAAATCCCTGGACTGAACATCAACAACAAACCAGCAGAAAAACAGTTTACCTATCACTATGAACCACCTGAAATTCCAGAGGCATTGATTCAAGATTCAAGTTGAGAAACATGAATGAACTGCAACGTAAAGTATTTTTTTTCTGTGAACAGTGGTGCTTGAAAGTGTTATGGAAAGACAAGCCTGAACCCTTTTTCATGTGTTTGGCAGGAGGAGCAGGAAAGGGAAATCTCATGTGATTAAATGTATATATCATGAAGCAGTGAAGATTCTTTTAAAGTGTTCGAATTCACCAGATTCACCAGACTCAATAGTTGTTCTGTTGACAGCGCCTACTGGAACGGCTGCATTCAACATTCAAGGCATGGCCATCCATTCTGCATTTGCAATTAATAAAAAAATCAGTCTTCCATATCAACCACTTGGCGAAAACCTTTTGAATACATTATAGCAAGTTTGATGATACTTTGAAAATACTTATCATAGATGAAATTCCAATGGTTGATCAGAAGATTTTGACCTATATTGATGGAAGACTTCGCCAGATTAAACACAATAAACAACATATCTGTAGTGGCTGTAGGTGATTTTTATCAGCTTCCACCTGTCAGAGGGTTTACCTTGTACAACCATTTGTGAATTTGTATGTAATTTGGTCTTTCTGTGCACATCTCAGCCTCTTGTTAAGAGAATTTTTAATATTTAAAATGTATGAGGCTGAGTTAACAATAGTATTTGCATTCAGAGTACTGGAACATGAATTTAGAGATCTGTTCAGAGCGTCACTCGAACTTGGTAGTGCAACAGCCATTTTCTTTTGATGAAGTGGAGGAAATGGGGACACAAGGCCAATCGGGTAGGAGAGTTTTGACTGCCACTGGAAAAAGGAGTGATGGGTAGGGACGGGAAATTTAGCCTCCTGCATGGGGATCCTACGGGTCCTACTCTTACCGAGACCTGCAGCATGGTTCTTTAACGTGCGAGGAACGTGACATTTTTCCCAACACGGTGCACCACTATGGTTTGCTATCGCCTGACGATCCCGCATCTCTCGATGTCAGGGCTGCCCCATTAGGCGGGATTTCAAAAAATTAATTCTGCACCCTTGAAATACTTTTAAGAGCCTAATAAATTCGTCCAAATTGTTGTTGATTTGGGTCAATCTCCTATCATCATCTACATGGGATATATAATGTGTTGATGGATCGTAATCAGTCAAGTCACAGGTACCCAGAAAAACACAAAGTTGTATTTCACCTAAGTACACCAGCTTGTTACCCAGGTTCTTTTTTAACCACTCAAGGCCTTCACTTGAGGATTGATCAGGTTTGTACCACAATCTAATCTTATTTTCTATAATGCTTGAACAGTGTTCTTTCAGCTTTTTAGCTTTGCTGTCAGTATTTATCACAGGTATGAGCTTTTTTGTACCCTGTGGAGGGTCAAGAGGGTCAAGAGGCTTTCTCAGGTATTTTTTTCAATTTGGCTTCTGTCATGAATGCAGAGTTTATGGTAGTGTGGGATGAACTAGAGATCGAGTAACTGTAAGTGCCAGTTCTGAACTGCTCAACATGAAAATATTTAATGGGATCTTTAGATAAACTGATTGATAAAAGTTTAAAATAGTTTATAGCATTTAAATGAAATCTGTGAATCTATAGTGGGTTAATATATGTAGATTTATGGACAAGTTTTTGTCCGCCATCTTTAATGGCTGCCAATATAGCGTGGGTTCACTTTTAGTTTGTTTCACATTTCGCACGTCTAATTTGTCAAATTTCACTTGAATTTCAGATAAATGTTTGGTATGACAGTAGCTGAAGCTTGTCAGATTATAGTTTTCCTTTGACACTCAAAATTATTGCATAAATTCTAAAAATTCTCCTTTTCCAAAAACCGCCACCACTTCTTCCATACCCGATCTTGATCCTGAACTTTATAATGAAATTCAGGATCAGAATTTTGAAAATGATGGTTTTTCTAACAAATTAATATTTACCTATGACTTTCGACCAAAATTTTTATTACCTCATATTTACTTACCCGCCTCTCAGGGAGAGCGGGTAAGTATTGTTTTTGCTTTTGTCCGTCACAGATTTTTCTCTGTTACTGACTTTCCAAGGCTATTATACAACCTAGAGAGCTCAAATTTTCAGGGATTATCTCTCCCAACTAGTGCTTTTGACGTATGATTTTATTTTTTTTTAATTATCCCTTTATTAATGAGATAATCACTAATTAAAATTTCTTTGTTTGAAAGTTTCTATAAATATCTTGTTTGTCGCTGGTAGCAGTATGACTGCAGTCGATCGATAACACATACCTGTGTTATATTTAGATACATAGATAGCGTTATCACGTGACATAGTACATTTTGTTTCCACGTGGCAAATTTTAATCAAAATGGCTGAGTCTGAAGGATCTCGTGAAGAAGGATACGACATGGATCTCGAAGAAAACAAAGGTAACAGTCGATTTATGCATAATTTATATATCTATACGGCAGAATCCCAATCAGGGTCACTTTTATGTAACATTTTTAGCCAAAAATGAAAGTGCTTTAAAGCTTCATGTAAACATAAAAAAATATTTTTTCAAAGAAAATGGAATAAGATTAAAGAAAGATGTGGCATGAAAGTATTTAAGACTCGTAAAATGTTGAAATAATATACTAGATCTATAAATGTATTGATAGTATTATATAAACATCATTCAACGAGCCACTGTGTTTATAGCAAACATTAGATTTTTTAATTTTTTTTTTTTGGGGGGGGGGAGGTAGAGGGATTTGAGCTCCTTTGAAATTAGAACATCTAAAATTAGTTGGGGATATGGTAATCTGTTCCAACACCAGTCCAGAGATGGAATTTAAAGGGGTAAACTGGCCGACATGTCATATTTTGGTCGCATTTTCCCTGACATGTTTTTAAATATGTACTTAGGAGCTGAATTGTGCAGCGTAGTGTTTTGGAAAGTTATGTGCATCACAAATATCAAGTGTAGACTAGAGCTGAGTATTGTGAGGAATCTCACGATACAATATGCATCCTGATATCACAATACGTTTCATTCTCAATGGCGATTTTGTAACATTATGACTTGCACCATATATGATATTGGCGTCCATGATTGGATGCGTTTGTATGATATAAAGCCGATTTTGGTATAGCGATTCTGGACCAACAATACGATGCAGGAATCGTCATAACTTTGGATCAATACATGTATATATTTGTAATTGATGCATCGGTTATGATGAGTTCTTTGTTGGAAGACATTTTTATATCTGTAAAATCACTACTTCCTGTTTGCTGATTCTTTGTCACTTTTTGCACTATACATTTATAAATTTACCGTTGAAGTTTTCCCGGCTTTGGTCAATGGGAATGATTTGAAATTTGTCATGTTGCTTGGTAATGATAAGTTTAAGGTTGTAAGAAAATTTTATTTTCATAATTTAACTAATAGTATATAAAAAAGAAGGAATATGGAATATGTGCCAGAAAGACACGAACCATATATAGACATGATATTTTGAAACAAAGATCAAATAGTGTGTCACTGCGTGTGAGGCGCTTTTCTGGATTAACCTTTCTCATACACGCAAGGGGTCGAAAAATTGGAAAACCGATAGAACATTTGAATTTAGAAATCCATAAAGCCAAAATATGTGTTCAAATTGACAAAACAAAACAAATTTATCAGTTTTTATAGCTAGCCAAAAGTCAAGATTAGAATGTCAAACTTCTTATAGTCTACTTCCTGTTTGACAATACTTTGTCACTTTTTGTCTCGCTTGCGCGACGAATGTCGCGAAAAGCGAGACTTAGGTATGCTGATTCCGGCGGCGACGGCGGAGGCGGCGTCCACAATTGTTAACCTTTTTGGTTAAGTCTGTTTAATGTGAAATAGTTATGGTACATCATTTATATTTGGTATGCAGATGCATTAGCATCGGTACCAATCAATTTCAAGAGCATTTTATCTGTATGCTCCTGCAGTCACGGTCCACTGACTTTGAAAGTTCTTACTGATTTGGCCAATGTTAACGTTTTTGGTTAAGTCTGTTTAATGTGAAATTGTTATGGTACATCATTTATATTTTTTATTATTGTGTCCAGCTGGGTCAGGCGAGACATCTCTCGTGTTAACAGTTTATTGCAGATATAAATTTTCCGTCAAAGTTTTCTTAAATTTTGCGTAAAAAATCAGACTTCGGGTGTATCATGCGGCTTTGGCGCAGATGATTTTTTACTTTATATATACTGTACTTATGTTTTATTTTAGACCCGGCATTGATAAGTACCATTGATTGTGAAGAGACCACCCCCAACAGCCCAACTAATTCAACAACTGATCTTGATCATGAGCCTCCCCCCAAAGTAAGTTTTCATGTAAATAGATCTCCATAATTTGTTTTCAATGCTACACATACTCATGTAAATAAATAAAGTGATATGGAGTAAATGTACACAAGACAAAATCCTGATTGAAAGGTTGTAAAGACAAAGAAAGGTCTTCAAAAATGGGCAAAAACTATTAGCGAGTTCAAACAAGCCCTAGTTCCGGTTTGAGAGGTATCCTTTGCTAAATTGTTGATAACATGACATCCATATTTTCCTCTTACAGATGCAGGGTTTTAGGGGACGACCATTTGATTCTGAGGGGGGCCTGGCAGTTTTTTTAAATAAATATTCTGGCCTGGCCAAAGCTGAAAATAAATATTCTGGCCCTCACCCCCAAGAAAATAAAATAAATATCCTGGCCCCAGATCCCATAGTATATTATAGTAAATAAAAAATAAATATTCTTGCCGCGAAGCGGCGAAAAATAAATTTTCTGACCGGGAAAATATTGAAAATAAATATTCTGGCTCGACCAAAACTGCCAGCCCCCCTCAGAATCAAATGGTTGTCCCCTTATCAACGAACATATATAATGACTGGCAAAGTTACCTTACCATCACTGGTAATCCTTGCCTGACGAGGACTTTACACAATAACAACAAAAATATACACATAGCTCTCATAAATATTTACAGGAACTCACATCTCTTATTTACATTGTCAGCAATCTGTATGAAAGGGAGGGACTCATCTTTTTTAAAGAACAATATCATCATACTGAACTTTCATTTTCATACAGGAGTTAATGCCTTTGTCATACATTTTAAAATTTCAACTGTTTTATTGCAGATTCAAGAATTACAGTACCATCTACACCTGGATCCATGGTGATGCCCAGTACGCCAGGTATGCATATATATACAAGTTACAACTTTTTTCTATGTATAGTTATTTTTGAATGCAACAGTGGTTATTGTGAAATATGCATTATGGAGTGAAAAAAACACAGTAGCATTGCTAGGAACAAAAATATACACATACATGTAGCTCTCATAAATATTTACAGGAACTCGCATCTCTTATTTACATTGTCAGCAATGTGTATAAAAGAAAGGGACTCATCTTTTTAAAGAACAGTATTATCATACTAAACTTTCATTTTCATACAGGAGTTATTGCCTTTGTCATACATTTTAAAATTTCAACTGTTTTATTGCAGATTCAAGAATTACAGAACCATCTACACCTGGATCCATTTCGATGCCCAGTACGCCAGGTATGCATATATATACAAGTTACACCTTTTTTCTATGTATAGTTATATTTGAATGCAACTGGTTATTGTGAAATATGCATTATGGAGTGAAAAAAATACAGTAGCATTGCTAGTTTAAAAAGAATGAATTTTATGCACACTGCAATAGGATTAATATTTTATTAGCTGTTAAACCTTTCAGCTTATATTTGTCCCTTTGAAGTTGCATTATATAATGATAATAAATTAATTTTAACCGCTTTCAATTAATTGCATTAGCAATGTTGTTGATTTAAACTTTAATTAAAACGTTTTGATGATTTAGACAGCCTAAAAAGTTTGTTATTTCTCCATAGATAGAATTTTCTAATCATGTGACCAAAATAGAGGTTCCAATTTATTGATTTAAAATTAATTTTCATCTTGTTAATTAACTGTTTTATGAATAAAACAAGTAACAGAAATTAATTTATAAGGAATGACTATAATCTTTCTTCAATTTTTTCGAAATAACCTTAAAAATTTGGAACATACTTTTGTGTAACCCGCTTCACAGTATGTGCCACATTTTTTAATGCTATTTCGAATAGACAGAAAGAAATATTGTAGTCATTTCTAAAATCATCTTTATTGCAAAATAAACAATTAAGTTGAATATTTGACCTCTCCATTATAATTACAGAGTTAACATGGTTTAAGCCATTAATGACTTCAACCCCTTTATGGTTAGTAAAATAACTACAAATATATGTGTTCATTTTATCTCAAAACCAAAAAATATGTGTTTCTGATCTCTTCTTTTTAATGTGGAAAGTCTGATTCTGACAGAAATTAAAAGCACCAGATTTATATTGCCTCCCATGGTGAAATTGTTTCAAAAGTTGTCAAGGTAATGTGATGCTAGATAGACCTTGGGAGATCACTGTCAAGATATATATTCAGTTTTATACGACCGAAAAAAAAAATTGTGGTATTATGGTATCGTGAACCCGGTGTCGGGGTCTGTGGACTCCGTCACGTTGGTTCTAGCAAAGGGATCATTACGAAATTGCTTGGCCGAGCTCTTTTTTCCCTGATTTTATTATAATTGAGTGAGTGAGTGAGTTGGTGTTTTACGCCCGTGCAACGCTATATAGGTTATTTACAGGCGATGAACATGAAAAGGATGATAAAATGAACATGAAATGATGATGATAAATGAAATATGGGGATGGGGTGGGAAACAATGGACCGGTAAATTTTGAAGAACCACAGGAAAAAGGGGAGAGGTGGGTAGGGGCGGAAAATTTAGCCTATGTGGTGCACTTCTTGGCGGTCCACAAAGGGGTCTTTTACGTGCATGGAGCGTGGCACTCTCCACACACGTTGGCCCACTATGGTCGGCGGTCAGGGTTTCCGTATTATAGACCTGACAACCCCCGCGGACGAGGGCTACCCTATTCAGCCACCTAGGGTACACACTTGGTCGCTCTGTGGGCTGAGCACTGACCCGACGTCAGAATCCCAAGACCCTTAGTCGCCTCTTACGACAAGCTAGGCTCTGCTGCGGGCCTATTCGCCACCCGGGCCCCGCACGGGACGATTTTATTATAAAGTTATGATTTTAGAAAATAGTATTTATCTGAATAAAGAAGTAATTTGACCAAGAAACAGCAGAGTCACATATTTTTTGGTTTCATGTTAATGAAAAGAAAAGTTATTGTTTTCAATTCTTTGTACTGATCTAGTGAGAAGATTTTCTGGATCATTACATTTGTTTGCAGTTGAGCAGTTTTATAGCTTATATTTTATTTACTAACAGAGTTGCTCTTATTTAAGAGTGAAAAAAAATCTTGTGTAAATGCATCTTGTTTATAAATCTCAAAGATGTGTTTAAAAGTATCAAATTTTATTTTTCACATAATACTTTTTTTCACTCTGAGCATTTCAGTAAGCCTTTAAGCTAATGGTAAATGCAAAAGACATGTATTTGGATACTTTGATGGAATAGAAACAGTTAAACCAAACATTAATTTGACCTAAGTTTATTTTACTGAAATAGCTCAAACCGATGTTATTTTACTTTTTTGGTAGACATTTACAGAAAAAATATCTCCTTGAAGGGGTAGAAAATGCACCCAGAAGGTGCCAGTATGCATTGAATTAAAATTATGCCTTGAAAGGAAAACAATCAAAATTTGTTTTATTTATTTGAACTGCACTTTCATTTAATACATGCCTATTTGAATTGAAAATGTACTCATGTTTGCGATGCATTGTAATGATAGCTTTAAATGTGTGTTTAAGGACTTTGTATTAAGAGTTAAGTTATTTTTCAGGTTAGGCTGTTTAAAGAATTTCTGTCTTGTTATGTAAAGCCAGAGGTTTTAAGAGAGAGTACATCAACAAAGCTGAAGAAAATCGATATCACATCAGAAAAGAATCTGTTGCCCCGTGATCAAATGTTTGTTGGTAGTAAAGCGAAACAGATTGTCGAGAATGGCAAGAAGGATGTTGAAGTGAAAGATTTCCTAGGAAGGGTACATTTATTTTTGTAATGACTCCAGAATAAAAAATATCTATTAAATATTTACTTCAACTAAAAAACTTTGTGGACTGTCCAGAACAGATATCTGAAATTTTACATTGTTTTAGAACATTAAGAGATTTCCATATCTAAAATGATAGAATCTATAAAATAGTTCTGAAACCCTTCCTTACTTGGATGGATTTTTAGTTAGCATTATGCATACATGTATAGGAATGAAACAGGGGAAAATTGTTTCTCTTTTTTGAAAGATACTTTTGGTAATGGTAATCTTTATGCAATTTTTTTTCAAAGTTGCAGGTAAATCTCAAGATTAATAGATTGAAAACAAGCTAATATATGTTTTTTTAAAAACTTGGCTGTGTATGGCTTGTTTTAAATTATATGCACATGTATTTATATTTTATTTCAATTAAAGATGTGTGTGTATCATGTAGATATACATTGCATTTGACTACTTGTATCTAACAAGTAGTCAAATGTAATGTATTTTTACAGTATTCATAACCCTTTGTTGAACTTTAACATAAAAGTTTTATAATATTTGGAATGCTTCCATTACAGGTGAAATCTTCATATGTAGCTTGTGGTAAGGTTCTGCAGGAAAAGATGCCCCTTGACAACATATTATTGAAATCAGTTGCAGCCATTCATCCAGACTGCAGAGGCCATTCTACATGTCAGAAATACCTTATCCGCTTACCTAATTTGGTCACAAACATCCTAAAAGATGAGGAAAAGGAACAATATGAATTAGAAGTACGTAGATACCAGACTGACGATAAAATTCCAGATTTGCAAGAGGACACCAGAATAGACCATTGGTGGGCAGACCAGAAATTAACAGAGAAGTATCCATTATTAGTTAAAATGGTAAAAGCAGTATTAAGCTGTTTCCATGGTCCACAAGTAGAGGCATCATTTAGTATGATGAATGACATAATTGATGGAAAGTGCAATAGAATGAACATTGACACCTACAATGCAATACAAAACGTTAAATATGGTATTAAATCAACTGGGATATCAGCCATACAGTATTTTAAGAAAAGAGATTTCCTCCATGATAAAGTAGATGAAAGCTTAGTAAAGAACATGCAAAAATCCTCAAAGCTTTACAAGGATGAATTGGAAGAGACAAGGAAACAAAAAGAGGACAAAATGACACAACTGCAAGTGAAGGTTAAGAAAACTGTTGCTAAAAGAAAAGCAAAGGAAAAATTGGAGGAAGCTACTAAAAAGGCTAGGATCAACCACTCCAAATCAATTATTGTCAAGAATTCCAAATCAGTAAAAGGAAAGAAATAACTATTAACATGTTTACTAATCAAATAAAATTTTGTTTGCAAAATTATATTCAGATTTTGTTCAAAATAAACACTTTAGTGTTTTATCCAAGTATTGTTACATTTCACTGTTGAGCAGAATACCATATATAACTACATGTATATATGTTTTGCTGGAACAGCCCTTAATGTATTTAAATGAAAAGAAATATTGCTTGCTTGCATTGCAATACGAGCTGGGGCTGCCCATGTATTTCACTTTGTCTGTCATCCACAATTTTTTTTCACACAAGAACTAAGAGCTTAATAGTATATAGTAATAAGTATATATGGTGCATATTGGAAAGTTAACCCAAGTGACACTGATGAGTTGCACACTGAAATTTGTGCTTATCCACCAAATGTTAAAAATTCTCTGCTTTACCAATTTTTAAAAAAAAATGTTAAAAAAGGTATAAAAAAATTGACTTTCCAGGTACTAATTTAAGTGTCAGGATTTTGCGAGAATGCAGGATTTTGCACCATTTACCCCAGAGCTTCTGGGGGCCTTACGCGGCCCCCAGACCCCCGGCCGTAATAGGCGACGAGCAAGCTCGTCGCGGCAGACGGCTATGCCGTCTGCATTTCAATTCCCCAAATTTTTTTTCCAGCTTTTTTACTTTAGCATTAGAATCATCCCTGTAAGGGGTCATCAGACAACTTCGGTCCTATGAAGACTAATGTAGAGCTAAATGAGCTGAACATTTAAGCAAGCAACAGCTTCTCTCTATCTGCTATAGTTTTCATACCATAGGCCAAAAACATGAAAAAACGTTATTTTAGGGGCCGTAACCCCTATAAGGGGACATCTGACAACTTCGACCCTATGGAGGCTTTTGTAGAGCTAAATGAGCTGAACATTTAAGCAAGCAACAACTTTTCTCTATCTGTAATAGTTTTCATTCTATAATCCAAAAACATGAAAAAATGCTATTTTTCACCTTTAAGGGGCCGTAACTCCTATAAGGGGTAATCTGACAACTTGGACTCAATGAAGACTTTAGTAGAGCTTTTGATGCTGAAGCAGTAGCGTGACATCAGATTTCATCTATCTCTTATACTTTTTTAATTACAAGCCAAAAACAGTAGTCTGACCCCCCTGGTCTATTTTTAGTAACGGCGGCCATGTTGTTTGGACAGCGGCCACCATTTGTGCAATCTTGGTAGAGGACATCCCATAGATGAAGTGTGCAAAGTTTCAAAGCAATCCCTTCAGTCGTTTCGGAGGAGAAGATTTTCAAAGAAAAGTTAACGACGACGACGGACGCCAAGTGATGGCAATAGCTCACATGGACCTTCGGTCCAGGTGAGCTAATAAAAACTGAAAATGGATGAAAGATAAATCTATGATGTGAAGTACAAATTAGGAAAGAAACCTGGAGACATACTAAGCATTTATTTCATAATTTCAGCTACTCAGCAAGAAGCTTGACAAGCCAGACCTTGGAAGAAAGCACATAGAGGACTTGTCAAAAGACCTTTTTGGCAAGTTCCTCGTCAGTGATAGGAGGCAGACAGAGAACCTGGCAGCAGCACTGGTAACTATTAGTTTTACATTTGCATTAATATTATTTAACATATTATGTACACTTTTTATAAATGATTTTAAAAATTCTTTATTAAGGATAGACGATAATGGAATGTAGAAAAATTGTACATAGACTTGACCGCACCAACATTAAATAAACATCAATTCAAACTAGAATGGCGGTCTTCCATGGAAGACGTATGTCGCCTGCGTCTTAAAATATTTAGTAAACAGGAAGTAGATGAGATACGGGCATAAAATCGCTTTACACCATATAGTAAACCATAGGAGGAATCCACATACCAAATACCATGAGGTTGTGACTTAATTGTAGTTTCCCGGAAAACTGCGATGGAAATTTTTGTGACACTGCAGGACAACGGATGTTGATAAAGTAACCCCTATATCATGTATATGTTGCTTCTGCAACACATTGTAGGCGACATAAAAATCACATTGGAAAACAGCCAGCGGCTAGCACTTCAAGTCTTCAACATGACCATGCAGCGGTCATTGTTCGCAGTATTGTCCAAGACTAAAATTACAATACACAAGATTCAATACCAATCCCTATATTATCAATGAAAGACCCATTTCTGGACATAGAACAATGGACATTAGAGTTGCAGGCAATAGATTTCAGGCATGGTCACGCATATGAAAAATGTTCTAGCTGCATATAAATATACATATATAATATGCTTTTATATTGCATATTACATGTAAGAAGCAAATTAAGAGGCACCAATGGGGCAATTCAAGTGACAAAAGTCCAAAGGGCAATGGCAAAATCAGTAAACCTTGTGAGATTTCTGAAATAAAGTGTTTTAGGTTTGGATATATATTTAGCCATTTTTTTTTATTTAAGTCTTTTTTTTAATCAACTGTTAAACTGAACATTTAAACGTATTGGCTTTTGTTTTGTGGAATAATATGTTCAAGTCTATAGTCTAAGTTAAGCATCAAAATATAAGTCCTTTTTCATTTGTTGACAGCGATCCTTTTGCCATGAAAATAGCTTACTCAGGAACCAGGCCCAACCACAAGAAGACATTGACTTTTGGGGCTGTTTCAAGAAGTACCTGCAGGACATCTATGATGATCCTGCAGAGGATAAATGGGAGAATATCCAAGAAAGAGAGGCAAGAAGAAAAGAAAGATACAACAGGTAAATGAATTTAATAAACACATAAAATTAATTAAATATGTCATCTTCAAGTACATTATGTCGATCTGTCTTTTACAACAGTGCTCATTATGAACTGCTATTGGTATTGCATAGTCTTAAAGCTAGACAGTAATTTTAAATATCAGATCATGATCACTGCTCCCTTAGTGACAGACCCTTAGAATAAAGCCAATTCTCAATTCTTATATAAGTCAACATACAATCATTATACCAATTTATCCACAACATTAATTTGGCCTCTTTAGAAACTAGACATTCACAACTTTGGTTCACCTATTTCAAGTTACCCTGGTATACCAATTTATAGTTTATTGCATCAGTATTGATACAGGGGATTAATGATGAGCACTTAAAAATTTAGTATGTTCTAATGTACAGAAAACTTTTTTATGTATATCTAAATCAGCCTTCAAAGGTCAGAGTCCACCAATATTTTCTATTTATTTATTTAATATCAAATCAAAAATAAATATATAACATACACTCTAATTTTTTTTATACATGTTTGTAATTACACAAATTTTCATTTACTTTTAGGAATTAAAGAGTGCCAGAGAAAGAACGAAGCATGCATGTACAAGGACCGGCCAAGAAGACTGAAAAAAAGACATTATAAAAGATTATTAATTTCGTCCATGATTACTTTTATAAACTAACATTTTATACTCAAATAAATTTTTAATTTTTCAATTTGTCTTTTTGTATTTTGCAGTGCTAAGATTTTACAGAACAGAGAGAGTTAGAATAAAATTATGCTAAACCATGTATAAAGGATTACTAATATCAAAATAATAATGTTTCATGCTAGAAGACTCAAAGGATGCTTTAGAAGTAAAGGTTTACAACACTACTATCTGAAAGTGCAAAAGGAAACAAAATCAGAATGATAAAAAACACCTTAAATACTTATATCACTATAAATGATAAAGATCTCGGCCAACAAGATGAAACAAAGATTCATCAGAGAATTAAGTTCTGGTAAAAACTTTTTTTAAACTCAGAAGAGCTCCTGCTGTGGCATCAAATGACCAAGGACCCAAAAGCTTTTTATGGGTGATTTCTAACTTCTGCAAGGCTAAAAATTACCAATGAACAACATTTTCAAAAAAAAATGTATTTGTTCAAAAGAACAAAAAAGCAGTATCATTTAACATAAAAATCTGCCCAAGAACTTCACGTGAATTTCATGTGAAAGCTACTTTCACTTGAAGTTCACATGAAATTAACGTGAACTTCGCGTGGAGCTCTTAACGTGAAGTTCACGTGGCAGCTCAATTAACACGAAGATCACGTTAAGAACTTCACGTGAAGTTCATGTGAAGTTCACGTGAACTTAACGTGAAGCCAAATCGCCTGTGTAAATAATAGACCATTCAAATAAAAAAAAATGGAGTTAAACCACAGGTACATATACATGTTATCACTCTAGTTATTAATTCAGATACATTGTATCATTCAATAGTATTATAATGTAAACATTAATGATTTCCCAAAAACGCACAAGAACCTTTAGACGTCAATCAACACCACTGAAACTTAACATTTACCATACATGTATACATAGCCAGAATTTTTCAGAGTTCATTACTAATGTCATCCAAAATATCCCTTACTTTAATCATGTTAATAATGCTTAACCAAATTTTAGTTTTAGTTTGTTTTTACCTACATTTTTGAATTTTTATTTCTGTATGAGAGGGGGTCCACAATCCCTCCCTAGCCCCCCCCCCCCGGTTACGGGTATGCTTATATCGTCTTATAATTTTACATACCGTTTCTTTAGGAGGCTGCACCGGATTGGTGGTTGTGATGTCACTTGAGACGCCAATGGTAGAGGACGACCTGGTTGAGGTGGTCTCGATGGCAGGTATGGTGATAATTGGGGTGGTAGACATAATGCACCTTCGTCCCCCAACAACTACATTTCGTGCCTTCTGAACCAAATTGCACTCTTAATATAGACATCCACATTGTCATTTGTTATGAGTGTTGATGGAGGGAAGAGTCGATCCAGGTGCAATTTTAGAACATTCACATCGTTTGTTAAATCATAGTTCTTTACACCAATGTAATCACATGTTAATTTGTCATCCTCTTGGGAACAACTTTTACTTTGGTGATTTAATTCAACGTTAGCATTCTTTAACGGAATACAGAGACATTGACACGCAAATATTATAAGGAAGAGCACTTGCCACATCGCTATAATTATAAACTGAACTCTCAACTGATACAATGGCGGGAAAGACATGAAAGAGGGATAAAAAGTTCCGGGAAATGAAATGTAGACTCGACCCTAGACCGTGCGGGGCCCGGGAGGCGAAAAGGCCCGCAGCAGCCATTCATATATATGAAGAACTAAGGAACAGAAAACATTTAAATGTGACACATGTACATATTCATCAACGTTCCAAGAGCAATTTAATGAGACACATACGGTTAAGATGATATTACATGTAAAGAGTGCGGAAAGTCCTTCGACAATGAGACTTCTTTGGGAGAACATCAGAGGAACCACAATAAAGAATACTTTTGTGATCTGTGTGGAAAACGGTACACTTCCCGAAAGGGGATAAGAGTACACAAACTGAATGTTCACAAAGAAATGAAAGGCAGACATACGTGTATATTTTGTAATAAAACGTTAAGTGAACTATCCCATTATACCGGTCATGTAAATAAACATCATGGACTACGTCCATTCGAGTGTTCAAAATGCAAACAGAACTTTTCATATAAATCAAATTTACAAAGACACGAAAAAACCTGTAAAGGAAATGACAAATTTACTTGCGATGTTTGTAAGAATGTGTTTACATCATTGGTTGTGTTGAAAGAGCATAAGGCAGGGAAGCACGCATCAACAAAGAGGTATACCTGCAAATGTGGCCAACTTTTTAGGTGGAGATCAGCATTGGGCAAACACAGGAAAAACTGTAATATTAACTAAAGTTCACTTGATCATTGTTATAATTGAAACTTATGATTGTACATGCTGTATATTCGATATGACAATCATAAAGCAATTAATAAAGTTATTGAATGTCTGGAATTTCACTGAGTCCATATCTCAAGAGGGACAGTATCAAACTCTCATCCCTTCTATGGTGTTGTCGTACCCCTGATTCCCCTCTAGCTGGTTGGTGTGGTGCCCGAACATCTACCTTTTTTTTCCGTGGGTTAAGTTTCTTCCTGTCTTCGATGTCAAAAATAAAGTGATCTCTGCAAAAAAAAAATATAATAAAATAATTCCATCATGAGAAAAAAACAGATTGCAATGTGTAAAATTGTGAATAAATCAGAGAGCTAATTGCCACAGTCAATTGTCAAAGCAAAGAAAGGTGGGCTTGTGAATCAAGAATTGCGTGAAGGACTAATTCAGAAGGACACCTGAACTACATGATTCCATCAATCTTTTACCATTCTTTGTAATAAATTAGATTGTGGCGCGGGTTCTGATGTGTTAAAAAAGTACAAGGACACCTGAACTACATGATTCCATCAATCTTTTACCATTCTTTGTAATAAATTAGATTGTGGCGCGGGTTCTGATGTGTTAAAAAAGTGCTTTGATGCTCTCAGACACCCTACCTTTAGTTTCTCTTTGAGTCATTGTTTGACTCTTTGGTGATCCAATTTGATTTATTACATTGCTTCTATACATCGCATCTGCTACCATATACAAAAGTCTTTGACAGAAAGCGATTTTTAGCACCTACATACAAATTGAACTTTTACATTCATCAAAATCCTATCCCAAAATCGGCTCATTCGCCTCTTAACACTTCGGGTATCAACACACTCTAGTCTTACTTCTTAAATTTATCATTATGGATATGGAAATAACTTCCGCCCAGAAACCACCAACTTACAGTGATTCTCCTAACCTGGAAAACCTTGAGAACAATGATGAACTTGATCTGTTCGCCCCTGAAACCAACATTCAGGAAGTGCTCCACACCGGCGAGCGAAAAATGAAGGACAGATATAGGGTAGCAACCTTAAAGGAATCTCTATCGTTCCACAAGTCCAAATCAACAGTTCCAGGATTCATGAACATAAATCTCAGATTCAACCTTGGAGATGGAGAAAATGATGTCAACACCTTTGAATTAACAAAAAAGGAACTTGAAAGGGAATTTGAAATCAAATTCATGGATACCATGCTTAACACGTGTACATCCATCCTAGATAACTCCATGAAGGAAGTCTATGACTTAAAACACTCTGCCATGAACTCTTTGGACATACACGAACCCGCCTCAGGTTCAAAGAGAACAGAACTCTCAACCAAGTTCGAAGAGATACTAACAAAATACAAGAACGAACGTGCTTTGTTCGCTTCAAGAATTAGGAAACGCCAGGCAGAACCTGAAGACTGCCCCAAAACAAAGAAGCAAAAAACCACTAACATTGACCACAAAGGCATACATCATCGACGCAGCTTCAACATGCCATCGCATTCCAGCAAACGCCACCATCACAAGAGAAAGTGACACTCTTACACAGTGACTTTTACAACACGATAAATTCTCGATTCGGAGGATTAATTTAACTTTTTTACCAAGTGTTCAACTTTTTTATTATATTTTTGTAAACATTTCATTTGGGAATTAACACCCTCCTAAAGTAAGTTGTCAGCACTTTTTCTTTGTTTTGACCACGCCTACTCAATAAAATCTTTACTGATTGGTCGTTGTCACTTTATCTATTTTATAAATTGTTATCTACTCACACCTTGCTTCACTAGCATGGGTAATAGACGTACAACACGTAATTCTAAAGCCAGAAGGCTAAAAAATCACAATAAGCACAAAGCTGACCTCAAGCAGAAATTCAGACTCAACTCTGCTAAGAAGCATATAATGAACTTTACTAACATCAACCTTAGCAACACAGAAATCTTAGCCTTAGGCAAAGGTTTAAAGTTTATTCCATACTCAACCAACAAAAAATGGAAAACAAACTTACTGAACGATTTTAACAAACTCCGTAGAAAAATGAGATGTAAATTTGAACTATATCAGGGTATCGACAAACCATTGCACCCATTTTACATCAATTCGAACTACCTACCACCTTTTGCTAATAATGCTATTGAAAATTATATTTTCAACACAAAATTAGAACTAGACAACCTCAACAGTTCCACGCGATTTAGCAATCTAACCAAGGCCGAATGGTTAGCCTTAAAATCACTCAAACAAAATGATGATATCATCATCAAGAAAGCCGACAAAAACAGCACCATTGTTATCATGAACAAAACTTCTTATATACAAGAAGGTCATAGACAACTCAGCAACATTCACTATCAAGAAATACTTAACACCAACACTGAGGAAATACGCCTACTAGTAAAACATTTAATACACCACATGCTCAATACAAATCAAATCGATAAAAATGACCTTCAAATTTCTTAACAACGGTCTAATCAACAACAGCTGTGGCAGGCTTTATCTATTACCCAAAATTCATAAATTACCTATTGATATCATACATAATTTATGCACCACCATCGACAGGTCTTCTATCCAAATACCAGGAAGACCCATCATTTCTCAGTGCGGTGTTCCCACTGAACTCATAGGTAAATTATTGGATTATTTTTATTACCAGCAGTAAAAAGACAAGATACCTTTATCAGAGACAGTACCGAATTCATCAATGTAATTGAAAACACGATCTGTCCTGAAAACATCATCCTCTGCAGCTTTGATCTTAGCTCCATGTACACAAACATGAATATCAACGAACTTCTGGATGTCCTTAACAAAACATACTCAAACTTGAACCAAAATGACTATGTTATCCCCATCATAGGTAAAGCATCCTTCTTAGAAATAGCAAACTTGGTTTTACGCACCAACGAATTCGAATTCGCAGACCGCAAATTTGTCCAGCGAATAGGTTGCGCAATGGGGGCAAAACCTAGCGGGCAAATTTGTGATCTAAGAGCCTACGAATTCATTGAAAGCACCCTAAACAAATTTAGCCACAAGAATGATGTCATTCTCCACAAAAGATTTAAAGACGATGGTATAATTTTATTCAACAACACTCTCGAAAAATTACAAGAATTTTTCTATTTAGCCAACAACGAACACGACCTACTCAAATTCACCTATGAGCACTCTACTACCTCAATTGATTTCCTAGATGTCACAATCTACAAGGGCGCTAGATTCCTGCACCAGTTGCTCGGGCCAATTCTCATAAGATTGTTCTCTACTGTAAAAATACATCATGTCTTGGTGAACGGGTTTATAAGAGAAAGGGTTGTAAAAACAACACACGGTATCCATTATCTCACGATCTCTCTAATGAGCTCAAATTTCCAACCCTCTATATCACTCAACTCGGATGTGTCGTACAACTGCTTCAACTGTCGAAACAGACTGAGACCAAACTTAAACAACAGCATATATATCTCACTGTTGCTGGAGGCAAACAAAACTAAAACATGTAACTGCTTCACCTTCATAATCCTAATAAATGAGACAAAAAAATGGGTTACAGACTTGGCTGCTCTCTATATATCACCAAAAAAAAATTTGGGTTACAGACCGACAGACTTGTTGGGCTCTCTATATATAACAAAAAAAAATTGGTTACAGACCGACATACTTGTTGGGCTCTCTATATATCACAAAAAAAAATTTGGTTACAGACCGACAGACTTGTCGGGCTGGCTCAGCTCCAGGGCTAATGGGTTCCGGACTGGCTCAGCTCCCGGGCTAATGGGCACCGGCGGACTCCGGACTCGCTCCGGGGCTTATGGGAACAGACATGTCGGGCACGCTCAGCTCGCGGGCTCAACGCCACTCTCTATTTTATGACTATTTTATATAACACCGCCACCGCCTGCTGTGCGCTTATCCCTATTACACTACTACTTCAACGAACCCTGCTGCAGGTCTCGGTAAGAGTAGGACCCGTAGGATCCCCATGCAGGATGCTAAATTTCCCGTCCCTATCCATTACTCCTTTTTCCAGTGGCAGTCAAAACTCTCCTACACGATTGGCCTTGTGTCCCCATTTCCTCCATCATGATTTCATGTTCATTATATCACCATTTTCATGTTCATCTCCCGGATATGTGAGTGAGTTGGTGTTTTACGCCCGTGCAACGCTATATAGGTTATTTACAGGCGATGAACATGAAAAGGGTGATAAAATGAACATGAAATGATGATGATAAATGAAATATGGGGATGGGGTGGGAAACAAAGGACCGGTAAATTTTGCCGAAATCGTGCTGCTAGGGAGTAAAGCAATAACTTACTAACTAACTACCTACCGCATACGTTGTATGTTTAAATAGATTATTTTCACGAATTGAATAAACTGTACATCCGACAAATAAAAAAAAATTCAAACAAATTCTAAAAATGTTTGTAACTTGTAAATGTTCAAATAAGCAAACACTTTTTATACACAGCGTTCACAAAATTTTACAAATTATAGATTGTATTTTTTGCTTTTTCTCGTTATAACCAAATTATTGTATTTTTTTCACATTTAGATTTCGATGTTTTCAAATTATTTCTTTAGAATCTACTTTGTCATTTGATGTCACAATTTTAATTATGAACTTAATAAACGCCATTCTCTCAACCTTTGCCATTTCAACTTTATCAAAGAAGCTTCAATAACTTAATACAGCTAGTTAGGTAGTCCGAGATTGCTCTGACGTCCTCCGCATTTTTTCCAGCAAGCTGGTGCCGTGGGACAAATGAACATGAAAGTAGTGATACAGTGAACATGAAATTATGATGAAGTGGAGGAAATGGGGACACAAGGCCAATCGGATAAGAGAGTTTTGACTGCCACTGGAAAAAGAAGTGATGGGAAATTTAGCCTCCTGCATGGGGATCCTACGGGTCCAACTCTTACCGAGACCTGCAGAAAGGTTCTTTAACGTGCGAGGAACGTGACATTTTTCCCCACACGGTGCACCACTATGGTTAGCGGTCATCGCCTGACGACCCCGCATCTCTCGATGCCAGGGCTGCCCCATTTAACCAACTGGGGCACACATCCCAGTCGCTTTGTGGGCAAAGCGGCCTGCCTCGATGTCAGGTTTCTGAGCGCTCTTTTAGTGGACTTTTCCCGACAAGCTTACCGTTGCTGCGGGCCTATTTGCCACCCGGAACCCGCACGGTATAACGAATTTTGGCAATTTGTAGACATTTGTGATATTTTGATGTAATGAGGCACTATAGCTGTCAACTATAATTTTAACAGAATTGTTTCTAAATGCCCTAATAATATAGTTTACTTTAAGTGAATATCAATCAGTCTTTTTACGATTGACAGGGGGGCTCATTAATTTTGACCATAATCATTTAAGATTCTATTGTCAGTCAAGTTGTTTTGGTCATCATTTACCTCAACATCATCCCCATACAATAGTTGATTTTCGCCATACTCGCCGTCATCATCGTATATTTCATTGACCTTCAATGCAAGCTCTTTTAATTTATTGTCAGTTTTATATTCTGTGGCGTAACCAATGATAAACACTGAATGTCAATAACCCGATGAAGAGCCCCACTGGTATAGCTATAATAGGCCTGACCGTATGAGTATTTTTCTAATAATTAAAACAATTTAAAACAATACAAAGCTAAGATTCACATAACAATGTTGTCAAATAATCAAAACAAAAAACACAAATTGCTTATAAAGAGTGATAAATTTTATATCAATGTAAAAGCAGGTGAAAAATCTGGAGTTTTTCCCCTCGCTAATCCATGTTTTTTTTAAACTGTTTTCATAAAGTCTAACTATGTTAACTGATTCTTTCCAATTTAAATTTGTTACTTTTTATACTCTCTTACATGTTGTCTGTGTTTGTCCCGTTCTTGTTTGTGTTTACTGGTTTTGTCTCTGCCCTTTCGGACTTATGACATTCGGATACCCCATTGGTTCCTCTGCTTCTTTAATGACAAGTTAATTGCTGTTTAATGGAACCATATCAAGTAATGTTTTAATTTGATTATTTTATAGGAAGTCCAAGAAAAAATGTAGACACATGTCTTAGTGTTGCCACTTACCCAGAAGAAAACCTGGTTAAACCCACCATTTCGTTTTAAATGTCTGTACCAAGTCAGGACCATTGCGATCCACCAATTCTCCGGTATGACCGATTCGTTTTTGTCATTTTCTCTGAACAAGGAGATTGATCATTGAAATTCGGTAGTTTTGTTATTATATTTATTTGGTATTTGCTTCGATATTTTTACTACATATCAACATAAATATGTCTAAAAGCATACCACAAGCAGTGAGTATTTAAATGAAAATATAAAATGTTCTCATGAAAAAGAAACATGCATGCAGGTACAGCCTTCATGATTTAAGTAATTATTTATTAACATTTAAAAGACATATGTGCTACATGTATGTACTTTCTGGTAGCAGTGGTGTAAACTTTTCTATATTTTTCTGGGTCAGCTGTGAGGCTCTAGTATGGAAATCAATGTAATTTCTACAAGCTCTGGAATAACGGAATCAGCTGTGACACTAAAACTCAATAAGTTGGAGCCGATGGAATGTTGCCACACAAGAAGAGGAAGTTTACAATTGTAAATTTTGAAGTCATCAAACTAAACTGTGCAATGAAAAATTTTGATTTCATTTTCATTGTTTTTAAGAACATCTATCATTAACAAGTCATTACCTATGTTAGCAGTATCACTTATAACATTTTTTTTCAATTTCAGCTATTTAAGGAACTTCAAGGGATAAGAGATACAGAAAGGGGCCCTTACCTGGAAGAAGCCCTAACAACAATTGTTGCCCTAAGTTTGAAAAATGCAGGATAGGAAAAGGGCCAAGCTGGAAAGCTGTTTTGTACAGCTTTCCAATTACAACACCATTCAAGAATGCAGGTATTATCATTGAGATTACATGGAAGGAATATACCAGTTTTTAGGTGCAGTCAGTAGTTATTTTACTTTCTACGCTATAAACATGATAGATTTTTTTATTGAAGCTATAGTCAGGGTGTGTATCACTGAATATCTGTCTGTTCCATTCTAATATCGAAATGAATGTCAATAAGTCTTATCAGACAGTTTGACTTTGAGAAAAGGGTTAATGTTTCAACGACCTCCAGAGAAACAGGCTCCACAGCATCAACCAACACCGATTGCTAACTTGGATGAGAAGCCTTATGTCATGGTATGATTATCTTGGTGCATATTTAGTCCTATAACATAATGTGACGGGTTCGTCTGATAATTATAGATAGGGTGGATTCAAATGTCAAGTACTCCCTCGAATATGCTCCCCGAAGGATTAAGCACAACAAAGTGATCTTCAGTTTTCGAGTCAGCCCTGGTTTCAATAATTTACTCGTATGCACGTTAATGATTTATTTGCCATTCATACTACATGTACACATACATAGTTTTGCATAGAACACATTCAATAAGTTTCATTTATCCAGCAATAAGTCATACAATCACAATAACATGAATAATGCAAGCAATGGGTTACCCTTGTCAAGTGCTCAATATTCTCTATGTTATACTATATAAGAATAAATCAACAAGTGTAGACTTTATCTAAAATAGCGTCATATTCTCAAAAGCGTATATTTTCTAATATTCCGAATTGAGAACTATAACCTTCTATTAACGCTGAACGCTATGTTGTCCAGCCTAATGTTTCTCGGAATTAAAATACGGCAATATAAAACGTCAATCGACTTTCGTGTACCCGTTTATAATTGAGCTTCAAACTATTCTTATGTGTAAAAGAATAGTCTATTAATCTTTAAATAGAAGTAGTTCTAGTTCTTCGGAAATATCCATGAACAAAGAATTTACTAAAAACTAGCTTTATTGAACCAGGAATTTGGTATTTTATTGAGCTTTTGGTTTGGAACCTCTTGCCTTAGAGTTCAGTCACGACCAACCAGATGTCAATGAAAATCGAGCTTATATACCGAGAGGGACTCAAAAGACTTCGAACTGACGTCAAAAGCGACTCAAAAGACTCTAATTTGACGTAACAGCCGCCCATTACGAAACGACGCTTATACCGGTTTACGGTAAAAGACTCTACAACAATGGCAGAACTGAGACTTCAAACAGAGTCTTTTGATTCTTGCCCAGGTTACCTCATCTGCTAAAAAATATTATAATGATTAACAATTTAATACATCATAAATATTAGTAATAACAATACTTAGGTAGGTATCGTAACACTGCACACTCTAATTACATGAAAGTAAAAGGGGGAAGGGGACTCAATTTCACGGAAAGACCCAACGTGTGAGTTAACCAAAATCTGATCAGTACAACCCCTTTTACAATAAATAAAACAATAAAAATAATAGTTATACAATGTATAATAAATAATTCCTAGTCGGAGGTCAGACATCATAACATTTAAGAAACAGGGGAGGGGGCAAGACTGGGAAATAAAGGAATGGGGCTCTGATCCGTTAAATTGCCCCCGTCTTTCAAAAGCTGTCCGACCCCGGACAGGACACCATATTACAAATTTCAAAATCACCATTCATCATTTCAAAAATTAATACCAGTATTTACGGTAGTTTTGTTATATCTTAATTTACCTAACCAACACATAAAAAATAGTAAAAAAAATCACATAATGTTATAATACTTATGCTATTTACATATATACATCATTTGAACATTGAAAAGTCCATTGTATAACCAATTGTTTATTGGTAAAAGTCCAGGTCCAAGAAGTCGTCATCTGTGTCTGTTTCTTTTAGTAGGTGGTCTTCGTCCTCCGTAGTCTGAGTGTCTATATCTGTTATGATGATGCATCGGGTCTGTGTAGATGAGTTGAGAATTATTACTCTTCTGTACTATGTTTGGGTCTCGTCCTCCACTCTTACATTTACTTCTGTTTGAGTTAGTTAGTTAGTTAGTTAGTTATTGCTTTTCTCCCAAGCAGCACGATTTCGGCTATATCCGGGAGATGAACATGAAAATGGTGATACAATGAACATGAAATGATGATGAAGTGGAGGAAATGGGGACACATGGCCAATCGTGTAGGAGAGTTTTGACTGCCACTGGAAATAGGAGTGATGGGTAGGGACGGGAAATTTAGCCTCCTGCATGGGGATCCTACGGGTCCTACTCTTACCGAGACCTGCAGCAGGGTTCTTTAACGTGCGAGGAACGTGACATTTTTCCCAACACGGTGCACCTCAACTCACTCAAACCCTCATTCACACTCTCTGACGTTCTCTTCCTGCTCTTAATCTGCACCTTTTTCTCTCTTTTTTTCCTCATTCAATTTCATGGAGGAAATGGTTGCCATAGGTCTGACATTGGGGGTCCCGTGCGGGGCACGGGTGGCGAATAGGCCCGCAGCAGAGCCTAGCTTGTCGTAAGAGGCGACTAAGGGTCTTGGGATTTTGACGTCGGGTCAGTGCTCAGCCCACATAGCGACCAAGTGTGTACCCTAGGTGGCTGAATAGGGTAGCCCTCGTCAGCGGGGGTTGTCAGGTCTATAATACGGAAACCCTGTCCGCAGACCATAGTGGGCCAACGTGTGTGAAGATTGCCACGCTTCATGCACGTAAAAGACCCCTCTGTGGACCGCCAAGTAGTGCACCACTTAGGCTTAATTTTTCGCCCCTACCAACCTCTTTCCCTTTCCTGTGGTTCTTCAAAATTTACCGGTCCTTTGTGTCCCATCCCACCCCCATATTTCATTTATCATCATCATTTCATGTTCATTGTATCATCCATTTCATGTTCATCGCCTGTAAATAACCTACATAGTGGCGCACGGGCGTAAAACACCAACTCACTCACTCACTACATAAAGTTTTGAATCTTGAGTCTCATCTTTGGTGAATTGGTTCTACCAAATTGCAAACAGTACTTGTGGTACTTTGAAAATTTACTATTTCTTTTTTGAGATTTTCCCCTCAAAAGTCAGCCATTACAAAATTTAACCAGACGAAAGCAAAGTGCTCAAATTTTATTCTTTTCATGAGTTCTTTAGGATTTTTATTTACTTGATGAGGATAATAATTGTTTCCATGACGTAAGTAAACATTTTTGTGATTGAAATATGACAAATGTATGGATATGAAATCAGCAAAATGCTTCCTAAGAGAAAAAGTTCAATCCCAACCGTAAATTTTCCTTCGGCCTCATGACGTCTCTTGGGATCGAAAAAAATTCAAATGATAAAAAAAACAGAAAGACGCCATGATTATCTGGACTTACAGTAACATATAAATCATAAAACACAAATTTAATGCACATAAGACATACAAAAAAACAATACAATCATATTTGTAGACATTTAAACATAAAAAATGGAGTAATCAAAATATCCGAAAGACAGTATGGTTGACGGAAGTATCAAATTAGCACTTGCAGCAAAGAAAAGTAATTATTTTCATGCATGCTGACCAGTGGCACGAGCTACCATTCCATGAGTTGACGAGACTTTTAAATTGGTTAAAAGAATTTTCTGTTCTAAAGTGGTTTGACAGCTAGTTCCAAAGCTTCGCAGCAGTATATCTAAATGACTTTATTCCGTATGTAGTTGTTTTAACTGACGGAATAGTTGCCAAATTGTGATACATGAAAGAATATTTGGTGTTTTTTTTTATGTTTATAAAATCGTGTAGGTATGATGGACTACGTTGGTTGACGATGTTGAAAACTTCAATAGCCATAGTTCTTATACGTCTAATTTCTAATTTTGGTATTTTTTTATTTGTGCAGCAGTTGTTCGTAATTGCTGTGATAGTCATCATATATAAATCGAAGTGATCATTCTTGAATTTTTCTATCTTGTTTGTATTGCTTTTGCTGCAAAAGTGCTAAATAAAGGTAATAACAAAACTACCAAACTTGAATGATCAATCTCATAGTCCAGAGAAAATGACAAAAACGAATCAGTTATACCGGAGAATTGGTGAATCGCAATGGTCCTGACTTGGTACAGGTATTTCAAACGAAATGGGGGGTTAAACCAGGTTTTATGGCGCCAAACCTTCCTCTTCTATTGCGATCTTAGGATCCGGTAATGACTATAGAACACAACATAGTTGTGAGACACAATAGGGATATTGAGGTGATCATCTCAGTACAGCAGACCAGTCAAACACTAATTAAAACAATTAACTATCATATCTTTTAACTCAATTTTGAAATTTCCCAATAGGTGCTGATAACGAAGAAAGATTTTTTTAGTGATCGTACGAGACGTATTTTCTTATAGCCCTGTTCCAAAAGTCGGTCACGAAGAAATCGGTGTCTGATAAAAAAATCTGTGAAATGTGTGCAAGCTTTGGCATATCGAACAAGTGGTGAAATATAAACACCGTATGCAGGAGAAGTGGGTATATTGCTCTGTAGATTAGGAAAATTAATAATTTGAAAATTAAAATCGTTTCGTTTATCGTAATTTTTTGTACTGAGATGACCACCTGGGTCAAATTCGAGTTGCAAATCCAAGAAAGACGTGAAGCAATTTGATTCGGTGGTCTCTTTAACCTCCAATTCCGGAGGATATATTGAAGGAATCCAACTACCAAATGAAGTGTTATTGATAGAAAGGACATCATCAATATATCTGAATGTAAGATTAAATGACCTTGCCTCTTTCATCTTCTTGTTCTTTACGAGTCCCTGAAGAAATTCAGTCTCGTAAGAGTAAAAAAAAACAAATCGGCGAGGACAAAAATCGGAGTCTTTCGTAGAGGACAAAAATCGGAGTTTTTTTTTTAGTCTTTTGTAGAACTTTTGATGCTGGAGCAGTAGGGTGGCATCATATTTCATCTATCTCTTATACTTTTATATTTACAAGCCAAAAAAGAGTAGTCCGACTCCCTGGTCTATTTTTAGTAACGTGGTCGAAGTTGTCAGGTGATGTCTTATAGGAATAACAGCCCCTTAAAGATGAAAACAGCATTTTTTTTATGTATTTGGCTTATAGAATGAAAACTTTTGCAGATAGAGAAAAGCTGTTCCTTGCTTAAATGTTCAGCATATTTAGCTCTACAAAGAGAGGACAAAGAATGAAATTTGAAAGAATATATGAGTGGTTTATGGTAAGTTTACCCAGTCGGTTTAGATATTTTCCAATTCTTTTAAGATTGTTAAGTTGTTTGGGTGGTTTTTTTTTACAAATGTTCGATATATGAGTGTTGAATTTGAGCTCAAATGTTTGAGTTTCATGGGTGAATGTTTATCTAATACAACATCTACCACTGCCGAATGTTTTTTTTTTTTTCAAAATTCTCATACATGGAATTTAAATCAATATTGCTGTCACTTTCATTTATAAAATCAACCTTTTCTAAATTCTTCAATAAAATGACGTACATTTTAACGATTTTAAAATATATTAATTGTAGTGAGTTGTTTTTATGATTCCTTTTAACAGCTCATTTCAAAGTTTGAAATTGTGTAGTTTAACGGAAGAAGGCCATTTGTTGGTGGAAATATTTGTCTTTAATTTTTTAAGTGATAGGTGAGCTAAACCCTTGCGGGTTCCGGGAGGCGAAAAGGCCCGCAGCAGCGCTAAGCTTGTCGGTAAAAGTCTACTACAGAGCGTTCAGAAACTTGACATCGGTTCGGCCGCTTTGCCCACAAAGCGACTGGTATGTGTGCCCCAGGTGGTTGAATGGGGCAGCCCTGACATCGAGAGATGCGAGGTCGTCAGGCGATAATGCGGAAAACCTGACCGCAAACCATAGTGGTTCACCGTGTTGGGAAAAATGTCACGTTCCTCGCACGTTAAAGAACCCTGTTGCAGGTCTCGGTAAGAGTAGGACCCGTAGGATCCCCATGCAGGATGCATTTTGCCCGTCCCTACCCATCATTCCTTTTTCCAGTGGCAGTAAAAACTCTCCTACCCGATTGGCCTTGTGTCCCCATTTCCTCCACTTCATCATCATTTCATGTTCATTGTATCACCACTTTCATGTTCATCTCCCGGATATAGCCGAAATCGTGCTGCTTGGGAGTAAAGCAATAACTAACTAACTAGGTGAGCTATAACCATCATTTGGCGTCCATCTTCGTCTGTCGTCCGTTAACCATTATTTCTCTTAAATTACTAATCAGAATTTAATGAAACGTGTTATGAATGATCATCAGGGTGCACCAAACTTGTGTTTCGATTTTTGATCCGTCAAAAAAAAACATGGCCACCGTTACTAAAAATGAGTCAAAGACAGAAATGGCCGGATTTCGTTTAACAAGAAGTAGGTGAGCGACAGACCTGAAATCACATCCCACGTTATGGAAGCCCATGTTGATGCTGCATACCAAATATCAAGTGGCTGTGATAAGTAGTTGCTAAGACAACTGTTACGAAAATTTTCTACTATTGGACATTATTGCCAAAAATTAACTAAGTCGGTAAACAGGGAGTAGATGAGCGACAGACCTGAAATCGCATCCCACGTTATGGGACCTCACCCTGATGCTGTATACCAAATATCAAGTGGCTGTGATAAATAGTTGCTGAGAAAACTGTTACGAAAATTTTCTACTATTGGACATTATTGTCAAAAATTAACTAAGTCGGTAAACAGGAAGTAGGTGAGCGACAGACATGAAATAGCATCCAAATAGTGTAGAGATGAAACATATGAAAGAAGGCGAAGTTAATGATTTGTCAGATTTAGACTCGGACGACGAAGAGCCAGATCGGGTAAGCCCGAGGGGAGTGCCCGACAGAAGCCCAAGCCCGAATGGAGTGCCCGACAGAAGCCCAAGCTCAAGTGAAATGCCCAACTGTGGAGCAAGCCCCAGCTCAAGTGAACTCGACAACAGTATTCCAGGAGGAATACAAACTCTAAGGAGGGGGAGGAAGCCAAACCGCCCCAAGAAAGCCAAACAGAAACCTTTACCGAACATTGACCTTAGCGATAAAGTCGTATTGCAGTGCAAGATTACATCCATCAATCCGACATTTGCGGTGAAAAGAAGAATCCTCCATTCAAAAAGCGTCACCCGTTGAAATCTTATTTAATTGGAGATCCATTCGAACGTATTGCTACGGATATTGCCGGTACTTATCCAGTAACTGAAAATGGGAATAGATATATTTTAGTAGTTGCGGATTATTTTTCTAAATTGACTGAGATATTTCCAATGCCAGATATACAAGCCGAAAAAGTAGCAGATATAATTTTTAGAGGGTGGATTAAAAGATTTGGTTGTCCAGTATTTATCCACTCACACCAGGGACGACAATATGAAAGTCTACTGTTCCAAGAAATGTGCAAAATATTAGATATTAAGAAGACACGCACCACTCCCCTGCACCCAAGATCCGACGGCATGGTAGAGAGAATGAACAAAACGATAAACGAAATGCTTTCAAAGTACATTAAACCTCACCAAAAAGACTGGGACGAATACTTGGATTATATTGTCATGGTCTACAATGCCACCCCACATCAAAGTACTACGTTGAGCCCTCACCGTATAGTGTATGGAGGAGAAATGAGGTTACCATTAGATTTAATGACTGAAAAATGGGTCAAAGACAGAAATGGCCGGATTTCGTTTAACAGATAGTAGATGAAAGACAATGCTGATTTTATAAGGTCCTAATGCTGATGCTGAATACCAAATTTAAAAATGAATTTGAGTGGTAAAAATCTGTTATAAGTACAGGAAAATGTAGTTATGTATATTAAGGTCATATTTAGCTAAATTATGTTGATAATATTGCTTATTATCTTCGTCATTTATGTAATAATTTAAGTTACAGTAACTAATATAAAATGTCAGTACATGTAGCTCATGATTTAATACACATATGAAGTTCATATACATTTATCAAATACAAATCCATGTTCTTTTGTGGTCACTCCAGTAAGCTTCCAGCACGCCACATGGAAAATTTTCATCTTTGGAATAAATGTGGTCCAGCTGAGTATGATAATCTGTTGTTTCATCATGTATTAATTGTAATAGCTGAAATTTTGTTTGCATTTCCTGAACAAATGTTTGTGGTTTGGTAAGATCAACATTAAAATCTCCAAGAACAATCACATGATCCATATTGTCAGTTGAGATTATTACACTGCTAAGATGATCTAGAATTCTCTTAGGATTTGCTTTTGGATGTTTATAGACTGATATGATCAGAAAATCTTTATGATCAGAAAATCTTTATCATCTCTGTCCAATATTCTAAGTACTATGGACTCAAAGTCTCTATCATACAGTTCTTCATGTGATGTTACTCTGACAGAAGGTTTAAGATATACCCTTGTACTACGATGGGGTCTTGTGTCAATATTGGTTGCTAAAACTTTATAGACTTGGGTAAAACCAGGAATAGTATAGTCAACGTCATCTCCATCAACTTCCCATGTTTCTTGTAATATAAGTACATCTGACAGCAGGTTGAAATGATCTCCAGAGACATCTGACATATGACCATGAAGTGAACGTGTATTATGGCACAAAACTAAAAGATGGTTTTCAATGTCTGGTAAGCTTGATTGTAAAATTAAAGTATTTTCAGTTCTTAATCTTTCCATTTCTTGTTTAACTAAGTCATCAACTTTTATTTTGGATTTATCAAAGTCTGTCAAGAACAGTCCAGATACTTTTGTGACGCGACTTAAGGCAACATAGACCATATGAGAAGGCATTCTGCCTTTCATATTCACAACAGCATGTTGCAGAGATATTCCCTGTGCTTTGTGGATTGTCATGGCAGAAGATGGCTTTAGAGGGAACTGTTTGCGAACAACCAGAATGGACTTGTACTTTCCGACTTGAAACTGGCGATCAATTGGTTGTAAGGGTACCCAAGTTCTATTGATGTCTGGGGAAAACATTTTCTTCATTTTCCGTCTCATTAATTTTCCTATTTCTTGATCTTCAAACTTCACCCATATAACTACAGGTTTTCTTTCAACTATCTTAAAGCTTTTCACAACACAAGTTGCTCCATTGGTCAGACCATCTTCAGTATCTATGTTATGGGTTATCATATATTTTCCAGAGATTTTGATTTGAAGAGATTGTTGAAGATTCTGAGTCTTTTGAGGAGGAAGATCTTTAGCAATGTCCAGAACTTTAGATTTAATAGTGGGTCCAACATCACCAATAGTGTAATCTGCAGCATATGAAACACATCCTGGTTGATCAATGCTCTCAAGACAACTTCTGTTATGGTCATCCACTTGTTTGTTTGTTGCAAATAAATAGATAATGTTTTCATTTTGCTCTTGATTTGGTTTGCATTCAGTTCTTGGGAGAAGCATGTCAACATCAGATTCACTGTGCTTTCCTTCCCTGATCCTGTTCAACACATGAGCAAAATCAGCATCATCCCTTTGTCGCATGACTGTTTGTAGCTCATATAAACTGATGAGATCTTGCCAAACGTTTGGTGCCAGTGAACTATATCCGGAATCAGAATTTTGAAATATCCACTTGTCCATTACAGGGCGTAACTGAAACAGATCACCAACCAAAAGAAGACTGATTCCCCCAAAATGTTTCTCTGTTCCAAAGATTTCTTTCAAACGGTTGTTTAGAAAGTTGAAGAAGTTACAACCCATCATGGAAATTTCATCAATGATCAGGATTTTCAAATTTGAGAATTTACAACGTAGTGAATTCAAGGTACTATGGTCTAGTTTTGTGTATGATGTAAGTGAATGGTTTGCAGGTATGTGAAACAGTGAGTGTAATGTATTTCCTTTAACATTGTATGCAGCTTTACCTGTTGTAGCGCCAATAACTACTCTAATGTCATCTGGGTTCTGACCAGGTTGTGTGTCATAGAAGCGAAGTAGAGCTTGATAAACTGTTTTTAGAACATGGCTTTTTCCCACTCCTGCACCACCAGACAAGAAAATGTGAAATGGTGTTGAGCAAACTTTTACTGAATAGAGAATGTGGTATAAGAAACATCTTTGCTCTTTGTTCAATGACTGTAAAAGAGAGTAATAGTCCTTATCACTAAGTCTATTCTTGATAAGTGCTTCAGTAGTTTCAGAAGCTGGTATCAATCCCATGTCAAATGCTACATCATAATTTGCATGTGTGGATGTCTGAGGTTGTAATAGTTGCATGTCTGGAGCATCACATTCTAAAGTACTAGCATCCTCTTCAGTTTGACGAGAGTTTGGTGCAACAGTGTCCATAGCATCATCAACTTGCTCTTCTTGTAATGTCTGACATATGTTTGCTAATGTCTCTCCATATTTGTCAAAGCTTTGTCTGACTTTTTCAATTGTATCTTTCACTTGTTCAAAACGAGATTTGTATGAATCACAGGTCTGGAGAAGGTTATGTTCTTCTGTCCAAGGATGAAAAAGAAGAAGCTGTTCTCTATAGTAATTGTTTGGATCTTTTTCAATAGAATACTTGACATATCTCAATATCTTTGGTTTACTTCTCTTAATGAGCTTTTGACCATCCCCAAGTTCTATTTCATATCCAGACGGGATATCCTCTATTGAGTTGTCTGTTGTATCTATCTCTAATTCATCTTCTTTAGAAGTTTGTCGCTTTCTGTATGATCTATCAAACCAAGCAGCAAACTCTGCTAAAGTAATATTTTTGAGACAGACTGGTCTGTTGGCATATCTCTCAATCAATCCTGAACATGTAACCTCAGTGGAATCATCTGGTAGCTTGTTTAAGACATCTGTAGGTTTTAGCAGATGAATACGTTGCTCTGGTGGTGATGAGTTTACAAATAGAACCTGTCTGGAACTTTGTGTGAGTGGCATTTGTAGTAGAAGATAGACAGCTTCTTGGGCTGATATTTCACAGTGGTTCAGGAATTTGTTGGATATAATCTGAAGCTTCTTGCGAATTGAGTAGTTCCCTGCATTTGCCTCACGACAAGCTTCCTGTAACAACAAACCCATACCTCTCTGGGATTTCATCATGTAACTTGCAATGTATGCACACACAGCCCATGGATCCAACACAAATTGAATATCGGTGTTTGCCTTCCATATCTGAAGCAACTTTGGGTTATAATTGTTAGTACGTATATCTGCAATGTCCCGCTTTAAAAATATTTTAGTTTTGTCCAGAGAAGATCTTAAAGCAAGAAGATACTGCTGTTTGTCTAATCGACATTTTTCCAAGAAATCAATGAAACTCATTGTTTCCTCCTTTTTGACTTCTTTTAACAAATCCTGGATGTTGGCATAGTTTTGTTTGTGATGTAAGATTTCATTTTTTGACATTTCAGATGGAAGTGGCTCCAAAATACGCGTCTCCTCCATTGGTGGAAGAGGGAAACCAAAGCGACATACCTTTTTGTTTTTGTTATGACAAGATCTTGTATGTGAATGGTGTTGCAACTTTAAAAGGTTTTGAAAATCTTCTGATGTAGATGATGATGTACATGAAATGACGTTGTCAATAAACCTAATCACTTCTTCTTCCTTAGATTGTCCATAGATGGGCGCATCTTTTACCCAAAAAAGAGAATGGAGATGAGGTGAGCCACGTTGTTGAAATTCAACTCTTATAAAATAGTCGATAACCTGGCCAATAGGACTGTCTTCTGATAAAAGGATGTCATGTAAGAATAAATCTGAGCGATAATGAAAGAATCGAGCACAGGTAACAGGATCATTTTGTATCAATTCACTCTTTTCCATCCAAGTCATATTTGCAACAGTTTCCATGATAGCATCTTTGTTTTGCTTTAAGGCTAGCTGTAGGAGAAGGTCGTTCCATTTTGTTTCTGCTGCTGAAAGGGTAAGAAAAAATGTAGGCAGCCCAATCTGGTTTATCATTGCAAACAATTCCTTCTGTTTACTTTGAAAATATGGTGGAGATGATCTTAATGTTTTTAGAATATTGAACCCTTCATCATGTCTAATGATGGCATCAACTCCTCCTGGCTGTTTTAATTGTCCTGCTGTTAAATTGTTACCCTTACTTTTTCGTAGTGCTGTCATTGTTATGTCCCGTACTTGCAAGGTTTGCAATTTTTTCAACTTAAAGAAAATGTTTGCTGTACTATTTGCAAAGCGCCTGTCAGAATGACGTAATTCTGCCTTACAAATAGTGCTATACTTCACAGGATTATCGTTTTTTGGTCTCTTCTGTCCAGCAAACAAAACTGGAAAAGCTTTTTCTTCAGCATAGGTGTCCATGTATAAACTTAAGGGATGATTTTTTTTCTCCTGGAGCTATTTGAACAGCATGTTTTCCATCATCAGTGAAATCAACATTCTGCAATAGTGTGTCTCTGTTACCAGCAGCAAACAACTCCTCATCACCTACTTCATTCCAGTCATCTTCATCATCTTTTTCTAGCTCTGGAATTTGTTCTTGTTCTTCTTCATTTGTCCTGTAGTCAACTTCATCAGCCTCTCCAACTTCATTGACCCACCCATTATCAATACTTATACCTTCTTCTTTGTACAATTCACTATTCTCTACAAAATATTTACTTATATCATATATCACTTTAGGACGAACTGTTTCATATATGTAAGAAGATTTGTATGTAGAACGTCTTTTAAACTGTAAGTGGATTGTTGAAGTGTTGTCAAATCTTCTTGGTAATGATTCAATCACAGAAGACGGATTCATTGGAACATTCACTGTTGTTCCAAAAATGCCATACTGTTTTCCAACGCCAAGCTGTTTGATTTGCATGAAAGGAATACGCAATGCAGTACAACGTTCCTCTGTAGAAGTTGGTTTATTATCTGTAATTACTGCTGGTTGATCAGGAAACTTGAATCCATTACTTGTTGCCATAGGTGGGACATTGTTGTCTTTAATATGCTTGTGACACGTCTTGCATATCCATTCAGCATTTGCACAGCTTTTAAGTCCTGACAGACATTTGTCCAAAAGTGAAGATGGTATAGACTTTTCTAGGTTCTGACGAATCACAAGATACACACTATGTTGGAAAAAACTTTGAAGGCAGCATGTGCAAATGAAAACATCACCTCGTTTTAGTTTATCATTGAAATTCTGAACTCTTGTTTCCAATGTTGTTGAAGATTGCTTTAGAACTGTTTTGAGTTTCCTTCTTTTGTTTGACTTTGCATTTTCCATCACTTTATATCTTGGATTTTTTCTTTTTTTCCGTCTAGTGACATTTCGCTTTTTATTTTCACTGTCTCTATAAACATCATCATCTCTTTTATCTGCTCGTGTTTTATTTCGTTTTTTGTTTTCATTGTCTCTGTAATTTTCATCCTTCCTCTTACCAGCTCGTATTGTGTTTTCATTGCTTCTGTAAACATCATCATCTCTTTTATCTGCTCTTGTTTTATTTCGTTTTTTGTTTTCATTGTCTCTGTAATTTTCATCCTTTCTCTTACCAGCTCGCATTGTGTTTTCATTGCTTCTGTAAACATCATCATCTCTTTTATCTGCTCTTGTTTTATTTCGTTTTTTGTTTTCATTGCTTCTGTAAACATCATCACCTCTTTTATCTGCTCTTGTTTTATTTCGTTTTTTGTTTTCATTGCTTTTGTAAACATCATCCTTCCTTTTGTCTGCCCGCTTTTTGTTTTCAATATCCCTAAAATTAACATCTTTTCGTTTATTTTCCCGACTTCTGTTTCGTTTCAGATTTTCAGCAGCTCTGAATTCCTCACTTTTTCTTTTTTCTGCCCTAGCTTTGTTTCTTCTCTCATTTTCCTGCTGGCGTTTAAAGGGATCATTTCGAAAATTATGTTTTGAATTCTTCTGTTTTGTTCCAGGAGAAATGTCAGAAAGTAATTCAGATGAACCATCAGTGATAGCATTAGTGTAGGTTGGAAACATCCGAATGACCTTATGTTTCAGGCAATATTGAAGATTCTCTCTTATTGTATGTGGGATAAAATTCTTGGTTTCTGGTGGTACTCCTAAATATAGACTGAAAGCAAATGCAACAGAAAATGCACCACAAGTTGGATCCATTAGTTGTTGTGTGACATTAGGATACTGTGCATTATTGGCTAAATGGGTTCCATAGAGAAGTACCAACTGTGGATGTATACTGACTCTATGATGTGGATGACTAAGTGAATCATACACATGAAGTTGGTCTGTCACTGGATCATAGTATGATGTCATCCAATGTTGTGTGATATAATGAAAGTTTATAGCAGGTTTTAGTGTAGAAATCAATGGATGATCACTGGCATTAGTTCTTGTCATCATTTCAACTTGTATGGCAGCTGGCGACATTGTTCCTATCTCAAAGCGACCTGCCACATCATTTGCCTTTATGAGCTGTATGGCAGCCATCATAATTTCGTCACCAATATATGTATTTTTTACGCCTGCAAGTAGTGAAAGGAGGTCTCCATTAAAAAGAACACACCCATTGTTAGTTTTATTATGTTTTTTGGTCTTATCTTGGTGCTCAAAGAGTTTTGTCCTCTTTGCACTGTTTGTTTGTTGTGTCTTTGCAGTTTGTTGTTTCTTTGCACTGTGAGCTTGCGTCCTTGCATTGATAGTTTGTTGTGTCTTTTTGGTGTTAGTCTCAGTTGTTTGTGGTATCTTCACGCTGTTAATTTCAGTAGTTTGTTGTGTCTTTGTACTGTTAATTTGTTGTGTCCTTCCACTGTCTGCTTGTACTGTCCTTGCACTCACTACTGGCAAAATAAACGACTGTCTGTACCATAGTCAGGCGTTATGCAACTGATAATTTAAAATAATAACCAAAAGTACTGTCAAAAAGACTGTTGGCATTTGTCAGGGTTGTGACAGCAGTTTCTTTCGACTGCATTAAACATATTTTATTTACTTATGTTCAACAATGACTGACCCAACTTTTTTTTAGTTGTGTCAGTCGTCGCATAACTAATTCAACTTAATTTAAGTTGGTTCAGTCTTTTTACATTTGTTCAAACTTAATATGCGTTGGGTAAAACATTTGACAACTGATTCAACTTATGTTGGGTTGGGACAGTCCTTAATCAGTTATTCCAACCTAATATGCGTTGAGTCAAACGCCTTACAACTGATTCAACTTAAAGTGTGTTGGGTTAGTCCTTTTACAACTATTAAAACTTTGTCTGAGTTGGATCAGTCATTGTTCACCTTATGCAACTATTTTGCGTTTTGTCAGTAATTTTATACGCATTCAAACTTTATAAAAGTTTAGTAAGTCATTTTACAACAATCTCAACATAAAATGTGTTTAGTTAGTCTTATTAATAGTGAGCGTCAATTAGTTTTTTACGGGGAAGGGGGGGATTTCTAATCCTGTCATTTTATAAACGGGGAAAAAGTAGATGGGATTTTTTTTTTGCGCTCTTATGCAAATTTTGGTTTAAAAATTACTCTTTTCAACAAGAGGCTCCCAGGAGCCTGAATCGCTCACCTGGTCTTGATGTTGATCCTATACATTTGTAGAGCTAAATGAGCTGAACATTTAAGCAAGCAACAGCTTTTCTGTACCTGCAATAGTTTTCATTCTATAGGCCAAAAACACCATTTTTCACCTATAAGGAGCCATAACCCCTATAAGGAGTCATCTGACAACTTCGACCCTATGGAGACTTTTGTAGAGCTAAATGAGCTGAATATTTAAGCAAGCAACAGCTAATCTCTATCTGCAATAGTTTTCATTCTGTAGGACAACTAGAGGCTCCCAGGAGCCTGAATCGCTCACCTTGTATTCGATGAAACTTATATGCTGGATATTTTAACAAAGGACTGCTACTCTGTGGAATTATCAATTTTAATGTTCTAAGGGAAACAACTCCTATCAAGAAAGGTCTTACAACTTTGACCCCATTACATAATTTTTAGATCTTTATGTGCTTAACCATATGCAATTTAAATTTTTCAAATATCTTGTATTGTTTTCAAGATATAAGTCTTAAAAGAGCAAAATTTGAAAAAAAAAACAAGAAAAAGGGCAATAACTCCTACAATCATTGTTAGATCTTCTTCAAAACTTCAGGGCAGGTAGATCTTTATGTGCTGATCATTATTATCCAAATAGAATTTTAAAATCTGTTACCATTTTTGAGTAATTTGCAAAAAACTGCAACTTACCCTTATGTTCTATTTTTAGCCATGGCGGCCATGTTTTTTGTCGAATCTAAATTTGGAACGATAATTTTGTAGACAACATACTACTGAACAACCCTACCAAGTTTCATTTCATTTGACTCAGCAGTTTCAGAGAAGAAGATTTTTGAAAAGTTGAACAAAAAACTGTGAAAATGGTCAATTTTTACAATCCAAGGGGTATAACTCCTAAAGGAACGATCCTACAACTTTGACTCTGTTACGACTTTTGTAGATCTTGATGTGCTTAGTCATATGCAATTTAAATTTTTGAAATATCTTGTATAGTTTTCAAGATAAAGGGCTAAATAAGTAATTTTATTGAAAAAAATCCAGAAAAAGGGCAATAACTCCTACATGGGTTGTTGGATCTTCTTGAAAATTTCTGGGCAGGTAGATCTTGAGGTGCTGATCACTTTTACCCTATGCTAGAATTTTGATATCTGTTACGGTTTTTGAGTAATTTGCAAAAAACTGCAATTTACCCCTATGTTCTATTTTTAGCCATGGCGGCCATGTTTTTTGTCGAATCAAAATTTCGAACGATAGTTTTGTAGAGGACATACTACAGAACAACCCTACTAAGTTTCATTACATTTGGCCGATCGGTTTCAGAGAAGAAGATTTTTGAAAAGTTGAACGACGGACGACAGACGACGGACGACGGACGACGGACGCCAAGTGATTGCAAAAGCTCACATTGCCTTCGGCAAGGTGAGCTAAAAACAACATCCTGTCTATTTTTTCAATTCAAAGCACTTCCCACGCCGTTTTTGGCATCCTGATTTTTTATTCCAAATTTAGCCATAACCATTTCTGAACAATGCAAATAGAATTATTTTACTTTGTTGTATTTTTTTTGTTTTTTGCTTTGCTTGGAGATTAAGTTTGTAAACAGTATGGTCTGTAGATATATGGTGTGCCTAAATTCGTAGTTTGCAATTCCGGACCACCTACTTAAGTCATTACCAATAATTGAATATATAATTTTTAAACAGTTTAGACAGTGGCTACGTTTTCCTGGTTGTTTAAAAAGAAAAATGTTAGGCTAATTCTGTAAGATTAAAGAAGACTCAGGTTTACAGGGTATTAAGGTTTTTATTCTATAAAAAAACACATATATACTATTTCTTTTTTCTCACTTTTGTTTGTAAAAAATACTGTGTGTTACACGTTTTTGGTTTCGCCACAGTCACTGTGATCCGAATTTAGTTTTCCGTGTGAACCAAAGGTTTCACTATTTCACACGAGGAAACCTGGCGACTTTTTCAGTTAACACAGCCGTGTACACGTAGCTACTTCCAACAATTTATCTTTTTTTGTCATTTTAGTTATTATAATACAAATGTAGTAGAAATTTACACTAGAAAATAATCTGCATTTAAAGAAATGTGACCTCCTTTCATTTTCCCCGAGATTTAAACAGAGAGAGCATTTATTAAAGAGAATTAAGGAACCAACCATTAAGCTTCAAAAATGGGGGGGTCGGTATTATCCTTTAAAGATATTTTAGCAGCAGGATTAAGAAAGATTTCAGCCATATACTAGAAAATGTGTATATGAGCCACAAGATGTCCCTCCCGTTCTTGCAATATTATTATCATATGTATTACCTTGGATATGGACCTTTACAGAGAAATAGATTAAAAGCGTTCTTGTATAAAATATATGCCACAGTGACCTAATTTCTGGTGGGTGATGCCGTGTTCCCAAGATTCATCTAGTAGTAAAATATCATTGACCCCTTACATATAGTATTGGGAAATTGACCTTAACAAAGGATCTAATCTAAGTCATTCATACGTAAAATATAGGTCGCAGTGACCTTATTTCTAGTGGGTGGTGTCATGTTACCCAAGACACATCTAGTGGTGAAATATTATTGACCCTCAACATGTTGTATCCAAGTTATAAACCTTAACCAAGAACTTAACCAAAGTCATTCATGCATAAAATATAGGTCACAGCGACCTAATTTCTAGTGGGTGGTGTAGCATTTGGTGGTGAAATATCATTGACCCCAAACATCTAGTATCATTCATGCGTAATATATAGGTCATAGTGTCTTAATTTCTAGTCGGTGGTGTCAACCTACCAAAGACACATCTAGTGGTGAAATATTATTGACCTCCAACATCAAGTATCCAAGTTATAGACCTTTACAAAGAACTTAACGAAGTCGTTCGTGCATAAAAGATAGGTCACAGTGACCTTATTTCTAGCATTTCTAGCATATAGTGTGAGTACAGAAAGCCCGGTTTATTTACTCACAGAGTAGTTAGACGCTTTGATAAGTTAACAAATTGTATAAAAACTGCTGTGAAAATTTCTTGATTTATATTGATGGTTGTCCCGACAGGATTTTTATTGCGAACGACTTGTTATTATCTTGTATATGTATATCTGTCTTCGAAGCAGGTTAATTGGCATACCTGTACTTGAAACAGTTAACAATTCTGAAAAAATCATCACTCTAAACATTTCAAACCTGTGAAATGTCATGAAAGTTTTAAACATGCACATAATCTGTTACAGATGGTCACTTATGGTGTAACAGACGAACGAAACTTATGTTCACACTTTTTATTTTTCTGAGCTACATACTTCGTATTAAAATGTTGTCGAAAACAAATAAATGATGCATTATACTTCATCAATTTTTATAATACATGTGCCATATTGTGCTTGTATGTAACAACTTTATACACGCTGTTCATCTACTTCCTGTTTGTAAAATATTAGTGATGTCACTTAATACATAAAAGCGGGATGTTATTAAAATTGTATCGTTTTATCTTTATCTGCACGTAAAAACGTAAGCATAATATCAATTTTCATTATCTCCTAACCTTCTATACAAGATTTCAAATTTCACAGGTCAGAAACGGAAGCAGGATGTTGATGTTTCTGTGCAAAACACATCATTGCTTGAGAAAACCACCCGGGAGGGTGGCGGCGGTACGTCTAAATACCACACAGGACTCCTTTGTGCACTGATGACCCCAATTGTGCACCAAGGACATGATGTTTCTGTTTGAGGCCATTCAAAATTATGTTAAAGGTCTCAGAATGTTAAAAATAAGTTATTTCAAAAGTTATACAAAGATATCTAAAAAAAATTTTGAGTTCTTTCTCTACCTAGTGCATTAAAAAACCTTTGATGTACCCCGAATTAACCGATCGAAACTGGTTGACAATAAACAGTTATCATGGATATCGACGAATTTCGAAGTCAATAAACAAAGTTACGCATCATTGAATGTATTTCATAAAAAAAATGAAATACATTGTGTTGCTGATAAATGCTTAAAAATTACTTGCACGCCAATTCTTTTCAAATTAAAAACATACGATAAAAAGACTTTCAATTTTCAAAAGTTTGAAAGTCTATATTCCACTTTCTTGTTTTTCTAAATTATACAACTTGAAATTCCTGAAATTTCTTTAAAGTAAGTACAATCAAATGTATTTGAAAGGCTAATCATAGCAACGCAGAAAAAGCAAAAAAAAATGTTTTTTAATTTCAATTATAGTAAAAAAATCTGAAAATTAATGTCGAACCCTGGAAGTAAGAAAAAATTTCCATTCAAGAATTTGATTAATATTGGGACCAATTAGAAATATTTATTGGTAGTTGCAAAAACTCTGTTACCAAAAAATACAGGTCTATGATAAAACGTAAATTTTATAATACTTAACAACTGAACTTTAAAATAAATCTAAAAAAATGTTCCCACGATCCAATTACTTCTTTTTTAAATCGATCATAAATGGATTAAGTATGAATATGAATGGAATTCGAATTTGAATGTATCATGTTTTAAAAGGATAAATGTTGGTTTACGCCACTCTGACGTCATTTTTCGTAACAACTTATTTGCGCCACACTTTTTTTTTTTTGGGGGGGGGGGGGTATTTACAGACTTTCATGATTTTTTTCTCACTGTGTTGTTATAGCCTTTTTTAAAGTTTTTTTCTGTTTTATTGAATAATAATTTATTTTGAAAGAGGGGATTCCTTACAAAATTCTTTTTCGACCTACATAATATCCTTCATATTTATATGTAAATGTTCTGGTAAATTGGCACAAATCAGTTCAGCAAACTGTCGCATGTCTAACATCCAACTGTAAAACATGTAGCGAAATTGTTACCTCTCAAATCTGTTATTGGTACAAATGGATTCTCCGAGGGACAGACGACTGGGGCTTCCACAGAGATAACATCTTTCTTTCATTTAATAACGAAAAAATACTAATGGATGATATCATGTTGTTTTAATAAATTGTTATTTTGATGAAAACGCATAAAATTTAGTAGCATTAATTACAAAAGAACAAAGACAATACACGGTCGGTCACATCCATGTGAAATGAAAGACACGCCGCAAATTATGCAGAGACTGTTTCTTGGGGTAAAAGAGTTCTTATGCTTGAAATATTTGTCACATGAATTTTTCAACAATATTTGGTATTACCAGCTATGCTTTATCGCTTGCAACCTGAAGACACTAACACAAAAAAGTATGATTTTTAACAAGTGGAGGATAATAGGAAAGTTTACATTTAGACTATATTTATACACAGCCTCATATTATATCCTATTTTAAACATCCCATGAAGAACACAGATAACATGTATGACATGTTAAAGTACATCTTACCTTTCTCATAATTGATAACATTCCAATCAGGATGTGTATTGCTAATGAATGGATCGGCCATAAAGAATATTCAGAAACATCATGAAATGTTTAAGGTGTCAACGTGTTTTTTAAATTGCAAAAAAAAACTTTATATACAAAATCATTTAAAATGTTACTCTTATACAAGAAAACAATAACTTTTCAAAGTAAGTTTTATAACTTCTAATGAATCTGTAATGCATAAGAACAACTATTGATTGTTTAAAGATAAAAAGGGAGACAAAAAATATAAGCACACTCAAGTACACTCCAACGAGTGTATTGAGTTGCAAAAATAAATCTATATACAAAAATATTTAAATGTTTCTTATCATACAAGGAAATAATATAAATTTTAAAGTAAATCATTTTCAAATTTTATAAATTCATAATTCATGAAATAAGTAATTGATTGATCAAAACTAAAAAGGGAGACAAAAAATATAAGCACACGTACGTCCGCTTCAACTTGTATGAATGCCTAAGATAAAATACAAGATTTTTCTGACACGTATGTTTTTCATGCACGCTTCAAAACAGATCATGAGAATTCGTACTTAATATATACAGATCTATGACTGATTGAAAAACAATAAGTTACGTTAAAATGAATAAATAAATAAATAAATAATTCATATATTTATTCATGGTAACCTGAGAAAACAATATCGAATTAATTAATTATTGTCTCAGTGGTAACTAACATATTTTGAAACAACTTTTCGATGATAATTGTTTGTTTTTTATTTAATTGTTTCAGATATTTCCTGACCACGCCGTATCCATAGTATTATATTGTCCCTATATTAGTCTTGTTTATTGTTTGTTGATTCTAGCTATTTTGACTTCCCATGCATGACTGGACATAACAGTGGGATGTATCGGCAACAGTGTTTGACATGTTTATTGTACCTACCAAAATCTACGTGCTGTGTATTCCGGTACTTAAATGCATATAAGGGCGCAAATTATTTTCTTTACTTAATTGTAAAACATTTTAATTTTGACTCTTTATACAAAAAAGCCTTTATTTGTTTTATTAAACAGTATTATAAGTTAACATAGACCTGTATATTATATTATTATTATATTTATATACAGGTCTATGATTATAATCGTGTATCGGAATTAGCGGTTTTGGACACGCATTCATTTCTTTACTAGCGAACTAAATCAGAGAACTAAATTTTATTTATAATAAAGTTAAAAGAAGAAGTCAGAGAAAGCATAAAGCACAGAATAACAGTTTTCAAAAGAATTCTTCTGCTTAACATTGATAAATTTTCAGAAAAAAAGCAATAGTTGTACATGTACCTTTTAAAAACTATTTTTATGGAAAAATAAATCGATTTTACGGATTATTGAAAAACTTGTTCCTGAGAAACACGGTGATGTAAAAAAGGTAAGCGTAATAAAGTATTAGACGTTGGAGGAATCAGAAATCGTGCGGTGAAAGACCTACCAGCTTTTCAGTGGCTTCTTCAAGTAAGCGGCGAATCTGACGAGCTAGGAAATGGAATTATTTTGCATGGTTTTCAGTGATATTAGTTTGAAAGTACATATTAGCCAAAGACATATATTCTTAAAAAAAATTACGCATAGATAAAAAATTCCCTATACGTTTAATACAAACCCAAACCATTTCAAAATAATATTGCCGAGCCTCTCTGCAACCGGTTATCATGAAATAAAACAAACATTAAAAAGAAAAATAATGGTTCGTTTAATTTTGCGCAAAATCGTAATGTTTTTAAGATGTTGTCAGTTGAACTCAAGTGTACATTTTACGCATCAACTTTCCGTCAATGAAAAATGTGGGCCGAAAATTGTTCCGTTAGTTAAGATCAATCTACATAAAAACAGGAGACCCATACCAGGCTGGGCCCGGAACAGCACAAAGAAGGATACAAGGACTAAAAAACTACAAGACATGAACCACTGCATAGACTGATAACAAAACTGAACCCAGGTGGGCCGAATGATTAAGCCATTCTTGTTACAACACACCTGCGAACCAGATAGTCCTGGTTGAGGCAAACAAGTTACACGAGGTTTTTCATATTTAAAAACTAACTATTGCATTTTTGATGTATATCTCAATTTCTAGTCATTTCTATACTACCCAAAAAAAATTGCGGACCTATCGTGGAATATGCTGTCGTCCTCGTCGTCGTCTGCGATGTCTGTTAACTTTAGTGTTCTTACAATGACTTTAGGTCTAGCTTCTAACTATCCGAACGCCATGAAATTTGACAATGATGTTCCTTACCATTATAAAAGATGTATAAATGTCGTACGGGGCTAAAAGGGGCAAACAAATGGGAGATACCCGAAATTAGGGGCCGATAGGGGTAATATTTTTGTAACTGTAACTAATTTTGGTCGGTTTTTGAAAAAAAAATTCCTTGTAAAATGTTGGTGGAAACTCTATTAAAGGCTGCATTGATTTTCAAGTTGAAGGCTTTGGCAATTTTCAATACATATAATAGCAATATTAAGAATTTGCAAGCACCTTTATATCTCAAGAACTATTAACTCCTAGGTTAATGCATATGCCCCAGTAGTAGCTTAGCACAGTTGCACCCCACATCTTTTGACCTTGACTTTGATTTCCCGGTTGATTTACTTTGACAATTTTCAATACATATAATAGCAATGTTAAGGTTTTGTGAACACTTCTATATCTCAAGAACTATAATCCACGGATGATGAGACGTGATATGCATATGTCCCAGAAGTAGCTTAGCACAGTTATATCCCCATCTTTTTACCTTGACCTTGATTTTCTGGTATAGTGACTTTGATAATTTTCAATACATATAATAGCAATGTTAAGGTTTTGCGAGCACATCTCTTTATCAAGAACTGTAAGTCCTAGATTGATAAAACTTGGTATGAATATGCCCAATAGTAGCTTTGATTGTGTTTAAGGTATTCCGATGTTGCCGTACTTAAGTCTTAACTCTTGTTTCAAATTTTATTTAAATTTTAAAATAAAAAAATGTACTCATAAGAGCGCTTAAAACATCTATAGACCCCTCATAATGTGATTAACATACTTAAAGTTGAAATAGTAGTTAAATGACTAACTAAATTTTTATAAAAGTTTTAATGTGTCTAAAATTATTGATCAAACGCAAAATAATTGTAATAGGTGTACAATGACTGACCAAACTCAGACAAAGTTTTAATAGTTGTAAAAAGACTAACCCAACGCACTTTAAGTTGAATCAGTTGTAAGGCGTTTAACCCAACGCATATTAGGTTGGAATAACTGATTGAGGACTGTCCCAACCCAACATAAGTTGAATCAGTTGTCAAATGTTTTACCCAACGCATATTAAGTTTGAACAAATGTAAAAAGACTGAACCAACTTAAATTAAGTTGAATTAGTTATGCGACGACTGACACAACTAAAAAAAAGTTGGGTCGGTCATTGTTGAACAGAAGCAAATAAAATATGTTTAATGCAGTCGAGAGAAACTGCTGTCACAACCATGACAAATGCCAACAGTCTTTTTGACAGTACTTTTCGGTTATTATTTTTAATCATCAGTTGCATAACGCCTGAGTATGGTACAGACAGTCGTTTATTTTGCCAGTAGTGACTGTTAGCTTGTTGTGATGTTCCATTGTTTATCTCAGTAGTTTCTTGTTTCTTTTCACTGTCTGTTCTCTTTTGATTTTTTGCTTCACTCTCTTTCTTTCGTCTTTCTCTTTTTTTCTGCTCAAGTGACTTCTTTCTTTTTGGCATCTTCACACCATTTTATACCTAAAAGAACCCATACACATTAAAAATACAGCTTAAATGTTATCACATGGTATGTACAGCTATTTCCATTCATTAAAAGTTTTCATTTATTTTATGAGAATTTATTATTACCAACTAAAAAAAATGCATACATTAAAACTTATTCAATATTCTTATAAAATAATTGAAATGCATACTCTATTGTATAAATCTGTGTTTAATCTTGCTACAAACATTTATATATCTAATGAAAAATGTTTACAGTTTATATCTTTAAGAAAATAAATAATAAAACAAAATGAAAACAGCTGAACATCATGTGATAACAAAGAGGTGATTGTTTTTGTCAGTCTAATTGGATCCTTAATGATCTGAAAAAGAAAACAAATATGAAATAAGTATAGCAAATCAAACATTTCCAAAAATATGGATGAAATAAACAACAGACCTAAAAGGAAATAATATTTAAATGTTCTACCATTGACCATTTACTGTTGAAAATTTAACTAAGTCAATAGTTAACAAATGACAGAACTATTACGAAAATTTTCTAACATTGAACATAAATTTCAAAAACTAACTAAGTCGGTAAACAGGAAGTAGGTGAGCCACAGACCTCAAATCGAATCCCACGTTATGGGACCTCACCTTGATGCTGTATACCAAATATCATGTGGCTGTGATTAGTAGTTGCTGAGAAAACTGTTACGAAAATTTTCTACATTTGGACATTAATGTCAAAAATTAACTAAGTCGGTAAACAGGAAGTAGGTAAGCGACAGACCTGAAATCGAATCCCACGTTATGGGACCTCACCCTGATGCTGTATACCAAATATCAAGAGGCTGTGATAAGTAGTTGCTGAGAAAACTGTTACGAAAATTTTCTACATTTGGACATTAATGTCAAAAATTAACTAAGTCGGTAAACAGGAAGTAGGTAAGCGACAGACCTGAAATCGAATCCCACGTTATGGGACCTCACCCTGATGCTGTATACCAAATATCAAGAGGCTGTGATAAGTAGTTGCTGAGAAAACTGTTACGAAAATTTTCTACATTTGAACATTAATGTCAAAAATTAACTAAGTCGGTAAACAGGAAGTAGGTGAGCGACAGACCTGAAATCGAATCCCACGTTATGGGACCTCACCCTGATGCTGTATACCAAATATCAAGTGGCTGTGATAAGTAGTTGCTGAGAAAACTGTTACGAAAATTTTCCCCGCCCGCCCGCCGCCCGCCCGCCGCCCGCCGCCCGCCCGACATTCACCATTTTATAACCCGGATTTTTCATTCCGTGAAATCCGGCCAAAAATTGGACGAAAGCGATAATGGAGATGATTTGCTAGCCACTGAATATGCAGAACGTTTAGAGAGTAATTTACGAGAAACACATAATTTTGTTAGAGAGCAACTTGGAGTGGAAGCAAATAGACAAAAGCAAATTTATGATAAAAGTGTCAGATCTAAAATTTATCAAGTCGGAGATTTGGTTTGGAGGAACCAAAAGCTTAACATCAAAAATAGAAAGCCAAAAATTGGGAGACAATGGTACGGTCCTTACGTTATTATTGAAAAGGTCAGTGACATTATTTATAAAATACAATGTTCGAAAAATTCAAATCCAGTCACCGTGCACTGAGATAACCTGAAACCGTATCTAGGCCAAAAGAAGTTGACTTGGTTTAAAAACACCGAAGAGAGCGTGAGAAATGCTGACCGATAGGTGAAGGAACTCATGATTCACGTAAGAAGAGAAGAGTGACTCTGGATGGAGCTTATATTACCGTTGAGGCTACATTAGACGAGATTGACTTTAACGACAGAAAAAGAAAAGATGCTCATGCAGAGGATACACAGAAGCCGAAAGAAGCACCGAAAAGGGCGTCAAACATAGACATGGAAATAATTAGTTTGTCACTGGTTACAAGCCGAAGGACCCTGCCCGATGGAACTCTAGAGATTGATCGAGAACAACATTTTGCTGTTAGCGAACATTTCTCACTAAAACAATTTGACTGGAGACAGTTTGTAAATTACATGGTTTCTGAATTGCATGATCACGTGAGAAAGGTGAACAAGCCCAAGACCAAAGTTACGGTAGCGGAGGAGGACACTGAGGAAGAGTGTATGGGACCCCGCAGAGTTATCTTTGTGGACTCTGATGATGAATAACTATTTTTTTTATTGTGTTTAATTTTGTTTATTATTTTTATTGTTGTGTACGTCCTTTGTACTGGAACCTTATTAATTTTGTATATTAAATGTATCTTGATGATCCATACTCTGGATCATAATTAATTTGTAGGCTCAATTTTCTTGTGCCCGGTATAATTTTCTACATTCTGTATATGATTTAGCTTGAAGAAGAAGCGAAATGTATATGTATATATAAATATAATATTTTTTTTTTCAATTTTATTGGACAGTGCTATTTGTTTACATGTATATTCATTCATTTCATTGCGATCAAAATGTTTCTGTTATAGACTGTAAAAGCCTGTTTATTTTCATAAATGTGTCAATTTTATTATAATGGAAGTATAATATGAGTTTTCATAAAATTTTGAATATGTAATCCGATTCTTGAAGTGCTAATTACATTATTATTTTTCCTTAAGTGCCATAATTTACTTTTACATAAATATTTTTCTTAAAGGTGCATAATAAAATCTATTCTAGTCATAAAGTATTAGCAGACACCTTTATGTTCAACGTTTTTGGTAATTATTATTGTACTTTCTTATTTAGTAGTTTTTTTAAGGTTGATAATTTTTGTCTCTTATATTTTGTGTTCAAATTTTGATACCGTCCAGTATTTTGATATGTGGGTAGCTTATATGTTTGTCTGCTTCTACTGGATGGATTGGTTTCAAAGGTACACAGCTTCAGCATGATGAGTTATACTATGCATACCCTTTCCAGGTCAGTCCATCATTTACTTTCTGTTTTCCAAGCCGACTTAGACTTTTTTAGGGAAAAAAAAATGAAATGTGAAATTTTTCGTAACAGATTTCTTGGCTTCTACTGGATGGATTGGTTTCAAATTTGGTACACAGCTTCAGCATGATGAGTTATACCGTGCCTCTCATTTCCAGGTCAGTCCATCATTTACTTCCTGTTTATCGAGCCGACTTGGACTTTTAAGGGTAAAAAATTTGAAAAGTGACATTTTTCGTGACAGATTTCTCGGCTTCTACTTGATGGATTGGTTTCAAATTTGGTACACAGCTTCAGCATGATTAGTTTTATTGTGCCTCCCCTTTCCAGGTCAGTCCATCATCTACTTCCTGTTTTCGGAGTTGACTTAGACTTTTTAAGGGTCAAAAATAGACAATTTTTCGTAACAGATTTCTCGGCTTCTAGAAAAGGGATTGATTTCAAATTTGGTATACAGCTTTAGCATGATGAGTTGTACCGTGCCTCACCTTAACAGGTCAGTCGGTCATCTACTTCCTGTTTTCTGAATGGCCGAGTGGGGGTATGCTTAGCACGACTTAGTGCAACCCCTTGTTTCATAATGGATTTTAAAGTAGTGTGCTTAATCTGGTTCCACATTATTTTCTTTCTACGTGTTATTAGTGCCTGTTTGGATTTGTTTTGAACATGTATTGTTGCATTTAAATATATGGTAAAGTGTGTTGTTAATATAATTTTTTCAATTCCATAAAGAAAGTTGGTAAATGAGAACAGATGATCAACAGACCTGAAAACATATCCCAACACATGGGACCCCACCTGAAGTTTCGTACGCAATATTAAAAGCCTAATATTAATAGTTGCTGAGAAATCTGTTTATAAGTGCAAGGATAAAGATGTCTCTTGTTAGCAAAAGCTAATCGTATACAGATAATATTAATTGTGTTATAATTGTTTTCAATTTAGTATACATACTTACACAAAACAAAGAGTGGAAAGTCACTCATCCAGTATCCAGGCTGAATACTTGAAACATCCTGCAAGTAAACATCGTGTCTGTATACGGTTCCTTACCTGTTAATCAAAACAAAGCAAAAATCAATTATAACAACAAACGACTTGTCAATCAAAAAAATAACTACATGTAGCTTTGTTTCGGAATACGTAATTTATTGAGTAAATATAGAAAGCAGTGGAAAACAATAAATCTTCAAAATTTTTGAGAATAATATACATGTACATGTATACATAACATGATAACATTTAATCCTATCAAATATGAAATGATTTGTCAAGCAGTTTCAAAAGTTGCAATCACAGCCAATCATTGCAAATTCAAATTGTTCTTAAGTTTGCACATCTATGCATCAAAACAACTTTATAATAACTTTTATGGATTCCCGGTATATAACATAAAGGCCTATCACGAATGAAACGTTGTCAACACTTCTTGCTTTTTCTTATAGAGTCAATATTTACCTTAAAACAGAATTGTAATGTTTCCTGTCATTCCAACAGCAAACAAACAATGTGTCTTTCTCTTCATAAATGGCATCCTTTATACCCATGCGAGATGGATCCAACTCTTACGTCCAATGGACTCATTTCGAATATCCAGTGTGGATTCCGCCAAGGCAGGAGCACTCTTGATCATTTGGTCCGTTTTGAGTCTTTTCTTCGAAATGCATTTGCGAAGAACGAACATGTGGTGTCCATTTTTTTCGATCTCGAAAAAGCTTATGACACAACATGGAAGTATGGTATTTTAAAGGACATTTCTGATATGGGGTTGAAAGGAAGGTTGCCAACTTTCTTGGCCGACTTTCTTTCTGACAGACACTTTAATGTTAAAGTAAATAAAACTTTTTCTGAAGAGTTTGACCAAGAAATGGGTGTACCTCAGGGTAGCATTCTTTCTGTCACTCTCCTTCAAGACAATATTGAAGGTTCTTTATATGTTGATGACTTTTTAATATGCTACAGTGCAAAAAACATGAATACCATTGAAAGGCAATTACAGCTGTGCCTAAAACGGATTGAAAAATGGGCTTCCGAAAATGGTTTCAAATTTTCAGAAAGCAAAACTGTTGATATGCATTTTTGTAAGAAAAGAAAACTTCATCCCGACCCAGATCTCTTTTTGTATGGCAAAAAAAATTAAGATAGTTGAAGAATCAAAATTTCTTGGCGTTCTTTTTGATAGAAAACTCTCCTTTCTACCCCATATCAAAATGTTAAAATCAAGATGCCTAAAGGCTCTTGATGTTTTAAAAGTTGTTTCCAGTACCGACTGGGGAGCTGATAAATCAGTTCTTTTAAATTTGTATAGGTCTTTTGTTAGATCGAAATTGGATTATGGTTCAATAATTTATGGGTCTGCGAAAAAATCTTATTTACAAATTTTAGACGCTGTTCATCATCAGGGATTGCGACTTTGCCTCGGTGCATACAGGACCTCTCCCATTGAGAGCCTGTATGCAGAGGCAAATGAGCCATTCCTGAAGCATCGCAGAATTAAACTCGGTTTGCAATATGCCACCAAATTAAAAGCCTTTCCTAGCAACCCTGCCCACGATTGTGTTTTCAATCCACCTCTCAGGAATATGTATGAAAAACATGAAAACAAAACTCCTCCTTTTGGTATTCGTATCGAACCTCACCTGACTAATCTTAAACTTAATTTAGAAACTATAAAACATGTCAAGCCTTTGAAGGTTCCACCCTGGGAACTTTAAAAGCCTAAATTTATTTTTGATCTTCGTAAACATAAAAAATCTGAAACAAATCACCTGCTTATTCAACAAGATTATTCCGAAATTAAATCTAGATATCCTGGGTTTCTAACAGTTTATACAGATGGCTCTAAAGATGGTGACAGTGTTGCTGCTGCTGCTGTCTCGGGGAATAGCACGTCAACACAACGACGCCCGTCTGCTGCTTCCATTTTTACAGCTGAAGCGAGAGCCATTATTTTAGCGCTCAAATTGATTGATGCTTCTGAGCACGCTCAATTCTTTATCTGTTCCGATTCTCTTTCTTGTCTTTTGGCAATTCAGAACTGCAAATTAAAAAATCCATTAATCTCTAAAATTGTTTATATGGTTCATCAATTGATCAGAGGTGGCTTAGAATTGATTTTCCTATGGGTACCCAGTCACACTGGTATTCATGGGAATTCAGTTGTGGACAGGGTTGCAAAGGAAGCCCTCCGTAAACCAGTGTCCAATTGTTTTATTCCTTATTCGGATTGTAGAAATACAATCCGAGTATATGTCCAAAGTTTATGGGACGAGGTTTGGGCTGCGCTGAGCACAACAAACTTCATGAGCTCAAGCCACAGCTTGGGGAGAATCATGCTTCATTCCGATGCCGTCGAGACCAGGTAGTCATCACTAGATGTCGTATAGGACATTCTAGAGTCACCCATGGCTACCTGATGACACAAGAGAAGGAGGTCCCGATGTGTATCCCTTGTGACGCACGGTATTCCTTGAGGCATGTTCTCCTCGACTGTGTTGATCTTGCTCCAATTCGCATGAAGTATTTTAACTGTGCATCCATGCACGATTTGTTTAGCGGCATCCCAGCCGATGCCATTTTATCCTTTTTAAAAGAAATCGGTCAGTATTCAAAATTATAGTTTTTGTAATCACCATTTGAAAGTTAATTTGTTGTCATAATATTTAGCTTATTTTTGTTAAGTTCTTTGTTTTCCTATTGCTTTAAATGGTTTTATTGTTTTAGTGTGCTATTTTTTAATGATTATTTTATCTATTTATTTTCCTGGCATACTTTTTGTTTTATCTACGATCTTTTGACTTTGTTTATTAACATAATTTATATCAACTTGTTTATGTCCCGATGATGGCTGCAATATCGCCGACGGGACATAAAGCAACCAACAATCAATCAATCAATCCAACTCTTACAACTATCACATTGGACCATAAAAGTTGAAGTGCTCCAACACATTTTTCTTAATTTTCCACTGCAGCTTGTCTCAAGGAAATCAGTTCAAATGAGTTTCTTTCGACGGACTGTAAAAACAAATAAATGGTTCAATTATTATCATTCTTTACATATAACTATTTTCAAATCACATACACATGTAACTAATCTGTAATGCAACACATGCAATAAAAACAAGAGGAAATTTTCACTATAGAAATGTGTATTCGATTATTGTTTTTAACGCTTTTTAGTTCTGTTTAACTCTCAGTAACGTTCCGTTAAAATGTAGAAACGCATTTGTTTTCTTTTTCCTACATTTAAGTGTTGAATAAGTATTTTTTTATAAAAAACTCAAAAATGTGAATCTTATGGAGGCTGGGGTTCTAAAACGGAGCATATTGTTCAGTGATGTTGCAAATTTTTAGCCTTTGTTTCAGTTTTAATGACTTGTTACGGCATAAATGATGTAACAATAATTTCTTTATTATATTCTATTAACGGGGAAATAATTGGCAGGAAAATGTTTGACTGATTTTTTATAAAGAAATGTATTTTAAAAATATCCTTAAATATCTCGAAAATGAGTACTATGGCCCCGTGTTTTTATCACAGAAATCCAAAGTATATCCAATTTTATTTATTTTAAACAAATTTGTAGAAATTTCCATGTTAGTTTTTTAAAATATATGCATTTTTAGAATTTTTCTAATACAATCTATACAAATTTCATAAAGATTGAAGCCCAATTATTACAAAAATAAGCACCGTGGGTTGTGAGCTTTTCTTTAAAATTCCTCTACCTTCCTGTTAAAGAACTCGCGTCTTTTTTTCTCAAGACCACTTGCATTTTTAATCAGGAAATATGTCCATGAATATGTCTTACTGTTTTTGAGATATAAAGGGTCGAAGGGGCATAAAAAGCCATTTTTAAAAGTTGGTCAAGGCAAATGGTTTTACACAAGAAATTTACCTGTAGTGGGCCAGCCAATTGTTATGAAGTTTAAATATGATGATTACACTGAAGGAAGCTTTTTATTTCATTTGGGGTTTGTTTTTAAAAATAAAAGGGTCAAAAGGGGCTAAATTGTGTAAAAAATGTCAATGAATTTAGAAATAAGATTTTTTTTAATTAAATGTTATTGTAAATATATATGTGTCAAATATGCAGTTTAAAGTCCACCATAGGATGCATGTGTAAAAAAGCTTTGTAAGTCCACCATGGGCTGCATGTGACCAAAGCAATAGACTATCCATATTGGGCCTCCAATGTACAGGGTTCATCTTGTTGCGGTCTTATCATGCTGCGCTCGGCGTAGCTTTTTTTGTAATTATAAAAAATTATGAAGCTGTTACATGTACTTTAAATATCTGATCATTACACACACACACACACACATTTTACAATGCACTGTCTGTGTTATCTATATGAACTATATATTGATTCAATATCATAAAAAATAATTAAACGTGAAAGACAACTGACGAAAGTAAAAAAAAAAACATGAATATTTAAGAGCCTGTTCATGAGAAAACCATGCAAAATCGTCCAATAGCAATGTTTTCATTTTTGTAAAAGGTATAGAGCAACTGAAAGACCATCCTATGAAACTTATTCAGGCAATTTTTTTCCTTCGAAAAATCAAACATGGCCGCCCTACAGGCCTCAATAGCTATATATAGCATTCATCTGATTTCAGTGATTTCAATAACAAAATATATGAAAATAAGACATTTTCATTTTGATTTTTTTTAGTTTACGTATATTTAATGACAATTGTAACAATATTTTTTGAAATAGTGATGTTTTGTCTTTCAAATTCAGTGCAATTTTCGTAATTCATAATTTTGGTTCTTCTGGTACCTTTAGGTAGGACTTGGGCATTATTCCAGACTGTTCAAAAATGCTGAAATTTGTTATTTTTAAGGGTACATATTGTCCAAGGTAACGCTTTTTTTATCCCTATCTTTTAGAAATTCAAAAAACAATAGCATATCAAGACAAACATATCAAAAAGCCGAGCTGGGATTTTACATTTTGACAATTCTACATAAAATCCACTGTTTGGGGTATTCAGTTTAAAAATCTGAATGTGTTTGCTATGAAACAAAATACATTTAGAACATGTGATACAACAGATGATCACAATACAAGTACCATTTAAGGGTCGGGAAAGACATATATTTGGGGATTAAGGGTGAAAGATGGGAATATCTGTGTATTTTGATTAAATGTACAGAAATGACCAACTTTAGGGGACTATTGTTCATGAATGAAGGGTTGGACTATTAATATGGAATATATTTCCAAAAGACTGATATATGGTCTGTACAAAAACATATTTGTAACTTTGCTTTTGGTCATCCCTGACATGTCACAGCATTACAAAAATGGAGATTTGTTCATTTTAGCACATGGCTAAAATGGGCTTCGGGGGTCCTAATGGTGGCATCTTTTTGAAATAATTAAAAGATTTACAGAACAGCAAACTTTATAGGCCAAATGTATGTAACTTGTTCTATATAAACAAATAATATTGTAGAAATCAAACAAAAGAAAACTGTGTTAATTGTACTTGCAGGATACATGATGACTCAGTATCTTCAAAATCCAAGAAACGGGTAAGAAATCAAAGAAATATTCATCAGACCAGTCCATATTCTATATCTTAAGTGACTATATTCATCCAGTAGTAAAAACAAGAGTTAACACTAAAGTATGTCTCGCCTGCCGGCACCATCAGAAACAATTATTCTTTCTTATTTCCACTAAATTTTGAATTAACATGGATTTTCAGTTTTCTGAGATCAAAAGATGTTTATAGAACTTAAAAATTGCTAATATATGCAATAAAGATAATCAAAGTTACTCAACCGGAAAATCAAGGTCAAGGTCAAAAGATGGGGATGCAACTGTGCTAAGCTACTACTGGGGCATATGCATACCAAGTTTCATCAACCGTGGACCTATAGTTCTTGAGATATGGAGGTGCTCGCAAAACTTTTCCATTGCTACTATATGTATTGAAAACTGTCAAAGTCACTCAACCAGAAAATCAAGGTCAAGGTCAACAGATGGGGATGCAACTGTGCTAAGCTACTACTGGGGCATATGCATACCAAGTTTCATCAACCTAGGACTTATAGTTCTTGAGATATGGAGGTGCTCATAAAACTTTTCCAAAAAGTTAACGCCGCCGTCGCCGCCGGTAAAGTAACACCTATGTCCCGCTCTGTTCGCAGGCGAGACAAAAACAACTACAAATTCAAGATACCAACATAGACAAAAGGAAGCAAAACATGTTCCGGTCATTGAAATGGACTTTTCTGATTCTGATGAGTATATACCAGATAGTAAATCGTATGAATACTCAAGTGTATATGATCAACCTGAAGTGAGAAGGAAGGTTAAGGATAGACAAAGGGGAAAGTAGTCAGAAAGTATGCTGGACCTATCCAGTGACTCGAATAACAGTTAACTAAATGAGTCTGAAATTTGTGATGGCAGGAAAGAATGTATGTTGAGTGAAAATGAGATGGAAAGGGATAAAAACTCACCAGAAATTTATGCTCGTAAAGTTCTTACTTCTAAATTCGGGAAATTGAAGAAAAAGAAGACTGTTTGGAATCAAGCACTTTATTGTACATTTGTAGACAAATAGTAACCAATTTTACTAAGCATCTAAAGCTGAAGCATAAGAAAGAAAAGGTCGTGATGGAAGTTATTCATGCTGGAAAGACTTTTGGAAAAAGAAGCAAAAAAGTGATGGGAATGTGGAAAAGTTTACGATCAGAGATGGATCACGAAAACAATATAGTCCCGTGCGGGGCCCGGGAGGCGAATAGGCCCGCAGCAGCGATAAGCATGTCGGTAAAAGCTTTTGCAATTTCAACTGGTTACCTTTAAGCATCTCGGCCATATGGATAAGTGGCACCTAGTGATAATACTTTCTGAACTTCTTGCAATCTTCTATCCCTCTGTTGTATATTTGCGCAGAAGTAACTTTAGATCTCAGAGTTTATCTAGGGAGGCACTAATGCCTTAGACTGCTTGTTTTTTTTTCAGAGACTTCGTAACATATCCGCCTTTCTTCTACAAGCCTTGTTGACGAACTCTGCTTACGTGTAGCACTTCTAATGGATGATAGTCATTTGTTATTTAGAGGAGTTCATATTACGGGTTTTGCTTGGTTCAGCTTCCAAATATCTTTAGTATAAGACGCAACTCCTCCACGTGGTAGTTTATTTCTTTTTATACTCCTTTTTGGTGTATAGCAACTTTCTCGATCAGCTCTATTCAGGCTAAATCCTGGAAATTGAATTCGTCAATCCGAATGTTTGTTAGTCGGCATTATTTCTGTGGTGCAAATCAAATCATAGTTTAAATCGATGTCTCTGCTGGTGGACATTTGTCCCCGAGGACATCATCAGCCCAGTAGCTACCATAGCATGATTACAAGGAACCAAGCATGAATACTGGCTCAGGCGTCGCCCAGTATAAAAAGGCCTGAACCTAACGACGCCACGGACACGGCATCGTTTGTAAAACACGTGTCCAAACTATCGCCGTTTCTACAACAATATCACACAAACAGTCTGAAAATCCAGAATTCCAATATAAAAACTCAGATTTAGTCAACAACATACGACTATGCTCTGTACTTTTGGAAGACGTTTTAGACTTTGAAAACATCGAAAGTCATTGCTCAATCAAAAAATGTGGAATAAAAAACTGTAAAACTTGCGCTATTTTAATCACTGATCAACAAATTAAGAGCAATTTAACAAACCGTACGTACAACATCAACAGCTGGGATGATTTGAACTATACATCTTCAAACGTTATTTACGCACTAGAATGCACTTTGTGCGGATTGATATATGTTGGGGAAACTAAAGGCAGATTGAATGCCCATATAAGTGGCCACAGATCCGGCATTAACACCGACAGATTCCCTTTCATTTACCAACATTTTAATCAACCGGACCATTCCATCTTGTCCATGAAAGTCCGCAATCTTGGAAAAAATATACCATACCACCAACAATCCCACTTTAAGTACACCATTTGGGCAAATTATATCCTTATGACTCAGGTGGTCATCCTAGTACGAATTTCCACAACAGACTTTTCTAATTTCGCATTGTTAAGCTCACCTGGCCAAAGGCAATGTGAGCTAATGCCATCAGTATTCGTCCGTCGTCCCCCTTAACAATTTCTAAAAATCTTCTCCTCTGAAACCATTGAACCAATTTAACTGAGAATATGCAGGAATAACGAAAACTTTATATGTTGACAACAAAAGATCCTTGATAATGTGTTTGCCCTTAAGAATGAAAACTATTGCAGATAGAGAATTGCTGTTGATTGCTAATATGTTCAGCCCATTAAGCTCTTCAAAAGTCTCCAAGGGATGGAAGTTGTCAGATGCCCTCTTATAGGGGTTATTGCCATTTAAAGGTAAAAAACAGTGGTTTTTTTCATATTTTGTCATGGGTAAGTTTTCAGATGACCCCTGATAGATGACACCTTTATGGCTTATGGACCAGGTAAATGTAACTTTTGTTCTGATTTTGAACCAAACATCGCAATCTTGATGACTAATACTTCAAGTTATACAGGAAATCCAAGAGCTATCAAGAGGGAACATGCTTTCAAACTCTAAAAACGAAATAACAATACCAGAAGACGGAAATTACACTCTGTACGCTTGTGCATTAGTTTCGTGTTCAAAGGATGGAAACCAAAGAAAACAGATGTAATAATGCATTATATTCAGTTGAATAGAATAAATTATACAGAAACAATAGTTCAACGTGAGCGAGTTGGTGTGTTAATGTTTTACGCCCGTGCAACGCTATACAGGTTATTTACAGGTGATGAACAGGATGATAAATGAACATGAAATGATGATGATAAATGAAATATGGCGTCGGGGTGGGAAACAACGGATCGGTAAATTTTGAAGAACCACAGAAAAAGGGGGTAGGTGGGTAGGGGTGGATAATTAAGCCTATGTGGAGCACTACTTGGAGGTCCACAAAGGGGTCTTACGTGCATGAAGCGTGGAACACTCCACACATGTTGGACCACTATGGTCGGCGGTCATGTTTTCCGTATTATAGACCTGACAACCCCTGTGGACGAGGGCCACCCTTTTCAGCCACCTAGGGTACTCGGTCGCTCTGTGGGCTGAGCACTGACCCGACGTCAGAATCCCAAGACCCTTAGTCGCCTCTTACGACAAGCTAGACTCTGCTTCGGGCCTTTTCGCCACCCGGGCCCCGCACGGGCCTATACTTATAAGATGTTGTATGAAAAGCTTTTAATTTAAAGAAAAAAAATCTTCGATTTGAAATGTTTTATTACCATAACAGTTGTGTGTTTATTTAATTCTCTTGAAAATCTTTACTTGTTGAAATGTACACAATTCCTTCACTCTCATGTGAACATGTTGAACATGTTTCAACTTCAAATTTTCTTAAGACCTTCTTATTTTCTTCACTTTACAAAAAAATATTTGTCAGCAAACAATTCCCCCTGTCTTTGTCTGTAATAAAACAAGTATTCATTACTTCATGCACGGATAACTAGCCATGAATATATAAGTTAGCGCACCCAAAGAACCGCGCGTTTCTGTCACAAAGGCCACGTGATTGAAGTATAGAAGGAAGAGTGAAAATGCAGAGAAAAATGCTGTGAAAACAAGTACAAGGAAAGGTCCCGGTAAGAATCTTAATGGCAAGGCACCGATGAAAAGATCTAGTAAGTCGGCTAAATCCAACGTTAAATCAACAAGAGGCTCCCAGGAGCCTGAATCACTCACCTGGTCTTAATGTCAACCCTTTGAAGACTTTTGTATAGCTAAATGAGCTGAAAAAGCTTTTTTCTATCTGCAATTTTTTTCATTCCCTTACTCATAACTTTTCTTTTAAAATACTGATGTTAAAAGAATCATTCGTCTACTGTTTGTACAAAATATAAATTTGTATGTTTACAATCACTTGAAGAGATTCGTCAATAATTGGCTTACTTAACTGAGCATTTTTTTCTAATATTAACTTTTTTCCATTTCACTGAAAAATAAAAGTGAAAATTTGATTTTTTTAAATTCATTATGCCAAAATCTATAACGAGAATCGTTTGGTTATCGATTATATCTATACTTCTAAAATAACCAAGCGTTTTTTGTTAGCCGGGTTGCAGCCAAAACAACAATTGCTACGACTAAGCTTCATATATCAAAACTAGGGGATAGTTGTGCCGTTTTAAAATTTCATTAGCACATATGCAATTATGTCTGCAGTTTGCTAATTAGCCTAATTAATTCATCCGGAAACGCTATAGCCGTCATCGTTCCGGAATAACACATATGAACAAGTTTAACTAACAAGAGGCTCCCAGGAGCCTGAATCGCTCACCTGGTCTTGATGTTGACCCTGTACTTTTGTAGAGCTAAATGAGCTGAACATTTAAGCAAGCAACAGCTTTTCTCTACCTGCAATAGTTTTCATTCTATAGGCCAAAAACACCATTTTTCACCTATAAGGGGCCATAACCCCTATAAGGAGTCATCTGACAACTTCAACCCTATGGAGACTTTTGTAGAGCTAAATGAGCTGAACATTTAAGCAAGCAACAGCTAATCTCTATCTGCAATAGTTTTCATTCTGTAGGCCAAAAACATGAAAAATCGCTTTTTTTAGGGGCCGTAACCCCTATAAGGGGTCATCTGACAACTTTGACCCTATGGAGAATTTTGTAGAGCTAAATGAGCTGAATATTTAAGCAAGCAACAGCTAATCTCTATCTGCAATAGTTTTCATTCTGTAGGACAAAAACATGAAAAATCGCTATTTTTCATGGGCCGTAACCCCTATAAGGAGTCATTTGACAACTTCGACCCTATGGAGAATTTTGTAGAGCTAAATGAGCTGAACATTTAAGCAAGCAACAGCTAATCTCTATCTGCAATAGTTTTCATTCTGTAGGACAAAAACATGAAAAATCGCTATTTTTCATGGGCCGTAACCCTATAAGGGGTCATCTGACAACTTTGACCCTATGGAGAATTTTGTAGAGCTAAATGAGCTGAATATTTAAGCAAGCAACAGCTAATCTCTATCTGCAATAGTTTTCATTCTGTAGGACAAAAACATGAAAAATCGCTATTTTTCATGGGCCGTAACCCCTATAAGGAGTCATTTGACAACTTCGACCCTATGGAGAATTTTGTAGAGCTAAATGAGCTGAACATTTAAGCAAGCAACAGCTAATCTCTATCTGCAATAGTTTTCATTCTGTAGGACAAAAACATGAAAAATCGCTATTTTTCATGGGCCGTAACCCTATAAGGGGTCATCTGACAACTTCGACCCTATGGAGAATTTTGTAGAGCTCAATGAACTGAACATTTAAGCAAGCAACAGCTAATCTCTATCTGCAATAGTTTTCATTCTGTAGGCCAAAAACATGAAAAAATGCCATTTTTCAGGGGCCGTAACCCCTAAAAGGGGTTATCTGACAACTTTGATCCTATGGAGACTTTCGTAGAGCTAAATGAGCTTAACATTTAAGCAAGCAACAGCTAATCTCTATGTGCAATAGTTTTCATTCTGTATGCCAAAAACATGAAAAATGGCTATTTTTCACCTTTAAGGGGCCGTAACCCCTATAAGGGGTCATCTGACAACTTCGACCCTATGGAGACTTTTGTAGAGTTAAATGAGCTGACCATTTAAGCAAGCAACAGCTAATCTCTATCTGCAATAGTTTTCATTCTGTAGGCCAAAAACATGAAAAAATGCTATTTTTCACCTTTAAGGGGCCATAACCCCTATAAGGGGTCATCTGACAACTTTGACCAAATGGAGACTTTTGTAGAGCTTTTGACGCTGAATCAGTAGCGTGGCCTCAGATTTTCTCTATCTCTTATACTTTTTGATTTATAAGCCAAAAACAGTAGTCTGACCCCCCTAGTCTATTTTTAGTAACGGCGGCCTTGTTTTTTAACGGATCAAAAATCAAAACACAAGTTTGGTGCAGGACACCCTAAGGATCATTCATACGAAGTTTCATTAAATTCTGTTTGGTAGTTTCAGAGGAGAAGATTTTTGAAAAATTGTTAACAGACGACGACGACGACGACAGACGACGACGACGACAGACGACGACGACGACGGACGCCAAGTGATGGTAATAGCTCACATGGACCTTCGGTCCAGGTGAGCTAAAAAGCGCTAGGAAGCGCCCGGATGGGTATTTGGCGAGACTAAAAAATAAATAAAAAAAGTAATGGGTCATAAATTGTAACAATTTTTTTAATCAATCTATATATTAGCCTAAAAATTACAAAAAAAAAATAGAAGTACGTAAAATATATTCAGTGCCGGTTCGATACTTTGTCCCCCCTTTTTTACGATGTTTGAAATTATTTCCCCTGTTTTCAGACAATTACAAAAAAATCCCACAATATTATGCTAAATATTTAAAAGATTTTATATAATATTATTTAGGTAAATTTAGTATAAAATTGTATGCAAAAAAATGTTTTACCGTCAAAAATTGCAACTTTTCAACAATTGAAAATTTATCATATAAAGGTAATAACAAAACTACCGAACTTGAATGATCAATCTCATAGTCCAGAGAAAATGACAAAAACGAATCAGTCATACCGGAGAACTGGTGGATCGCAATGGTCCTGACTTGGTACAGGCATTTCAAACGAAATATTGAAGTCTTTTTCTACGTGTAAAATTAGGCTCAACGATGTCAATGAATTGACAAATTTGCGTAGCAATTGATTGAAATTTATCCTGCCACTGGACATGTGTACGGTTTAAAAGGTGAGTAACGAATACCGTAGGTAAAGTATTTCTTATTTTTTCTTATTTCAAATTGTACAATGTAGTTCAAGCTTATTTTTGATTCAGTTATATGTCAATAATTATTTTGAATAGTTTAATAACTCAAGAGAAATCGTTTTTTTAATTTACAATCTTTTTCTAAACATGAAATAATGTAAATCTATATTAATTCTGTTTTATTCTGTCTTGTTCTAGAAGTAATAAATGAGTTCGTTTCTGGTCTACGTCTGTGTTTCGTTTGTCTAGTGCTTCAACGAGAGAAAACGATTCTCGTCTCTCTTGAGTCATTATAATAATTTTCTCTAGAAGCTTCATGTTAATGAATGATTAGTTATGTAGCAAACGTTTGTTACTTTTATTTTTAACTATTTTGCTTTGCATCTGGACTATTGCTTGGAGTTTATTTTATTTGGGATAATTGATTGTTGGCTTACCAAATTCCGGGATTTCAATATGAGGGACATAGTGCATCTTATTATTTTGGTTGTTGACCTTGAGGTTAACTTATTTTTGCTAATTAATTTTATATTGATCAAACATGTTCGATGGGCCCTAGGAAAGTTATAAAAAAAATTTTCGGCACAAATATAACACAAGCGTTTTACTTACCTCCTCTCCGACCAACAGCCCCAAATATAGCTGATTCAGGGTCTCAAGAGTGATTATAATCAATTCTCTTTTAATTTGAACAATTCCCACTCTGAGGTTTTTTTTACAATGGCCAGTTCTATTCACGTTCATCTTGATTAGTTAAACGGGAGTGTGGTAGGTCATGAGGCTCTCTCATGGTTCTCGGAGTTTGAACAAAGGGCTAAATTGTATAATTTTATGAAAAACTATATTCCCATTTTATAGTCTTAAAAATGCTAAGACTTGGTATGATGCTATACCAATAGAAACAAAAAAAAATATTTTCACAGTTAACAGAGGCCTTCCAAAAGAGATTTAGACGGATATCAGAAACTATAGACATTTTTACTTTTAATTGCGTGCAGGGTGAAGAGGAATCAGTGCGTGAAGGAATTCTAAGAAGAAGATGATGATTCTTGGCGCTTTTTGACAAATTAAAATGTTTATTATTTAAATCGATAAACATTTATGGTAAATGCATGACCGTTTCCGATTGGTGCACTTTTTTATGGCAATTCTATTATTAAAAAAAACCTTATATCTGTCGAAATACCCATCATCCCACAAAATGGAGATAACCAAATAGGTTAAGAAACATATTAGGGATCTTCATTTAGTAAAGAAGAATGCACCTCCGGATGCCGGACAGTTTAAAATCAATGAGATTTGATTATTCAACTACATAAGGACACTGTTGGAGGATGTAAACTTTGATAACGTAAGGAATCAAGGAAAGTCGGTTGGAGTGTTATACACTGGAAAAAGGAGTGATGGGTAGGGACGGGAAATTTAGCCTCCTGCATGGGGATCCTACTCTTACCGAGACCTGATTAAATAGATTAAAATCTTAAATCTTAAAATTAGTGAGTTCGCAAGAAATACAAAACATAGAAAAGATTATGGCAACACAAATCATATTTAATGCATTCGCCGTTATGGCAAATTCGTTTTCAACTTGTCCAACACCAGTGCATTGTCTAGCCTTTCTTGTTTGAAATTTACATAATTTATTCTGACGTCACATTTTTCGTCAAATAAGGTTCGCAATGTATACATTGGAAGATATCCTATGTATTTTTCCATTATATTGTCAATGTTAAAGTATTGTCATAGATTAGAGCATATGGAAGATGGGCTACTATTTAATGCATTTGTTTGTAGTAAAAATCTCTGTCAAAATAACACAGCCACATGGTATTCTAGTATAGATTATATTATGAAAAAACTTAATATATGTTATAACCAAATGAAAAAACTGAGCGTTAATCAATTTATTAAACAAGTGAAAGATAAGCTACTGAATAGTTTTCAACAATTTTGGAAAGATTATAGAAATACGATTGCAAACTCTGAGCAAGGGAAACTTTATACATATTTTTCGTTTAAAACTACATTTGGATTTGAAAAATACTTAAATTTAAAAGATTTTAGATTTCGACAAGCTTTATGCAAGATCAGAATAAGTGCACATCCCTTAAGGATAGAGACAGATAGATATTCAAAAAATTATATTGAAAGATCATTAAGAAAATGTCAATATTGTACTATGAATAAAACAGAGGACGAATTACATTTTATTATTGAATGTCCATTATATGCTGAATTTAGAGATATTTTTTCAAATAAGATTTTACATTATTGCAAAAACTATAATAATTTACAAAACAGTTTAAAATTTAATTGGATTTTTATACAAGAAGATTTAGATTTGCTCAGAGAGTTTGGAAATTATGTATATCAAAGTCTTCAATTAAGAAGAACATCAAATGTTGTAGCATAACTTTAGATTTATTTGTTCAATAATATTCTCATAATAAATACATGCATATTTCATACATGTAACTGTATCATATTATGTACTACTTGGCTCTGCCCCTGTAAAATCATTAAGTTGTTGTTATTAATCAATCTGTTATAATTTTATTTACTGTCACAAATTGTCATAATCACTTATATGTAATTGTATGCTCTATTATAGGGCCCTTAATTGGAATAAAGCTATTTCTATTTCTATTTCTATTTCTATACATTATAAATGTATGAACGTTTTCAGGCAGATTTTTATTTTGCTTCTAGTGTAGTTTTTTAGGGCTTCAGTGATCAAAATACTAGGGTAGATATTTCTTTGAAATTTGCTTTTAAAGTAATAGTACCACAATTAACGGTATTTGTACCGACATGTAGATCTATTGAAAATCACAAAAATATCTTGTAAGATTGGCCATGCATGACAAAGTCCTTCTAAACAAGATGTAGACCTTTTAACGTAAGGTTTTACATCCATAAACATCAATGATCATCAATATATTCGATCAAGATCGTTTCTTAGATAGAAAACAAATACACATGTTGCCTTATTGTTCGAAATTATCATAATTTCGATCTCTCAGATGAGTGCAGATGTTGGTTTGTCATAGGGTGTTGATTTGTCTTCCTTTACCGGATTTGACACGCTGAATGGACTATTGACAACGCGACGGGTGTGCTATAGCAAGCAGGAACTGCTTACTCTTCCGGAGCACCTGAGTTCACTCTTGTTTCGACTGGAGTTCGCGTTGTTGCTTGATATTCAGTTGTTTTGTGTTTCCATGTTTTACATGTTGTCTGTTTTTGTCCTGTTCTTGTTTGTGTTTACTGGTTTTGTCTCTGCCTTTTCGGACTTTTGACATTTGGATACCCCATTGGTACCTCTGCGTCTTATACTGACGTCACATTTTTCGTCAAATATGGTCCCTACAAAATCGTTTGAAGTGAGGATTAAAATTACTAGACAAAAATTGCGGAAGATTATTTTTTTAAGACTTCTTTAAAATCAAGTTGTTACAATTTTATAATCTACTTTATACTGACATCATATGGCTCGTATATAAAGTAAATAAAATGGAAAATATTGAGATGTGGAATAAGGGTAAAATAAATAAAGAAAAACCTCATTTATGTTAGCTGCAATACAATAGCTACAATAGTGTAGCTCCTTTGACATATTTAATAGATTACATTTTTTTCTATATATTTTTGTTATAATACTGGATATGATTTAATTGTTAGTATTGTGCAACCAAATTATTTTTGTTAATGCTGGGGGTATCCTTAAAAAATCTCTGAGCTACTGAAGCAAATATGCCTTTGAATTCCCTTACCAACACGTAATAATTCTCCCTAATGAAAAGTCAAGGACACATCAATATCTTTATCGCTGCACATTCATATTTTTGAGATTTGAGGATATTCAACATACACTATATGGCAAATATAGTCTCTTTTAAACCATTTAATCAGGATTTACACGTAATTTTATATTGGATAAACATGTACAAATTTCACTGCTCATGAATATCATTTTAGGGCGAACATTGGAGTTTAAATTCAATATGTGCTGTATCCCGGGCATATCTCAAAGTTCGAGTTTTCTTTTTCAAGTGTTCTTGTTAGTAATAACTAAACGATACTTTAAATGTCCATATTACATGGTAACTGGATACCGAGAAACAGAAAAGGGGTCGTTGTAGCTTTAATATGTAAGTGTTCTTAATAGCAATTACAAACGAGACTTAAAATGTCGAAATTATGTCAAATGAAATGATTCGTGATTGTTTCAATTAGTTTGTAACAGTTTGTTGTAATGAGATATATCTATTGTTTCTCACAACTATGTTGTGTTTTGTGTTACTAGACCCTTAGATCGCAATGGAAAAGGGGGGTTTGCCGCCAAAAAAACCTGGTTCAACCCACCATTTCTTTTGAAATGCCTGTACCAAGTCAGGACCATTGCGATCTTTAATTTCTCTGGTATGTTTTTACCTTGTTTTGTCTTTTGTTCTTGGATATATGAGATCATCCCAATTCGGTAATTTTGGATATGATTTAATTGTTAGTATTGTGCAACCAATTTATTTTTGTTAATGCTGGGGGTATCCTTAAAAAATCTCTGAGCTACTTAAGCAAAAATGCCTTTGAATTCCCTTACCAACACGTAATAATTCTCCCTAATGAAAAGTCAAGGACACATCAATATCTTTATCGCTGCACATTCATATTTTTGAGATTTGAGGATATTCAACATACACTATATGGCAAATATAGTCTCTTTTCAACCATTTAATCAGGATTTACACGTAATTTTATATTGGATAAACATGTACAAATTTCACTGCTCATGAATATCATTTTAGGGCGAACATTGGAGTTTAAATTCAATATGTGCTGTATTCCGGGCATATCTCAAAGTTCGAATTTTCTTTTTCAAGTGTTCTTGTTAGCAATAACTAAACGATACTTTAAATGTCCATATTACATGGTAATTGGATACCGAGAAACAGAAAAGAGGTCGTTGTAGCTTTAATATGTAAGTGTTCTTAATAGCAATTACAAGAAGCAAAGGTGTACCAAAGGGGTAATCAGTATCATAAAACCGTGAAGACAAAGACAAAACCGGCAGACAAAAAATCATTACAACAAAACAAACCACATAACAACATAAAACACACACACATAACAACAAAACCGGAATCAGCAACGCGAACTCAAGTCGAAACGAGAGTGAACTCAGGTGCTCCGGAAGAGTAAGCAGTTCCTGCTTGCTATAGCACACCCGTCACGTTGCTAAAGATCGATTAAGTGTTGGTCAAATCCGGAAAGAATGACATTACAAAACTCTATGTCAAACCAACATCTGTGCTCATCTGAGAGATAGAAATCCCGTATTTGCGTACAAGCACATGATGTCGTCCGTAAAATTTCTTGAGTGATGACAACAACCTGGGAGCAACGAACCCCTGTGTTAACAATTTGCTTGTCAGCCGTGTAGCTCTATCTAGGAAGTCGTTGTACTCCCCACATGCTCTGGAATAACGAACGAATTTTACAAACGAGACTTAAAATGTCGAAAATATGTCAAATGAAATGATTCGTGATTGTTTCAATTAGTTTGTAACAGTTTGTTGTAATGAGATGATCAACTGTTTATATCTATTGTTTCTCACAACTATGTTGTGTTTTGTGTTACTAGACCCTTAGATCGCAATGGAAAAGGGGGGTTTGCCGCCATAAAAACCTGGTTCAACCCACCATTTCTTTTGAAATGCCTGTACCAAGTCAGGACCATTGCGATCTTTAATTTCTCTGGTATGTTTTTACCTTGTTTTGTCTTTTGTTCTTGGATATATGAGATCATCCCAATTCGGTAATTTTGTTGTTACCTATTGGATACAAAGAATCAGAAAAGTGGTTGTTGTAGCTTTAATATATAAGTGTTCTTGTTAACAATAACTAACGAGACTTGAAGTGTCCATTTTAAAAACGAACAAACAAATAAACACATAAATTTATTGCTAATCACAGAATCATCGTAGAAAAATTTCAATATACATTATACATTATGCTTGATTAAAAATGATTGGTTGGTAAGCAGAGGAAAATCAGTCCGACGATGAGCATCTTGTTAGCTGTCTGAAAAGAAACAGATATTTGATGTTGACAAGATGAATGTATATGCGAGTGTTGATCAAAACAAAAAATCAAACATTTTTAAATATGTGAACTACTCTTCCAGATCCATAACATTTTACTTTCTGGAGAGATGGCTTTGTCTGCTTACGTGTGGATGTGAATTTGTTATTGTGTTTCAATGGACTTATTAGATATGATTAACCCTTTGGTAGAACCAATGGGAAAATCAGATCGAGAAATTCCATTGCAACTAAATTTATTAAAAGACTATAAATGATTAATAAAAGAATTTATGAAAGGATATGGAGTGAATGAACATGAGACTATATCACATATGCCAACTCCAACTGCAATTTAGTCAGTTAGTGGCGATTGGCAAAAGTGAAATCGAACCTCACAACTTCGTAGACACATACAAGAATGTAGAGATTAAACATATGCATTTTTATTTTGACGTATTATTAAATGCAACTTCACCCTTTTCATACTTTATCATAGTCCTTTAAGAGTTTTACATGTTTGTTATTTTGAGGCTGATACACTATGGTTATGAGTAATTTAAATGTTGCATTTCTGGTATTTTGACGTATTATTAAATGCAACTTCACCCTTTTCATACTTTATCATAGTCCTTTAAGAGTTTTACATGTTTGTTATTTTGAGGCTGATACACGATGGTTATGAGTAATTTAAATGTTGCATTTCTGGTATAGGTTTTTAATTTGTTGATGTCAAACTATTGTTAAAATATTTAAGTGAGTGAGTGAGTTGGTGATTTACGCCCGTGCAACGCTATATAGTTTATTTACAGGCGATGAACATGTAAAAGGGTAATAAAATGATAAAATATTTAAAAAGTTGTCATACCCTAGTAGCCTCTCTTTTTTGATGAACCCTTCTCAACTTCTTAGGTGGGGATGCTTGACTGGTTGACTCTTCACCAGGATTTGAACTTCTGACGAGATGTACTTGTCGAGGTTGAAGCTGTACATGTGTCGTCTTTACTACATGTCTCTGTTGCAGCAGGTTCAGAGTGGATAGTTGATACAGCATCATCATTTACTGTTTTTCTCTTTAAGTTTGCCCCCATTTGCTCCATTTGAAATAGCTGAGAGAATGGGAAGCAGTCATCCTTAAAATGCTTTGAACAGAGTTGAGCATACTCTGTAGTTCCATCCCACTTTGCCCGTTTGACTCAGACAAAGTTAGTCCGAGATTGCTCTGACGTCCTCGGCTTTTTTTCCAGCAAGCTGGTGCCGTGGGGCGTCAGAGCTCCTTCCATATCAAAAACACGGGATTTTACGAATGCTTTCTTAATGTTAAAATAACTCTTAAAAGTTCATTATTAACTAGAATCTAATTATTTTGGGTTATGAAACATAATAAGGCACAATGATGATGCTACCTCTTTATTGATATTAATGGCTATAAACTATGTGTATGCTGATAGACATACTGGTAGGTAAAGTTTCTTATTACAAATACCAAAACGCGGGTATGAACGGTTAATTTGGATATGCTATATATCGATATTTCAAGGAGTAACCTCTCATCAGTAACATTTGAAGGTCAAATCCAAAAATGTTGAAAACGAAAAGTACTCAAAACCAAAACGTTCGAACAAGGAAGCCAAATCCAGCACCGAGGATATCGACCATGTGCAATTCATGTTAGTTTTACTAAACATACAGGCACTCGTTTTGTTTGAAGGTTGAAAAAAACTCTTTTTGACCCTAGGAGAATATCCGCTGATCTTGCTCCTGTCCCACCCCCATCAACAAATGAAATAGTGGCTCAGCAGAGGTCAAGATTCACCACTGATGCATCTTGCGATAGAGCAGATCAGATTCATTGACTATGTTTATGAGCCACAATAAGTGTTCAAGTTTTAACATTTATATCTTTATTTATGGAACTTATTAAATTTTTGACCAAGTTCATTTAGTCTTGTTAAACATATCTCCAATGTTGCAGGGGCAAAAGCTATCATTTAGTTTATTTTTGACACTAGATTTTACAAAGTTATATAAAGGTATAACAAAATTACTACACAGTGAAATAGTCATGACAAAACATTATACACTCCATAAATCAAGAGCTTAGTTAAACTTGGTACAAGTCCCGTGCGGGGCCCGGGAGGCGAATAGGCCCGTAGCAGCGCTAAGCTTGTCGGTAAAAGTCCACTAAAGAGCGCTCAGAAACCTGACATCGGGGTCAGGCCGCTTTGCCCACAAAGCGACTGGGATGTGTGCCCCAGGTGGTTGAATGGGGCAGCCCTGACATCGAGAGATGCGGGGTCGTCAGGCGATAATGCGGAAAACCTGACCGCAAACCATAGTGGTGCACCGTGTTGGGAAAAATGTCACGTTCCTCGCACGTTAAAGAACTCTGCTGCAGGTCTCGGTAAGAGTAGGACCCGTAGGATCCCCATGCAGGAGGCCAAATTTCCCGTCCCTACCCATCACTCCTTTTTCCAGTGGCAGTCAAAACTATCCTACCCAATTGGCCTTGTGTCCCCATTACCTCCACTTCATCATCATATCATGTTCATTGTATCACCATTTTCATGTTCATCTCCCGGATATAGCCGAAATCGTGCTGCTTGGGAGTAAAGCAATAACTAACTAACTGACTTGGTACAACATAGTTTAAATCAGGTTTTATGGTGCCAAACCTTCCTTTTTAATGAGGTGTAAACCAAAGGCAAGGAAATATGACACATGATTACCAGAATAAAAGCATGATGAATGTCCTGTTTTCTCTGCAACTACAAATCAAATGTTTTTGCTACTTAGTATGCAGTATCAATATGGCATTCTTATTGTGAGATTTATTTCAGATCTGTTGCCTATCTACAATGTTTATATTTGATTGCCCCACAGCAAAGTTGTAAGAATAAAACTAAAATCAGAAAATGAATTTTATGAAGTTCTAAAAATATAACAATGTTGAGGATTTAAACAAATGTAACCAGGAAAAAAGTTGTAGTCATTGTCTTTTGAATCGGCCGAGTCGTCCACCTACAAATCCTCTGTAATTGCCAAAACTGTCAGGGTATTGGTCCCTGATCTTCCATACACAGCAACTCGGTATCACCCGTCTGTTGCCAGCACCAAGGTGACCATGTGTCCATAAGATGAATTGCCTGTAGGCAGCAATGCGGTTTCTCTTGTTGTGGTTATATGTTACACTAACGATTTATGGCTCCTAAAAGTACAAGCAATGTAGAGTAAATTAAATTACCGTCAGCTCCTAATACAATTTCGTTATTTCAAAAGATGTTTATAGTTGATGAAAAACTTGATCTTCAAAATTTAAAATAGCTTCTGTTAAGATAAAAAGCTGATCCAATTACTGATAACGAGCAACTACAGATGCGAGAACTATCACACAATTAAGAATGATAGTAACCATCAAAAGACTTGACATAGGTAAATTCATACTTATCTTTTAGATAATTACGTGATCAAATGATAGAATCATCAAAGGCATCGTTTTATGCAAGCTAGCATTTTTTTAGTTTATCACTGGAGTCATTGATTATTGGTTGTACGTAATAAGTATGTAAATGATATGCAATAATTAAATCTTTGGCAATGAAGTAAAGGGGTGGTTTAAGTGGTTCTTCAATTCGGAGTTACGATACGAACAACATTTTTGATTTGAAGATGTCTAAATTTGGCCTCAAGAGTTGTTTTTTGGTTCCGCCTTTGGGTGGCGAACAAGTGGTCGAATTCCAAAACTAGGGTATTGGCGTAGGTTCTGGAACTCGTATAATAGAGCGATGTTCTGGTGTCTTCGCCAAGTTCTGGTGTCCCGGGTGGCTAATAGGCCCGCAGCAGAGTCTAGCTTGTCGTAAAAGGCGACTAAGGGTCTTGGGATTCTGACGTCGGGTCAGTGCTCAGCCCACAGAGCGACCAAGTTTGTACCCTAAGTGGCAGAATAGGGTGACCCACGTCCGCGGGGGTTGTCAGGTCTATAATACGAAAACCCTGACCGCCGACCACTTATCTGAGAGATCGAAATCCCATATTTGTCTATAAGTGCATGATGTCTTCCGTAAAATTTCTGGAGTGAAGACAGCAACCGAGGAGCAACATAACATTTGAATAAGATCACTTAGGTTTTAATTTATACGTGTTAATGCTCTCATTGGCAATGTGTCGGATGTGTAACAACAGGCAGGACCTGCTTATTCTTCCATAGCAGACGAGTTTACTCTCGTTTTAATATGGATTTATACTGTTGTTTTTGTGTATTCTGTTTTCTTTCCTGTTTGCTTGTTTTGCTTTCCTCTTTCGACTTTTGAAAGCCTCATTAGTGTCTCTTTGCCTCAGGCAAAAATATTTTACTATATTCTATCTAGAGACACTTGAAGTGTGTACTTACATGTAATCAACATGAAATCCCCTTTATTAGAGAAGTTTTTAAAAATGTTCTATGTATCATTCAAACCATGTTACATCCTGCTCCTTTTCTGATGTCTGTGGGGCATCTTCAGGGACATCTTCAGGTTTTCGGACATCTTGCTGAGGATCTTCAAAATGGGGGTCTTTTTTAGGCTGCGGGGCATTTTCAGATTGTTTATGTCCCTTTTCGGTTACCTTAAATTATTATCTGGCTATTTGTAACTTGTAGTTGCAAGAACTGAAGACAATTCTCTGATATGTTTACATGTTATCATTGTTTATATGTATACAAAAGCCCATCAAAGCAATGTATACAATATTTGTATATTATGAGTTATCTCCCATTTGAAGATCATTCTTTAAGTTAAGAATGTTACATAATTACAGTTACATTTTTCTGACAGAATCGTATAAAAAAGGCAGAGAAAGCCTTTTCCCGCCAAATTTTAAACGCTTATTATTTAGAAAACAAGTTCAGCAACCTATAAACTTATTAAGCGTATTTTGTACCTTTACCTTTTGTCTATTCATCAAATATATTAATTTAGATACCTTGTTATTTTTAAACTGACCAGCAAACATCCTTCAGAAAAAAAAGCTATGAATGGCATATTAAGTGAATTTCTACAAACATATATAACCTAAAAAAAGTTTAAAGCATTTTGCATTAGATCATGGTCATTAATTTGTAACAAAAACATATTTTTATTCAAATTATGCTTACCAAGTTTTGATTTCCTTTTGCTAATGTTAAATGGTGCTTCATATGTGGACTTTACTGTATGCTTGCTGTCCAGCCATGGAAGGTTGTTGTCTGATGGAACACTTTGTTCAAATGTTGCTGTTAGCATTGTGAGGTCTTCTAATACTCTGTGTTGCACATTAACTGGGACTTCCAAGTAAGTGAGTGCCTTGATGTTTCTAGTTCCTCTCGAATGGCTTTACAGACATCCTTGGTTTTGATATCACTTAAATCATTTTGGACCAGAGTTTTCTCTGTTGCAGATGCAAGGTCAGAAGAGCTGTCATCCTTAGATTTTATCCTTAGATTTTGAGCCCCGTTCGGGGCCCGGGTGGCGAATAGGCCCGCAGCAGAACCTAGCTTGTCGTAAAAGGCGACTAAGGGTCTTGGGATTCTGACGTCGGGTCAGTGCTCAGCCCACAGAGCAACCAAGTGTGTACCCTAGGTGGCTGAATAGGGTAGCCCTCGTCCGCGGGGGTTGTCAGGTCTATAATACGGAAACCCTGGCCGCCGACCATAGTGGGCCCACGTGTGTGGAGAGTGCCACGCTTCATGCACGTAAAAGACCCCTTTGTGGACCGCCAAGTAGTGCACCACATAGGCTAAATTTTCCGCCCCTACCCACCTCTCCCCTTTTCCTGTGGTTCTTCAAAATTAACCGGTCCTTTGTGTCCCACCCTTCCCCATATTTCATTTATCATCATCATTTCATGTTCATTTTATCATCCTTTTCATGTTCATCGCCTGTAAATAACCTATATAGCGTTGCACGGGCGTAAAACACCAACTCACTCACTCACTTAGATTTTGACTCATCAGGTGATTCATGGTTGTCTTTAACCTTATTTCAAAATTTCAAAATCCAAGATGGCCGCCAAAATTTTAAATGCTTGGATTTTAATACAAATTAATATTCTGGTAGAATTTGATGTTGCGAGTAATATTCCACATCAGAAATGTCCACAAGGACTTCGATATTTTTTAAAATGGCTGCTTTTATAGGAAAGTTTATAATATAGGACGTTGTCATATCACAGTAACCCAAGTGATGAGCACCTAGAAATTTTGTGGTATTATAATGCTTGATAAGTACTACAAAAATATTTAATAAGTTTTAAAGAGATATTTGCAGTTTTCCGTTATATGCAAAAAACGTGAAATTTTATATTTAAGATATATATTTAAGAATCCATTTATTTTGATAAAAAATGGTATTCTGGTAGATTTTGATGTTGCGAGTAATTTTCCACATCAGAGGTGTGCACAAAATTTTCAGAATTTACAAAATGGCTGCCGTTTTTGCAGCTTTAAGGTACATCTTGTTCGTTCGGGGAACATCTGTGACGGCTGCCGTCACAATCAGTACTCGTTAGGCTTATTATACACTTTTTAAGCTAGAAAGTTCTCCTCCCAAAGCTCTCATATAAGTAAAAGTGAACTAAGGTGCTTCAGAAGAGTAAGCAGTTCATGCTCGCTACAGCAAAATTAGCTACAATAATGTAGCTCCTTTGTCATCTTTGATTGGGCGGAGCTACAATGCTTGTAATGGAGCAAATCGAATTTCTTTCTCCCACTCAATCTAAGCTTAAAGATGGTTCGAAAATACCAATAACACTCTGAATAACATTGAGATAATACAAATTTTGGTCAAAAGTCATAGATAAATATTAGGCGTATTTTATTTTCTTAAAACTTTAACTTGGTTTAGCAACGGTTATTGGTTAGGCGTTCTATCGGTTTTCGTATTCAATCTTTTGGTTGTTGTCCCGTGCGGGGCCCAGGTGGCGAAAAGGCCCGCAGCAGAGCCTAGCTTGTCGTAAGAGGCGACTAAGGGTCTTGGGATTCTGACGTCGGGTCAGTGCTCAGCCCACAGAGTGACCAAGTGTGTACCCTAGGTGGCTGAATAGGATGGCCCTCGTCCGCGGGGGTTGTCAGGTCTATAATACGGAAACCCTGACCGCCGAAAATAGTGGACCAACGTGTGTGGAGAGTGCCACACTCCTTGCACGTAAAAGACCCCTTTATGGACCGCCAAGTAGTGCACCACATAGGCTAAATTTACCTCCCCTACCCACCTCTCCCTTTTCCTGTGGTTCTTCAAAATTTACCGGTCCTTTGTTTCCCACCCCACCCCATATTTCATTTATCATCATTTCATGTGCGTTTTATCATCTTTTTCATGTTCATCGCCTGTAGATAACCTATATAGCGTTGCACGGGCGTAAAACACCAACTCACTCACTCACTCACTCATGTTCATCGCCTGTAAATAACCTCTTTAGCGCTGCACGGACGTAAAACACCAACTCACTCACTCACTCTTTTGGTTGCTTGGTTAATGAACCCTTCAACCGGGATCGAGAGCACATTTTAGGCTGAGATAAGATGGCGGCGGCATCTTTAAAATCACATGTGATAAGTGGGGAAAGGGGGGAATTTGAAGTCTCTATATCAAATGATGATATAGAACAGTTGAATGGTATTACATTATGTCGATTATCGAAAAAAACAAAAATAGTCAAATTGGACCGTACATCAGGCACAAGGACTTGCTCCCCGTCTCTCTCACAGGGGCTTGTCTTTAGGATCTACATAACGTGCGTACATAACATACAACTTTAAAAAAAAATATATATCCCCTGACTAACTACCCCTGTGGTCTCTCTTTACTATACTATCCATGTGCTTAGTCTAAATAGTTATGACGTGTCGGAAAGCTATTTTTTATTTTTTGCTGGGACGCTTTCATGTCATAATTGTTTGGACTACTATGCAGAAATGCAATCCGTATATATGTTCAAAGTTTGTGGGATGAGGTTTGGGCTGCCGCTGAGCACAACAAACTTCATTAGCTGAAACCACAGCTTGGGGAGAATCATGCTTCATTCCGATGCCGTCGAGACCAAGTGGTCATCACTAGATGTCGTATTGGACATTCTAGAGTCACTCATGGCCACTTGATGACACAAGAGAAAGAGGCACCAGTGTGCATCCCTTGTGACACTCCGTATTCGCTGAAGCATGTTCTCCTTGACTGTGTTGATGTCGCTCCTACGCGAATGAAGTACTTTAGCTGTGCAACAATGCACGATTTGTTCAGCGGCATCCCAAACGATGCTATTTTATCTTTTATCAAAGAAATTGGTCTTTACAATAAATTATAGTTTTAAATAAAATATTGCTTATGTTCATTGTTTGTTTTATTAACTCGTTAATTTTTCAATTTTTCCTTTAATTTATATTTGTTCTACCTTAATATATTGCTCTAAAACAATAATTGTTGTTGTTATTTTATTTTTTAGAGTGTTCATTTTTAAGTGAGTTTTTAATCTACTTTTCTGTTTGTTTGTTTTTTTTGTTTTACTCAGCGGTCTTTTGACTTTGTTTTATATATATTTATTTTATTTATATATTTCAACTTGTTTATGTCCCGATGATGGCTGAAATATCGCCGACGGGACAATAAGCAGCCAGCAATCAATCAATCAATCAAATTTAGCCCTGTTGCAGGTGTATATGGTGCACGTATGTCGGATATAACCTTCAAATTAAGTCGTGTTGCAGGTGAATGATGCACGTATGTTGGGTATAACAGTCAAATTAAGACTTGTTGCAGGTGTATGATGCACGTATGTTGCGTATAACCTTCAAACTAAGCCTTGTTACAGGTGTATGACACGTATGTCGGGTATAACGTTAAAATTAAGCCTTGTTGCAGGTATATGATGCACGTATGTCTAGTATAACGTTAAAATAAAGCCTTGTTGCAGGTGTATGAGGCACGTGTGTTGCGTATAACCTTCAAATTAAGCCTTGTTGCAGGTGTTTAATGCAGGTATGAGGTGTATGGTGCACGTATGTTGCGTATAACGCCTTGTTGCAGGTGTATGATCCATGTGTGATGCGTATAACCTTCATATTAAGCCTTGTTGCAGGTGCATGATGCACGTATGTCGGGTGTAACCTTCAAATAAAGTCTTGTTGCAGGTGTATGTCGGGTATAACCTTCCATTAAGGCTTGTTGCAGGCGTATGATGCACGTATGTCGGGTAAAACCTTCAAATAAAGTCTTGTTGCAGGTGTTTGTGCACGTGTGTTGCGTATAACCTTCAAATTAAGCCATGTTGCCGGTAATGGTGCAGGTGTGTTGCGTATAAGCTTCAAATTAAGCCTTGTTGCAGGTGTATGGTGCACGTGTGTCGGATAAAACCTTCAAATTAAGCCTTGTTGCAGGTGTATGGTGCACGTATGTTGTGTATAACGCCTTGTTGCAGGTGTATAATCCACGTGTGTTGCGTATAACCTTAAAATTAAGCATTGTTTCGGGTGTTTGATGCACGTATGTCGGGTAAAACCTTCAAACTAAGCCTTGTTGCAGGTGTTTGATGCACGTGTGTTGCGTATAATCTTAAATTAAGCCTTGTTGCAGGTGTATGGTGCACGTATGTTGCGTATAACCTTAAAAAAGTCTTGTTGTAGGTGTATGGTGCACGTGTGTTGCGTTAAGCCTGATTGCAGGTGTATGATGCACGTATGTCGGGTATAACCTTCAAATAAAGCCTTGTTGCAGGAGTATGATGCTCGTATGTCGGGTATAACCTTCAAATAAAGCCTTGTCGCAGGTGTTTGATGCACGTATGTTGGGTATAACCTTTAAATTAAGCCTTGTTGTAGGTGTATGATGCACGTATGTCGGGTATAACCTTCAAATAAAGCCTAGTTGCAGGTGAATGATGCACGTATGTCGGGTATAACCTTCAAATAAAGTCTTGTTGCAGGTGTCTGGTGCACGTGTGTTGCGTATAACCTTCAACTTAAGCCTTGTTGCAGGTGTATGGTGCACGTGTGTTGCGTATAACCTTCAACTTAACCTTGTTGCAGGTGTATGGTGCACGTGTGTTGCGTATAACCTTCAAATTAAGCCTTGTTGCAGGTGTATGGTGCACGTATGTTGCGTATAACCTTAAAAAAGTCTTGTTGTAGGTGTATGGTGCACGTGTGTTGCGCGGGCGTAAAACACCAACTCACTCACTCACTCACTCACGTGTGTTGCGTTAAGCCTGATTGCAGGTGTATGATGCACGTATGTCGGGTATAACCTTCAAATAAAGCCTTGTTGCAGGAGTATGATGCACGTATGTCGGGTATAACCTTCAAATTAAGCCTTGTTGCAGGTGTATGGTGCACGTATGTTGCTTATAAACTTCAAATGAAGCCTTGTTGCAGGTGTTTGGTACACGTGTGTCGAGTACTTCAAATTTAGCCCTGTTGCAGGTGTATATGGTGCACGTATGTCGGGTATAACCTTCAAATAAAGTCTTGTTGCAGATGTGTGGTGCACGTGTGTTGCGTATAACCTTCAAATTAAGTCTTGTTGCAGGTGTATGATGCACGTGTGTTGCGTATAATCTTCAAAATAAGCCTTGTTGAAGGTGAATGATGTACGTATGTTGGGTATAATATTCAAATTAAGCCTTGTTGCAGGTGTATGATGCACGTATGTCGGGTATAACGTTAAAATTAAGCCTTGTTGCAGGTGTATGGGGCACGTTTGTTGCGTATAACCTTCAAATTAAGCCTTGTTGCAGGTGTTTAATTCAAGTATGAGGTGTATGGTGCACGTATGTTGCGTATAACACCTTGTTGCAGGTGTATGATCCACATGTGATGCGTATAACCTTCAAATTAAGCCTTGTTGTAGATGTTTGATGCACGTATGTCGGGTAAAACTTTTAAATTAAGCCTTGTTGCAGGTGTTTGATGCTCGTGTGTTGTGTATAACTTTTAAATTAAGCCTTATAGCATATGTATGATGCACGTAGCTACCAAATTATTACTAAGATATTCAACCTATGTCTGGGGTAGGAAGAACCTTAGGGTTTGGACAATTTTGAAATTTAGACGGATAATTTAAAGCTTTGATGTATTCTCCAACTCAAAAGTGTTGGTGCCGGAGCGGGCTAACCTCGGGGAATTTAAACTCCACCAGCAGTGCTAACCTTCACGTGTGTTCGAAATACAAATGACAACAAAGTTCCAGACAATAAATGTTGCTACGCCTGACGCGCGTTTCGTCTTTTCAAGACTCATCAGAGGCGCTCTACCAAAAATATTGAAAATGCCAAACACTGTATGAATATGAAGAGCATAGAACAGTATAACCAAAAATACCAAACTGGGAAACCAAATTATTACTAAGATATTCAACCTTTGTCTGGGGTAGGAAGAACCTTAGGGTTTAGACAATTTTGAAATTGAGACGGATAATTTAAAGCTTTGATGTATTCTCCAACTCAAAAGTGGTGGTGCCGGAGCGGGCTAACCTCGGGGAATTTAAACTCCACCAGCAGTGCTAACCTTCACGTGTGTTCGAAATACAATTGACAACAAAGTTCCAGACAATAAATTTTGCTACTCTTGACGCGCGTTTCGTCTATTCAAGACTCATCAGAGGCGCTCTACCAAAAATATTGAAAATGCCAAACACTGTATGAATATGAAGAGCATAGAACAGTATAACCAATAAAAAGCTACGCCGAGCGCAGCATGATACGACCGCAACATGTTGAACACTGTACGTTGGCGGCCCAATATGGATGGTCAATTGCCTTGGACACATGCGGCCCATGGTGGACTCACAAAGGTTTTTGACACAGGCATTCTGTGGTGGACTTTTACATAAGCACTTTGACATAGAATACATTTAAAACAACCAAACATTTATTGACTTATTATGCAAACTTAAACTTATCTTTATTTCATTCAAAGTTTCATTTTATTTCATACAAAGTTTCATTTTCATAATTTAATACAAAGTTTCATTTTATAATTTCATACAAAGTTTCATTTTATTTCATACAAAGTTTCATTTTATTTCATACAAAGTTTCATTTTATAATTCTCTTTTGGTTATTGGTAGTTTCTTTTTGAAATGTATGAGACTACCATATCCATGAATATATTGTTTATTTGGGATCAATATGAAGTTTTGGAAACTTGCAAACCAGTCCATGGTGGCACAGGAATTCTGCGCACTTCATAATCTGGTAATGTTGAGCTCTACATACTTTAGTGATGTTGACTATTTTTAGATTAAGCATCACTCATGAGTCTAGTGATAAGGAAACTATTGTTTTTTTATTGCTTGTTTTTCATGCTATAGAAATTGTTACACAGTATCATTTTTGTACCAACTTTCTATTCGTTTTATGAAATGATATGGGGTGTGTTTTGAGGTTTTGAACTTCAATTACTGGTATTGTTTCAGTTGTGTATATATAAGTATATGTATTCAATTGGTTATATTCATTGGTAGGAAAAAGACATTATTCTCCATGTGTAGTATGTTTTTAGCATGAATCGCAAGGTATTACTGGTACTCTTATCCTCAGGCATAAGGTTGTCTAAAGTGTTGTTTAGTGAATCACCCTGTTTGACACTTCAGATTTTTTACACTGGTGCTATTCATGGGTGGTATAAGTTTTGGCTAAAACACCTCTAAAGAGACAATATAGCTCAAAAGTAGGCCAGGTGCAATTTAGGATATGTCATCAGGAACTTCTTGTAATAATGCCCAGATTTAAATTACTTCCAATGTATTTAAAAGGCTTTGAATAAGAGGCAACACATCAATTAGATTTAGTTGCTTGCAGTAATTTTGTATATTTTCTCTTGCAAGCAAAATTTAATGTATGAAAAATTGACATTATAAAAGCATTAACACATAAAACATCAATTGAATTTAAATAGATATATTTTATTATCATACATGTACCTCACTATTGAAGTTTCATTGCAAACGTCAATAAAAAAATGTATGAATGCACAAAAATCTTCATAAACAATAAAAAATAAAATTTAAAGTTAGCATAACAATCCTCATTATAAAGAATATTTACAGTTATTTCAATAATAAATAAAGTATGAAAGTAAGAAAAGAATATTAAATGACATTTTTGTTTTCTCTGAAATTTACAAAATCATGGACAACGGCATAAGCTTTTTACAAAAATGTCAAGTGCACAGATTCACAATTTATGTGCAAATTTATGACGATTTATCTTACAACAAAGGAAAAGCAAACAAACAAATAGGCAGTGAAAAATACAATATGCGTCTAATTATAGTTTATAATTACGACATGTTTTCTTGAAACACCAGTTACGATCGACATAACAATGTATCTAATAATAATATATTGGCAAAAATTAGATGACTAGTTAAGGGGATAGAGGACACCAAAAGATGATAACTATTGATGATCAATCCAATGTTTTAGTCAGTCACAATTATTTAAAGACATTAATCTTCTGTGTGATTTATTAGAAAATATTGACACTCCATTTATATGTCTAAGAACAATTTCCCTGAGAAAAAGAAAACAAAGATTTAATTTTCTCTAGATTTAGAAATTGACTTTTTTTGTGGGTGTTGGGTATCCCCTTATCAATTAGAAATATAAACAGCACATTTCTACAGTAATTACAAAAATATTAAAGAGTTAATTACAAATGCTAAGTTACCGGCCCAAGCAGGTAACTACAACAAAGTTTTCAAATTTGTTTTTGCTCCAAAGCAATCCAAACTGGCTTATGTGGAGAATAAAAAAACTTCTAATGTTCCACTAAGAGTATTGGAATTTTCTATGTTTGTAAAGATTAGATCAATCATGGTATCATCCTCCGTGGTTGGAGTCTGTATAAGTTGAGAAAATGATACAGCTTGAAAGAACTTAGAAAGTTTGCATCTATCAGCACTTTCAGTTGACCACTCAATATTGAAATCTCCTAAAATTATACATCTCTTTCCTTGAAGATGGTCCTGATAAATTTTTCTCAAGTGGTTGATGAAATCTACAACCAGGACTGATGGCGGTTTGTATAGAAAAACGACTGTTATGTTTTCAGCTGTAGTTGGTAAACTTACATTTATCATCATCATCTCTATAGTCTTGGTTCTATCATTGGACTTCTTTGCTGTATTGAATGTAAGATTGGTTGGGGTATCAGCAAGTGCTTTCTTGGTGTATACAGCCATACCATAAGGTGATCTCTCATGTCTCTTTTCTGTTAAACCATCTTGCCTGTATGTCTGGAAGTTTGGAATACCAGTATCTTTATCAGATGGATGAAATCTTGTTTCACAAAAAGACAATACATCAGCAGACATTAGACTTAAATCTGTTTTAACATCAACTAAATGTTTATTCAATGAATCGGAATTTAAAAAAAACTATTTTGAATTTGTCATGTATGTTGTTAAGCAGTTGCAGTGACGGCTGTGGTGTGGCCAATCTCAACAGTCTCATTTCTTCCTCCACTTCCTTATTAATGCTTATCTTATCTTCTTGGAGGTTTCTTATAAAAAGACCAGACATGGAAGTTACTCGACTCAATGCAACATAATGTATATGGTCTATCTTTCTGCTGCTGGTCAGATCAACAACTATATCATCAACTGTATCCCCTTGGGATCTGTGGATCGTTTTGGCTGCAGAGGGTCGAAGAGGAAATTGAAATCTTTGAATTTGTGTCTCGCCTTTATACCCAGCAGAATATTGTCTAGAAATTGGTTCTATTGGAGTCCAAGTTTTATCTATGTCTTTGGTAAATAAATGCTTCTTACTTTTCCTGAGGTGTCTGCCAGTATCTTTGTCATAAAATAATACCCAAATGACCCCTGATGCATCTGTTGGATGTGTTAACTTTATTCTTTTTATTCTGCAGGAGGCACCATTGATCAATCCATCTTCACAATCCAAATTGAGTGTTATTTCATAAGAAAGCTCTTCAGCAAGTTGAACTGTAGTTGGAAGTTGAGGTACATCTTTCGTTTTCGAAGCAAATGATTCTAAAATTTTTTGGGTCGTTTCTTGATTGCAGTTACCAATAACTCTGTCTTTGGACTTCACAGTGTGCTTTGATGACTTCGTTCTTAGAAAAATGCTGGAGTTGTAAGAGTTGACCTTTTCGTTTGATATAAAAACATGTGGTGTTTCATGAGGGTAGCCATTATCATCTGGTTGGATTAATTTGGTTTTCAGTAGTGAAATATCTCCAGTGGTTTGATTTCCTTCTCGAAGTCTGTTTAATAGTTCTGCAAATTCTTTGTTATCTTTCTGTCTCATAATTTCTGTAAGTTCTGTCATTTTGAACAGTTCCTTCCATAGATTAGTAGCTAATGGCAAATAGTCTGATTTTGGCATCTTAAATATATATGAATCCATAACAGGTTTCAGCTGAAACAGGTCACCAACTGCAATAATGGAAATTCCACCAAATGGCTCTTTGGATCTCTTTATTTCCATCAACCTTTGATGTATACAGTTGAGCATTTTGTAGCCAACCATGGAGATCTCGTCAATAAATATAAGTTTGACATAACCAATGGTGTTATGTAAGGTGTTAAAAGAGCTGGAGTCAAGTGACTTATGCTGAAGTTTTTGATTTGCTGGTATTCTGAGGGTTGAATGTATGGTGTTGCCATGGATATGATATGCTGCTTTTCCTGTAGGAGCCATTAATAGGACTCTTGGTGTAGTGAAGTCATCGCCAGCTTTTCTATTGTAATATTTAAGAATCATCTGGTAAAGAGCCTTGGTTACAAAAGATTTACCTACTCCTGCTCCACCACTAAGAAAATGGTAAACTGGTTTGTCTGTTGTTTTGAGCTGATGTAGAATATTATAAATAAACTGTATCTGCTGTTTATTTAGAGATCTCATGTGCTTGAGAAGTTCCTCATTTGTCCACTGATTGTAGGAATTCATATCCTCAGCTACTGTAACTGGTAATCCAAGCTCTGGACCAATATCATACTCTTGGTTTGGCATACCACTTTGATTGGATTCAGACAGTTCTCTCTCTTGTTCATCTCTTTGCTGTGTATTTGGTGCTACTGTATCCCAAGCATCATCTAGATCTGGCTGTTCTGCAATAAGGGTTTCAGCAGACTTGACTTCTTCTCTGAAAGGTTCAAAAATCTTTTGTTGTTCTTTTATTTTAGCAGATAACTTGTTGAATCTGGCAGTAAATGATGAGTGCTTTCCCAACAAATATTTTTGCTCATCTCGCCATGGTAGGTACAACATTAGAAGTTCCCTATGGTAATTTTCTGGGTCAGTAGATGGATTAAAATGTACAGTTCGTATGATTTTAGGTTTTAGTCGTTTTCTGTACTCGACATCTTTAGTGGCTTGTTTTGCTTGTGGTCCATCTTCTGTGTCACTAGTGGGATCATCTGTTTCAGCATCTGACACTGCCTGTGGATCAGGGATAAGACCATCTCGTGTTGTTTTACATATTGCTTTGGCCCTGTGCGTAAATGAAGATTTCTTTCTTTCATAAAATGATCCAAATTCAGCCAACGTAACATTTTCCATACTTTTGGGTCTTTCAGAATATCTGGCTAAAAGACCTTTACATTCAATTTCCTCATCATCATCGTCTAAGTTGTTAAGTTGGTCTTGTGGCTTCAGAAGTACTACTCTCTGGTCAGGTGGACTAATGTTGATGAAGATGGTTTGTCTTGATGAACGCTTAAGTGGAAGTTGAAGTGACAGATAGCAAGCCTCCTGTGCACTGATTTCTACTGCATTCAGGAATTTATTTCCAATCAAGCGCACTTGTTCTTTTATGGTTTTATTGCCAGCAGTAGCTTCTTTGAAAGCATTTCTTAAAAGTTCACTCATACCTCTCTGGGCTTTTGTAAGATAGGACGCAATGTAAACAGCACAGGCATAAACATCAAATATATATTGCAGGTCAAGGTTTGCTCTCCATGCTTTAAGGCAATTAGGATTGTAGTTGTTTACTCTAATTTCTAAAGGTGAACGCCTTAAAAATACAGTTGTGGAAGATATTGAAGTTCTTATAGCCATGATGTAATCTTCTTCAGTGATGTTCAACTTTGTCAAGAGATCTTCGTAGGACATATCTACACCATCTGACATTAATATCAATTCTTGGTGAATCTTCTTCCAAATGTTCTGATATTTATTTTTTCTTCTGGATCTTTATCTGCATCAAAAGGCATCAAAATTTGAGTTTTTGTATTGGAGGCTTGGGGAAGCCAAATCTGCAATGTTTTTTCCTTTTTCCTTTGCATGTTTTACTGTGTTTGTGTGTTTGTAGTTTTACCAGACTCTTCAACTCATCATCATCTGTTGGCAAAGAACAGGTTATGTACTTGTCAATATAGCTACAGATGTCATCATATGAGTTTTCATCAACTTTTGGAGAATCAGCACACCACAACATCATGTGGACATGGGGGAACCTCTTTGCTGGAACTCTATTCTGTAAAACCAATCTGCAACCTTCCCAATGGGGTTCAAATCTGACAACAGGAACTGGTTCATAAAGATATGAAGAGAGTAGTCGAAATGTCTGGTACAGGTTACAGGATCTGACTGTATTAATCGTGTCTTGTCTTGCCAAGTTAAATTTTCTAATTCTTCATCTGTGTAATCTTTATTGTCAATAAGTTGTCCAAGTATTCTAAGTAAATGGATCCACTGTGTCTCAGCAGCAGACAAAGTCAGGAAAAATGTTGCTGGCCCAAGTTGTTTAATTTGTGCAAATAGTTCTTTGGATAATCCTTGAAAGTATGGTGGTGACCCACGGAGTGTTCGCAGGACTTTGTATCCTTGGTCTAAATGAATCAAGTTTTGTGCGTTTTCTTTCCGGACATCTTTAGCTGTAAGTTGTTGACCACCTACTTTGATTTTTCTTAAAGCAATGTTTGTCTGGTCAATTAAGAACTTCATCTGTAGTTTCTTAGTTTTAAAGAAGATATTTTCTACATTCTTGGCACATCTTCTGTCACTGTTGCGTAGTTCTGATTTTACAATTTCTCCATATGTAACAGGTACTGTTCTCTTGTCATTTGGTATACGTGACTGTCCACAAAATATACCGGGGTAGGCCTGTTCTTCAGAAGTTTTTTCTGTAAATATGCTGACTGGTTGTCTGTTCTCTGCTGGAGCATAACTATAGACCATATCCCTCTCACCTGATTCAATAAAATCTGGGGCAGTTAAGAGTGTGTCTGTAACGCCTGCAACAGTTTCATTGTCATCTACTTCATTCCATTCATCATCACTGTCATATGGTGGAGTCTGGTCATTGTATGAAGGTTCAGCTGATTCAGGTTCATCTGATCTCATGACATCAACATTTTCTTCATTGGAAGCATCTGTTCCAGACCAATCAAAGTCATATGTGATGTTTAGTTCTTTATACAGTTCCCCTGTTTCTGATAAATATTTTGCGGCAGTTCTGATCTTTTCTGGCCTAATATTTTGACTATATACATGGTGCTGGTACCTAAGTCTTCTTTTAAGTTGTGCTTTGATTGTAGCAGTGTCATTCAAGAGTCGAGGCAGTGACTGTACTGTATTGATGGTATCTGAAGGAACAACAACCATATTACCATGGATTTTGAACTGTTTCCCAGTTGGAGCTTGGTGGATTTTCATAAATGGTAAAAGAGGAGAAAGCAAAACTAACTCCAAAGGATTTAGGTCTTTCAGTGGGCCTTGCTCTGTAAACATCATTTTGTTGGCAGCTGCTGAAGGAGGCATTTTCCCCTTTTTAAGGTAACCATAGCATGTTTTACAAATCCATTCCTTGTCATCAACACTCTTTCTGTCAGTGAAGCATTTGGTTGCCATTTCCCCGGCTTTATTTGAGTATTTCTTCCTGATGTTTTCTTCATTGGCTTGCTGAACAGAATGACGATACATAAGCTGATTGCAGCAGGTACAGACAAAAACAGGTCCATCTTGAATTTTTCTGTGAAAATTGACAATTAGAGCAGGTATATCCTTGGCTTTCTGGTCAATTCTTTGAGCTCTTTTTGCAGACTTTTCCTTTTCCAAAACACCTGTTTTGGCTCTTCTGTCTCGCATATAGTTCTTTGCTTTCTCCAACACACCAGGCTTTGATCTATCATCTCGCTTGGCATCTCTTTCCTTGTCCAGTATACCAGGTTTAGCTCTTCTGTCTTTCATATAGTTCTTTGCTTTCTCCAACACACCAGGCTTGGATCTTTCATCTCGTTTGGCTTGTTTTTCTTTCTCCAAAACACCAGGCTTGGCTCTATCATCTCGCTTGGCATCTCTTTCCTTGTCCAGTACACCAGGTTTAGCTCTTCTGTCTTTCATATAGTTCTTTGCTTTCTCCAACACACCAGGCTTGGATCTTTCATCTCGTTTGGCTTGTTTTTCTTTCTCCAAAACACCAGGCTTGGATCTTTCATTTTGCTTTGCATCTCTTTCCTTGTCCAGTACACCAGGTTTAGCTGTTCTGTCTTTCATATAGTTCTTTGCTTTCTCCAACACACCAGGCTTGGATCTTTCATCTCGTTTGGCTTGTTTTTCTTTCTCCAAAACACCAGGCTTGGCTCTATCATCTCGCTTGGCATCTCGTCCAGTACACCAGGTTTAGCTCTTCTGTCTTTCATATATTTCTTTGCTTTCTCCAACACACCAGGCTTGGATCTTTCATCTCGCTTAGCATCTCTTTCCTTGTCCAGTACACCAGGTTTGGCTCTTCTGTCTTTCATATAGTTCTTTGCTTTCTCCAACACACCAGGCTTGGATCTTTCATCTCGCTTAGCATCTCTTTCCTTGTCCAGTATACCAGGCTTAGATCTTTTTTGTCTTTTAGCTTCTGTTTCCTGCTCTAAAACTTCAGGTCTCTTTCTTTTCAGCCTTCTTCTGAGTGTATCCTGGTGTTGTTCATCAGCTCTGTATTCAGGTACACTTCTCTTGGTTTGTATCCAGAGTAGTTTTTGCTCTTGACGACTTAGAGGTGTATTCATTTGGTCAGCTGAACATTCAGATGAAGTCTGGAGTACAGGGCATGTGCTGTATGAACTGGTGTCTGTAGACGTTGATGGTTGATCATTGCCTGTGCTATGAGTCCTTCTCTTGAAAGGAATTTTATATGGAGTTGAAAGTGGCTTTGAGTAGATACTGTGTAGAATGTCCAGTGATGTTTTGTCAGGTTCATCAGACTCCTAAAACAGAGACAAATTTTAATTAAATATGTACATAATTGCTGAAATGCAACAGATTTACACAAACTTTAAAAATGCACACCAAGGCATGAAGTACAACTATACAAGTTTAATAACTGTACTGTTGATAGTCTTTTAATTTTAGTGGTCACAGAATATTGTTAAAGAATGTATTGACAGAGCAACAGACAAACAAATATACAAAATTAAAACTATAGGGCATCAATTATCAATGGGCTGTGTCATGTAGTTGCTTGGGAATCTGTGGTTGAAATTTTTGTGACACCACAGGAAGACAAATAGTGCCCGAGTTATCAGGGCAACTCTTGGGGAGGTCACAGGATGACAATAGCTCACAGGACCCTTGGGTCTAGTAAGCTTAAAGTCTTAAGATTCACATAAGCACCAATTTTGTATAAATAAATGTTAAGGTTAGCAGATAGAACCAATGCTGTGCTAAGCTACAATTTGGGCATTTACATACCAAGTTTCATTTTGCCTGAGATATGTCAAAATTAAATTGCCCAAAAAGCTTAACCATTATTGTTGAAGTCACTTGAGAAGAAAATCAAGGTCAAGGTAAAACAAAACTAGAAAATGTGTCTGTGAGCCACATGATGGCCCTCCCATTCACTCCCAATATGTATTACCTCAGACATGTACCTTTACCAAGAAATTAATCAAAAGTGTTCATGCATAAAATACAGGCAGCAATGACGAGCACCTGAGTTCACTCTCGTTTCGACTTGAGTTCGCGTTGCTGAATGCGGTTTTGTTGTTATGTGTGTGTGTTTTATGTTGTTATGTGGTTTGATTTGTTGTGATGATTTTTTGTCTGCCGGTTTTGTCTTTGTCTTTACAGTTTTATGATACTGATTACCCCTTTGGCACACCTTTGCTTCTTTCTGGTAGGCGGTGCCTTGTTAACAAGACAAGTAAGACTATCAAGACTGATATCATCTAGTAGTGAAATATCATTGACCCCCAACATTAAGTATCCAAGTTATGGACTTTAACCAAAGTCATTATATGCATAAAATATAGGTCACAGTGACCTTATTTCTAGTGGGTGGTGTCATGTTACCCAAGACACATCTAGTGGTGAAATATCATTGACCCAAAACCTTTAGTATCTAAGTTATGAACCTTGACCAAGAACTTAACCAAAGTCATTCATGCGTAAAATAAAAGTTGCAGTGACTTAATTTCTAGTGGATGGTCTCATGTTACCCAAGACACATCTAGTGGTGAAATATAATTGACCCACAACACTTAGTATCCAAGTTATGGACCTTGACCAAGAACTTAATCAAAGTCATTCATGCATAAAATATAGGTCACAGTGACCTAATTTCTAGTGGGCGGTGCAGCCCTACCCAAGACCCATCTAGTGGTGAATTATCATTGGCCCCTAACATCTAGTATCTGAGTAATGGGCCTTAACCAAGACCTTAACCCAAGTGTTACATACCTACATACGGACAGACAAAGCTTCAGGGTTTGAACTTAAAATTTTAGCTTGTAAGCTCACATCCAAAATTTAAGAACCTTACCAATGTGGTTCTGTACAAAAAAGATAAAATTTCTAGTAGCCCACAGAAAATTTTAGGGGCCATTGGCTAGTGGGCGAGTGCTAATTTCAAACCCTGCAAAGGTTAAACTATATGTCCGATCCACATACGTGGTGGGGCCATAAAAACTTAATGCTGCCACTGCAACAGCTGGTACATTGTATAAGCAAGCCTTGTCTCAATAAGACCCATCAATGTCTGGCCCTGTGTCACAAAGCAAAATGTTAAACCCTGTATGTTATGGGCCTAACATAATAGTCCATAATTTTTGCCACTATGGTGGACTGACAAAGCATATTTGTCACATGCAATCCATGGAAGACTAAATGAATATTTGGAATGTTTGGAAACAAAAAAAAATATAAGGTCCTTATTTCTAGCAAGAATTTGGAAAAAAATAAAAAATAATAAAACCAGACAAAAACAAGTAATAAGTGTAATTGTAAAACTGTTACTAAGTCACCTTAATGAAGTTTCCCCATCATAACCCCATTAAATCCTCTAAGACCCCCTATGGTACCAAATTATTCGTGTAATCATAAAGAATAATAATATATACATATATGATTAAAGGGAAGGGATCTCTATGATTTTAATGAGGTATTTTGTTATTTAAGAGGGCCAGGGAAAGACCCCCTCAGAAGCCCAAATGGTACCAAATCATTTGACATATTAAAAGAAGAAATAATATATATGATTATAGTGTGGGGATCTCAATGATTTTCAATATTAATTTTTTTGTCATTTTAAGGGGGTTGGGACATTACCCCCCTAAGACAACTACATGTATGGTAACAAATAATATCTCTTATCATAAGGAAAATACTTTATATGTTTAAAGGGTGGGATCTCAATGGTTTTTGAGATATGAAGTATTTTGTCATTTGAGGGAATGGGGATGACCCCTAGTCCCCTTAACAATGTATATCACCAAATGATTTGTCTTATCATAAGGAGTAATCTTAATAGTTTTTTAAGATACAAGATAGGGGATGGGGCATGACCCCTAAGACCCCCCTAGGGTAAGGAATGTATTGTCTTATCATAAGGAATAATACTATATATGGATATAGGGTAGGGATATCAATGGTTTTTGAGATACAAGGTACAAGGTATTTTGTCATTTGAGGAAGTGGGGGTGACAAACCCCCCCCCCCCCGTCAGATCCCTTTTAGTGTTCTCCCCGAAAAAATGCAATAGCTCTGTGGTGAACATGTCAACACTGCAATTGTTGAAAATTATAGCACTGTGGCTCTAATGCATTCTATTAAAAATTCTGAAATTATAGCACTGTGGCAAAATTAAAGCACTGTGGTGCCACAGTGCTACAATGACCTGGGGAGAATACTGCCTTTACTGCATCAAATGATTTGTAATATCATAAGCATTAAGAATAGATATGATTGTAGGGTGGGGATCTCAATGGGTTTTCAAGATATAAAGTATTCAGTCATTTGAGGGGGGTGGGGTGACCTCCCTCAGACCCCTTTATGGTACCAAATGATTTGTCCATAAGATGAATATATAATGGTTATAGGGTGGAGATTTCAGTGGTTTTCAAGATATTAAGTCTGGGATGGGGCATGGACCCCTCAGACCCCCCTATGGTACCAAATTATTCATCTTATCATTAAGGGTAATAATAATATATGATTTAAGGGTAAGGATGTGAACTATTTTTTACCTATTTTAAAAAAAATTTTTTTTTTAGGTATTTGGGGGGGGGGGCATGGCACTGCCCCTGGGGGTCCCCTACACTTGAAAAATTCTCAAACAGACAAGGTTAAGTCAAGATAAAATTTATCTATTTTTTATCCACTAAATGAATAAAAATAAAATTGCCAAAAATAATCACCCAGGTTTCCCCAGTATTTCCCTGTCCAAATACTTAAAATCCAGGTTTTTGTCAACCCTGTATGTTCAAAACATGTATATCTGTAAATTTCAGAGAGATCTAGCATTCAGTTTTTGAGATTCAGATTGCACAAGACAAGCACTCCTATAGTGCAACGGACGGACAGAATGACCAGACCTGCTTTCCCTTCAACATGCAGGTAAAAGCAATTAATTCTACCATTAAAATCTTAAACACTCAGTCTTGCCTTATAAACATGTTTAGCTTACAACAAGAGGTTGCTCTAATTTTTAACACAAATATAACCATTCAAAAATTAAAACTTTAACAGAGATGGCTAACGAACCCGGAAATGAGAAAAGACATGATATAACTGACAGTTAGCACTGTGCGTAAGTTTTGCCCAAATTCTGAATCAAATTGTGTCAGTAGAAGCTTAGAAATCTTGTTACAAAAATGTTCCATTTTTAAATTTCTGATCTTAAAATGAATTAAGTGTACTTGGAAACAGGAAGTAGATGTCTGCCTGACCTGGTAAGGGGAGACACATTAAGATGCATTGTGCTAAAGCTGTTTTCCAAATCTGACATTAATAGAAGCCAAGAAATTTGATACAAAGGTTTATTTGAATGGACAGAAAGGCAGTACATGTACATATGTATAACCATCTCTCTTAGAAGTTAAAAAGTATAATACAAAAATATATTCTTACCTTGGTACATGTAGTCTTTCTATATCTGTCATCTCTCCTCTTCATAAGTAAGCTCTTTCTCTTCAATCTGGGCATTCTGGCTCTATAATATAATTAAAAGAATTCTCAATGCCAAGGTTAACATAAGTTAGCAGAATTCATCAGATTAACCTGATTAAAATGTCAGATATAATTTAACCTAACATTTATTACATATTATTTTAATCTTTTATTTCATTTTAAAATTGTTTGATTTTGTATATTTATATTTTATAATATGTGAATTACGTTTTTTTTTATATGACCACAGGACAATACATAGTACATGTATCTTTCTGACAGGAACAAGGAACAACTATTTGATTTTTAGGGAGGGGAGGCTATGGATTTTGATGTTCTGCCTTTTTATTTTCTGTGAAATCTGAGCCTGAATATTTCGGTGCCCACAATTTTTTTTATTTGTAAAGCAACTATAATTTTTTCAACCAAAAACACCATCCATTTTTTGTTTTCAGCTGAATATAGTTAATTTGAAGCAGTTCCAGCATCATAAAACTTGTCATTACAACCCCAAACTTTCTGTATAAAAGAAGGGATATGACTACATGCTATCATTTGAATAATTTATTCCCAAACATTTTTGTGTCTTGAAATTTGAATAATACAAGTTTCCTGCTTACATTTGGGGTCTTAAAATGGCTGAAATTGACCCTCCAAAAAATTCCCAATTTGACATTATCTATTAACACTATTAACAGAAAGTTTTGACCAATCAGCTATATAAATCATAAAATCATTCATTGTTTTCCTGAGCATTGGACCTGGTTATTATCATTTTATATATGCATCCTTTGCCTAGGCTGATTACACCTGGATTTAAATTCATTTGCAGACTGTCAACTGTAAGAAATTTCATATTTCTCAAACTTTCTTTGCACTCAATTTGTTTGTTTAAGGTCAACATAAGCTCAAATAATTTCCAGTAAGACACATTTGTTTACACAGGAAGTGGACAAGCTTGTAAATTCAAAATCTAAAACAATGACGGAATGGAACTGAAAAACATTAGTGTTTTCAAAATTAATTGTAAAAGAGGTATTATTCATTTTTAACTTGTACGAAATGTGGAAAAACTATATGAAGAATACATATGCAGCTCTGCTTTAACAGAGTCTCAATTAAAAATTATGGAACATGTTAAAATAAATAATATAAAAACTTACCTGCATTGGTCTTCATATAGAAATCCAAATTCTTATCTTTTATCCTTTAGTTAATTATCAAACAGCTAAAATTATTACTGTTTTATATACATTGTATTTCACAACATATTGTAAATCAACATGATCAATAGCTAAAATTAGAAAAATGACTTAATTAAAAGATGCTGACATCAATATTATTTCTATAAATAGATAATTAGTTCATCAACTCAATTACAATCAATCATTAAAAGTAGAAATTAAATATAACTATGTATATATGTGTTTATAGAAAAAAAAAAGTTTGGAAATTGTCCAGACAACATAAAGATAATTTATAGAAAGGTGCCATTCCGGCCTGGTATTCGGTTTGAAAATAAAGTCTTGGTCTTAAATATACTTTCAAATTATGGTCAAAAGCTGTGGAGGAAATACTTAATTGCTAATGTACATGATCTTAATGAAAAGGAATAAACAATTTTTAAAACCAGTACCTATACAAGATTGAAGTTTTTGCCCCCTTTGACCCCTAATTTCTGGAATTGAAGCACAGATTTTCACAAGGATTCCAATGAATAAAAAAAAATTTGAAAATCGGATGACAAATAAAAAAGTTGACTTTTTGGGTGTGGCCCCTTTTTGACCCCATGTAGCAATGTAACAGTGCAATTTATATCAAAACCATTGACACATTTAGTTGACAGAATTTAATGAGGAATTCAATAAAAAAAGAATATTCAAAATTGAATGAATGATAAACATTCTACAACAGTTTTGTCAATACACCTGTTTTAGCCCCTTTTGGCCCTTTTTTCTAAAACGGTAGGGGCCACAAACCCCACACAAACCCCAAATACAATACCAACCTTCCTTAAGTGGTAACTAGGAATAAAAAAAAATTAAATTTTAAAAATCAGATGAAAAGTGAGCATTCTACAGATGTTTTGTCAAAACTCCTGTTTAAGCCCCTTTAGGCCCTTTTTTACTAAAACCCCAAATACAATACAAACCTTCCTTAAGTAGTTCCAAATATAATTTCAAAATTTTATAAGAATTGATCAACCACAACTCAAGTTGTTGCAAGGAAACCAGTACCTACATACAAATTGACGTTTTTGGCCCCTTTGACCCCTAATTTCTCGAAATTGGTAAGAGATAATGCAAATCTGATTGAAAAACGCAGGCAGGGATTTTCACAATGATTCAAAAGAAAAAAAGATTTTTTAAATCGGACCACAAATAAAAAAGTCAATTTTTTGGGTGTGGCCCCTTTTTGACCCCCTGTAGCAATGTAACAGTGCAATATATATCAAAACCATTGACACATTTAGTTGACAGAATTTAATGAGGAATTCAATAAAAAAAGAATATTCAAAATTGAATGAATGATAAACATTCTACAACAGTTTTGTCAATACACCCGTTTTAGCCCCTTTTGGCCCTTTTTTCTAAAACGGTATGGGCCACAAACCCCAAATACAATACCAACCTTCCTTAAGTGGTAACTAACATCATACCAAAATTTCATAACAATCAGTCAATATTTACTCAAGATATCACACGGAAACTAAATGTCTACAGACGACGACAACGACGACAACGACGACAACGACAACGACATCGCCATAACATAATACGATCGCAAAAATTTTTGCGGTCGTATAAAAATACCAAACTGGGGAACCAAATTATTACTAAGATATTCAACCTATGTCTGGGGTAGGAAGAACCTTAGGGTTTAGACAATTTTGAAATTTAGACGGATAATTTAAAGCTTTGATGTATTCTCCAACTCAAAAGTGTTGGTGCCGGAGCGGGCTAACCTCGGGGAATTTAAACTCCATGAGATAAAATACGCATTTTGTGACTTCAACTTTTAAACTGTAATGTATCAAAAATTTTAAAAGATATTCACATGAATCTTACATACAGACATTCAAAAATGTTTTAAGTTTTAAAATATATATATAACAAGCATTCTGAGAGTATTGCAAAACAATACTTAGTCCCCTACCGGCCTCAGTCACTGGTAACCATTTGTCAAACAAATGAATACCTAAACTTGATCAGTTTATTATCTACAAGGAACAATAAAAAAAATTTAGAAAAGAAAAATGCAATAGATTTTCAAAGTTCAAAGGGCCATATCTCCCATAAAAATTTGTGGACCGGCACAAAACTCAAACTTGATCTGTAACTCATCAAGGTAAACTCACATACCAAAAATCTGTTCATTATCTATAGGCGTTTAGAAAAAAAGTGAGAAAAACTGAAAATTTTAGTGAATTTTCAAAGTTCAAAGGGCCATAACTCCCATAAAAATTTATGGATCGGCACGAAACTTAAACCTGATCTGTAACTCATCAAGGTAAACTCACATACCAAAAATCAGTTCATTATATATAAGCGTTTATAAAAAAAGTGCGGAAAACTGAAATTTTAGTGAATTTTCAAAGTTCAAAGTTTCAAGTTTCAAAGTTTCGTGCCGATCCATAAATTTTTATGGGAGTTATGGCCCTTTGAACTTTGAAAATTCACTAAAATTTTCAGTTTTTCTCACTTTTTTTCTAAACGCCTATAGATAATGAACAGATTTTTGGTATGTGAGTTTTCCTTGATGAGTTACAGATTAAGTTTAAGTTTCCTGCCGGTCCACAAATTGTTATGGGAGTTATGGCACTTTGAAGTTAGAAAATCCATTGCAATTTTATTTTCTACACTTTTTTATTGTTCCTTTTAGATAATAAACTGATCAAGTTTAGGTATTCATTTGTTTGACAAATTGTTACCAGTGACTGAAATATGAGGCCGGTAGGGGACTATGTATTGTTTTGCAATACTCTCAGAATGCTTGTTAATATTTGTTACTGCCTAAAAGTATCAGTTTGTTTTTATGAATTTCATATTCCTCTTTTGAACAACTGGCTTTTCTGCCATTTTTGGTGCTCCTCCCTCTGCCATGACCAGTTTGTTTACTAATCAAAAGCAATATGTATTTTGACAAAGCTTTTCGTAGGTTCCTTGTAAAAAGCGCATACTAGTGTTTGATCTTGTCTATCGACTTCCCCGCGATTATAATACTTTTCTAAAAAATCTATTCAGTAAAGTTAACCCACCAGTCATTTACATTGAAGTACATGTACATGGAAATACTAAAATAGAGAAATGCTAAACATGTATAAATCAGTTCAATCAGATGCAATAAGCTTTACTTAAAGACATAGCACCTATCAAATTCGCTTTTTTTTTCGAACGGGCGAAAAACACATAATTATGAAGAATATAGCATAAAAACATACCTGGCTATAATTTGAATTTGAAAAAATGAGCAGATCGGTATTATTTTTGAGAAAGAAGGTGCATATGTATGCATCATCCCGAAAGAAAGTAAACATAATTAAACCTCAGGAGATTCCGCGTGTGGTCATCGGCAGCATGTGTTTGGAACTTGGCCAACTCACTTTTGTTTACAAAATGGATAAAGAGGTAAGCATTTCGTCGAGTTTTCATCGCCAATTTTATCATTTTTATCGGTCAAATGTTAATATTTTGAGATGATACGTACGAGAACTAATAAATTCACATGTCTACTTTCAGTAGAATGTTTCCCAGCATATTTTACGTCGGAAATACCTTGTACCTAAGGTTCTTCCTACCCCAGACATAGGTTGAATATCTTAGTAATAATTTGGTTCCCCAGTTTGGTATGTTTGGTTATACTGTTCTATGCTCTTCATATTCATACAGTGTTTGGCATTTTCAATATTTTTGGTAGAGCGCCTCTGATGAGTCTTGAATAGACGAAACGCGCGTCAGGCGTAGCAAAATTTAATGTCTGGAACTTTGTTGTCATTTGTATTTTGTAATTGTATTTTATATTAGAGAATGAATGAACGGGAATGGAATGGGGTACCAATAGGGATATCCATTTTAAGGACTTGATAAAATTTGACATTGAATTGGCTTTTTAAATATCAGGATTTCATTCAATTTCGGTCGTATAAAAACACCAGACATAAAAAAGTAACAATTAACACAAAAAAAAATATTATAGCTAAGAAATACTTATTTAGAGTTTCAAGCTGCATTCACAATATAGATGCACCTTTATCTATATGCAAGAAGGATAAAGATATCATTTTTGTCTATCGCCGCAACGTGTTCGTCCGTCCTTCACACTTTTTTCGTAACGTATCAAGTTATAGGCAACTATCAATCATAGGCTTTTGATATTTGGTCAGTATGCGCATTTGTATGATTCCCATATGTTGGGATGCTTTTTTAGGTCTGTCACTCAATTGCTTTATGTTTAACGAGCCGACATAGAGATTTTTTTCTCACTCAATGGATAATGAATAACCTTTCAGAATTTATGTTGGGGCGGCGGACAGTAAGAGGGCGGGGGTACGTGGGTTGAAGAGGCGGTGAGCGGGGGAAGAATACCACCGGTTCAAACACCCCCCTTTTATGCAGACACAGCATGCCCCCCCCCTTTACAAACACACAAACAAAAACAAGTCCATTCTAAATAATTTTAGCATAGACCTGTATATTAAATATACAGATCTATGATTTTGGCTATGTCCTCGCTGCCTGAAAACTAAAACAGCTAAAGCTAGAAACAAGTCCTGCAGAATGTGCTACAGTTTTCTGGCATGTGTCATGTACATGAAGATTATCTTGAGAAGGTTGAGCTGATTTTAAAAATAACTTGTTTCACGCATTTTATGTTTTTATTGCAGATTTATATATATGATACCGATATGTCCGAACGCAGTAGATCATCTAGTCCCCGAGCGGATGATGATGACGAACCTGTGATATGCAGAGGGGGTCGCGGTAACATGCGTGCTGGAAGAACAGCCAGAGATAGCGGAAGAGGGCGTGGTGGGAGAGGAAGAGGTCGTGGGGAAAGAACACCCAGGGAGCGAGAAAGAGGCCGAGGGGAAGAACACCCAGGGAGCGGGGAGAGGTCGTGGGGGACGAGGAAGAGGTCGAGGGACTGCAATTGTTTTTATCGCTTAAGTACCTATCAATCCTTTTTCCAGTGGCAGTCAAAACTCCCCATTTCCTCCACTTCATCATTTCATCCACCTCCTCAACAATCTCGTCCACTACCTCATACTCTTCTGGCTGCCCAGCCATCACTGGGACATCTTCCGCCTGGGCCGCTGTCTCATCCTTGGTCACGTGCTCCACAAGTGCACTTTAGGCTACCACCTCGTCCTTGGTCTCGTCTTTGTCATTGACTACTGGCTCCAAAGCCAAGTCCTGGGCAACCTCCCGGATAATGTGTTCTTCCTCCATTCCCCCTGGTCCTGGGACAAGAAACTCAACAGCTTGGCTGCTACCCTCAAATACAGCAACAGCCCCGGGCAATTTACGGGTCTCAGACTGAGTCGTCTTGGGGGGGGGGGTCCTTTTTGTGCTAGTGTGCACAACCCACTAATGGCTACTCGCGGCAGGAGAAACTCCCACATCTCAAGGATAGTACCTTGATCCCCAAGAATCATCTGGACTCGTCTCTTTATTTTCTACTATTTTTAGCTCGATGTATAGATGGAAATGATGAGTGAAATGGAGCTGAGTTTTGACAATCTGTAGAACGATACAAACGAAAAAAATATCTATCTGTTCCTTCGACCTTGCATTACTGTACTTCGTTAGTAGCAGCACCCTCATGTTGTCCATGGTGGACTCACGTGGATTTTTATCAGTTTTTTTTTTTTTCATGATTATGTTTTTTTTTTATAAATTTGAGCTAATGTTAGTGACTTTTTGTGTGTGTGATCATAAATAATTTTAAATAATTGATTTTATTATTCTGTACTTTTTATCATCGTGTATAAACATTGTAGACTTTGAATGAATGATTGTCTGAGGTATCACATACAATTCACGCGTAGAAATAAAATTATATAAAGTAAATGTACAAGTGACAATATTTACCACATAAATTACATGAAGAAAGATAAACCCTTCGAAATCATGACATATCCTACACCACCACCACCCCCTAAAAAACAGCATTACTGTACATGAATTTGTACCAGTTAAAAATGTCCTGAACTTTTGCTGCAATTGGACATCAGCAAATTTTATTCCTGCTGGTGACCCAAAACTCTGTTGGTGCACACTCCCCTTTTAGATCATATCCCATACCAAACACTTCATAGTTAGGGATGACAGGATGTTAATCTGAAAGTTAATTAATATAAACATATTGCATTAAAAATACGAAAAAAATAATAGAATATGAACTCTTTTTTAAAAGGACAAGATATGATAAGTGCTAAATTTGGCCCCCTAATTTATCATTTTTCAAAAATAATTGAACCGAGGTTAAATTAATCTATTCAACACTTTTGTGTTGGAGAAAACATCAAAACTTTAAATTATCCGTTTAAATTTCAAAATTGTCTAAACCCCAAATTTCCTCGTACCCCAGGCATAGGTTGATTATCTTAGTAATAATTTGGTTCCCCAGTTTGGTATGTTTTGCTTTACTGTTCTATATTCTTCATATTCATATAGTGTTTGGCAATTTAATTTTTTTTGGTAGATCGCCTCTGATGAGTCTTAAATAGACGAAACGCGCGTCAGGCGTAGCAAAATTTATTGTCTGGAACTTTGTTGTCATTTTTATTCCTTTCTTAGATGAACAAGGTATAGTAAATTAAATTCAATTTAAATTATATCGTGTTTATTTTGTCACAGTGACGTCATCAACTTTTGTGAAAATGGCATTTTTGAGAAAAAGTGATACAATCGTGCAGATTTTGAGTAGTTTTAGGCATATTTACCTATGAGCCACACAGAGTACTAGTACCACAAAGATGTTTTTGTGATTTGTTTCAATATTAAAAATGGAGACTAGTACAGTCATGGCATACATTATAAAACAATGACATCGACATACATGAATAATAACACATTGACATAGAGAAAGTTAATGATTTGTCATTCCTTTTGAATTTTGGAACTAAGCAAGCAAGCCCATTTATCCTGCTTTTAGTTATTTAAATAAATAAAAACTATAAAAAAAAAAGCAAAATGAAAAATCGCAATCTATATGTTCAGAAAGAGATTTAAGTCGAGGGAAATGATAAGAAGATACTTTACATGTGCAAGCTACATTTTTCGGACAGATTTCTGATTATTAAAATCGAGCGGACTTCGAATAGAAAATCGAGGGATATGTTAAGAAGCTGGTATATTTGTAAAACATTTAGTTACAAAAATTCCATTAAAACACTTTAATAAATTTAATAAAAATATTATTAACGGATGACGGACGGCAAAGATGGCATAGATGAGCAATACGGGTGGACATTAAAACAAAAAATCCGATGCACTTAACATTCGTATATATTTGTTCTTAATACATAAATTATTGGTAATTTGGTAAATAAATGATCAAAATTCTACAAAGCTTCATTAGAAAATCGGCATTGAACCTTAAATGTTGCGAAATATGCATACCTTTGTGGTTTTAGTCAAATTAATCCCGTAGCCGTTTCTCTCTACAAAATGTAGAGAGAAACAACTACCTTCTTGTAACCTTCCAACTTGGGATTCGGACCAGCCCGACACTATCGTCAGGCTGGCCTCCCCCTCTACCAAAGCTTTCACTTGATGCTTGGTGCTAGTTTTGCCCTATCGAGAGGACAAACCTTATACCACGAGTAATCTTATCTGAAAAAAAAATACAAGTATAACGGGTGTGTACGAGTTGTTAGTCTTTTCCTTGTCTTATCATTGATTATGTAGTAACGAAAAAATGTATAAAATAAAGAATTTTTCACCAAAATTATATGCATATCATAAAAATTTTAATATACACGATTCATGAATATCTATTATTTATCAAAATATGTAGTCAAAAAGCCCGGGTGGCGAATAGGCCCGCAGCAGAGCCTAGCTTGTCGTAAGAGGCGACTAAGGGTCTTGGGATTCTGACGTCGGGTCAGTGCTCAGCCCACAGAGCGACCAAGTGTGTACCCTAGGTGGCTGAATAGGGTAGCCCTCGTCCGCGGGGGTTGTCGGGTCTATAATACGGAAACCCTGACCGCCGACCATAGTGGGCCAACGTGTGTGAAGAGTGCCACGCTTTATGCACGTACAAGACCCCTTTGTGGACCGCCAAGTAGTGCACCACATAGGCTAAATTTTCCGCCCCTACCCACCTCTTCCCCTGTTCCTGTGGTTCTTCAAAATTTACCGGTCCTTTGTTTCCCACCCCATCCCCATTTTTCATATATCTTCATCATTATGTCTTCCCTTCCCAGAAGGGGGAGACATATTGTTTTTGTGTCAGTTCTTCTTCTTCTTATTCTTCTTCTTCTTCTTCAAATTAATGCTAATTTTACATGCAAAGTGTTCCGGGCCATAACTTTTTTGTTCTTTGACATAAGGCTTTGATGTTTGGCATGTTGATGCATCACCATGAGACAATGTGTCCCATACCAGAATGACCTACATACGACCTTGTCCTTTAACCTCAAGGTTAAATTAATGCTTATTTTACATGGAAAGCGCGCCCGCGCCATGACTTTTTGTTGTTCTTAGGTATAGGGCTTTAATATTTGACATGTTGATGTGTTACCATGAGATTATGTGTCGCGTACCAGAATGACCTTGATATGACCTTGACCTTTGACCTCAAGGTCAAATTAAAGCTAATTTTACGTGCAAAGTGTGCCTTGGTCATAACTTTTTTGTTCTTTGACATATGGCTTTGATATTTGGCATGTGGATGTATAACCATTAGACAATGTGTCCTGTACCAGAATGACCTTTACCTCAAGGTCTAATTAAAGCTAATTATACATGCAAAGTGTGTCCTGGTCATATCTTTTTGTTATTTGACATAGGGCTTTGATATTTGGCATGTGGATGTTTCGCCATGAGACGATGTGTCGCATACCAGAATGACCTTAACATGACCTTGACCTTTGCCCTCAATGTCAAATTAATGCTTTTTTACATCCAATGTGTTCCATGCCATTACTTTTTTGTTCTGTGACATAGGGCTTTGATATTTGGCATGTGGATGTATCACCATGAGACGATGTGTCCTGTACCAGAATGACCGTGACCTCAAGGTCAAATTAATGCTAATTTTATGTGCAAAGTGTGTCCTGATCATAACTTTTTATCCTTTGATATTTAGCATGTGGATGTTTTGCCATGAGACGATGTGTGGCATACCAGAATGACCTTCATATGACCTTGACCTTTGACCTCAAGATTAAATTAATGCTATTTTTACACATAAAACATGTCTGGGCCATATATATTTTAATCCTATTCAAAAGGCTTTGAATTTTCACATTGTAATGTGTCATCATGGGAACAATTTGTCACCAACCTCAGGGCCAGATTTACAGCAAATAAAAAATAATAAGTGTGTTTTTTACTTTGAAAAATCCAATTATTAAATTCATTAGATCGCACAAAGTCAAGAAACACTGTTACAACTATAAATCATAAACATATATCACACATCTTTCGTTTTAAATATCCGGATTTTTTTCTAAAGATATCCGACATTGGTTATTTATTATTGTTTTCCCCGCGAAGTGTCAACATTGCAAACTGAGCACAGTCGACTTATTAGATTGAAAAATCAGACGATCGAGGACAGGTGAGTGTAAAGTGCATAAAATATGCACATTGATGATAATTTAATATATGTTTTATCAATTAAAATCTATAAAAGATTTTATTGAGACTCAGAGTACGTCCTTCGAGCAACAATATAAAAGTAGAAAACCTTGAGTGAGTGAGTGAGTGAGTTGGTGTTTTACGCCCGTGCAACGCTATATAGGTTATTTACAGGCGATGAACATGAAAAGGGTGATAAAATGAACATGAAACGATGATGATAAATGAAATATAGGGGTGGGATGGGAAACAAAGGACCGGTAAATTTTGAAGAACCACAGGAAAAGGGGAGAAGTGGGTAGGGGCGGAAAATTTAGCCTATGTGGTGCACTACTGGGCGGTCCACAAAGGGGTCTTTTACGTGCATGAAGCGTGGCACTCTCCACACACGTTGGCCCACTATGGTCGGCGGTCAGGGTTTCCGTATTATAGACCTGACAACCCCCGCGGACGAGGGCCACCCTATTCAGCCACCTAGGGTACACACTTGGTCGCTCTGTGGGCTGAGCACTGACCCGACGTCAGAATCCCAAGACCCTTAGTCGCCTCTTACGACAAGCTAGGCTCTGCTGCGGGCCTATTCGCCACCCGGGCCCCGCACGGGACGAAAACCTTGAGAGAATATCCGTCAAAGTAATTAAAGATGTTCACATTATTTCAAACAGTCAAACCCAGGCAGTTATGAATTTTAACAGATAATTGTTAAATTCCATAGACTGATGTATGCATAATCATTTAGTATTTGTCTAAATTTAAGTTTTTCATTCCGAAATTTTTCAGTTGAATAATGAAGCCTCGATGCAGGCGGCGCGCCGGTGCCTTGAAGGCACCAGCGCGCCGCCCGCGTCGAAAAGTTTTCACTGTGTCTGTCCGTCCATACATCATTCCTTCAACATTACTTAAACTCAAAAACTTTACAATACGGTTAACCGCTTTGATATATTGTTGTCTTATTAAAAAGATCAAGATATTTACATGAACTTTTCATGCAGATCCAGCCTACCTTGTCAGAATAATAGTTTATTAATTGTCTGTATTTATCCCTCAGAACAAATTAATAAAATGTTACGAAAAGTCACTTTCAATACGTTCTTGCAGTAATGCATGGTGTGTTAAGATATCTGGTAATAGGTGTACTTACAGTAAAATAAATGTAGTTCTGATATTTGTTAAATCTGGCTTTTTTCATTTAAAATAGGTAATATGTCCAAACAGTCGTCACTCGATTTGTATTTCAAAAGTAAACACCCTAAAGAGCATCCTGAAGTATCATCGGAAGATGCTCCTTGTACGTCTTCAATCGCTGAACCAAGCATACAACCTTCTCAATTTGCATCTAGTTCAAAACCATTATGTGAAGAGGATCCAAAAAAATTGATTAACAAACCCCTGTCAGACGACGAACGTCAACACCTTCTAGAACATAAATGGACACCAGATTCAAAGTTTGACTATCCGCTGAATTCTCAAGGAAGACGTTATAATATAAAATGGGAAGAAAGGCAACCTTGGTTACGTTATTCGCCTTCAGATGACAGTGTTTTCTGTGCTTATTGTATTGCCTTTCCGGCAACAGCTTCAGAAAAAAATCCTGAATTTATCACATGTGGTTTTCGAGACTGGAAAAACGCTTCCGGAGAAAAACGGGGCGCTCTGGAAAGGCATTCAAACTCAGAAAGACATCAGACTTCCCTAGAAAAAAGCGAAAAGTTTTTGATGACAATAAAAGGAGAGACTGTCCCTGTCACAGAAAGCATCAGTAAGGCATACCAGGAAAAAATTCAGAAAAACCGGGCAAGTCTTATTTCGATAATTGACATTGTTATCAGACTCGGACAGCGAAATATTGCATTCCGCGGAAATTGGTTAAAAGACGAAGGAAAAGAAGATGGAAACTTTCAGTTCTTTGTCGACTGGAAGGCAAACTTTGACGATGTACTTAGGGTTCACTTATCCACTGCAAAATAATAATACTTGTCTCCAAAAGTTCAAAACGAATTCATACATTTATGTGAATTGGAAATCAGAGATGCTATCAGAGATCGTTGTTTAAAATCCGAATATTTTAGTGTAATGGTCGATGAAACCACTGATGTAGCAGAAAAAGCGCAGTTATCTATCTGTGTGCGATACGTTAATTATGAAAAGGACCAATATGATGTTAGCGAAGATTTTTTGGGGTTTGTTGAAGTTGCTCAAACAGACGCCAAAACTATTTCAAATGCAGTTTTACAGAGTCTTGGACAGGAATGGGGGTTCGATTTGACAAAGTTGCGAGGACAAGGCTATGACGGTTGTGCCACAATGTCAGGTGAGATTTCCGGAGTACATAAACGTGTCAAAGACTCGTTCCCAGAAGCTAAATACTTTGTCCATTGTAGTTCACATCGTCTGAATTTGGTTATAGTTAATACATGCAATAAAGTTGTGGAAGCTAGAAACACTCTAACCATACTTGGTAAAATAACATGGTTTGTATGTGGCGTGAGCAAACGTAAAGCTATTTTAATGCAGGAAGTTCAGCAAGGGAACAAAGAGTTAGACTTTGATCTTCTTTATGACAACGAAAAAACACTTTTTGAAGCTGCAATGCGACAGAATATGATGCCAAAGCTATCCGAGACGAGATGGACGTCTAGGGTTGATACACTGTCTTGGCTGCTTACACATTACAAATCCCTCATTGCTGTCCTCGAAATAATTAAATCAAGATCAAAAGGTCAAGCTGCAGCTGATGCTTCTTCTTATCTTGCCGTTTTACTTAAGTTTGATTTCATCGTTGTAACGGTAATGTTGCAGTACACTCTGGGCTACATTCGACCATTATCAATTCTTCTCCAATCCGAGACTTGTGATTTGGTGAAGGCTCACCAAGAGGCTAGAGATTTACTTCAGATTTTTAATAGTATCAGGGCAGAATCTGATAATAAGTTTCACGATCTTTATGAAAGAAGCGTTTCAATTGCAAATGAAGTCGAAGTAGAACCAACAAAGCCAAGAACTGCACAAAGACAACGGCACAGAGCGAATGCCCAAATCGAAGGTATAGAAGAACATTACCGTGTCAACTTTTTCCTACCGTTCATTGACCATATTATTACACATTTGAATGAACGATTTCCTGACGAACTTAAATCTATGTTCTATGGTAACTACCTTGTACCATCGCTTGTACAGAAGTTAAACCAACAAATAATTCTAGACATGAAAACGGAATACATCACCGACTTACCATTCCCCAACGACTTTGTGCAAGAGGTAGAAAGATGGGTTAGGAAATGTAATAATTTAAATCTTCCCGATTCTGTCAAGACACTGACAGCCGCAATAGCATATGCTGATCCAGATTTGTACCCGAACGTCAACACCATACTAAAGTTGATTTTAACACTGCCAGTTGGTTCCTGCTCATGTGAGAGATCTTTCTCTGCTCTCAGGCGTTTAAAAACTTGGTGCAGAGCCACGATGACCGAGAACCGTCTATGTGGTCTAGCTATGCTCCACGTTCACCGGAATGACAATGTTGGGCAGGTAAATCCGGAAACGGTACTTAAAAGATGGGATATGGGAGGAAGCAGAAAGATTTATCTGGCGTTCGGTGCTGACTAGAAAAAGACTGATTAATTTGTATACTACAATATGTTTAGACGTTTTGTATTAAAACTTATTTTCCAAGCATTCAGATTTATTTACTTAAGATAGAGATACTATAATCCCAGCGAAGAAAATAAGGAAATACTGCATACTGTTTATTTTAATTCAACCTTGTTAAAACAAGGGGAAATGTGTAATTTTACGTTCATTTTTGCAAAATTTTCTTCCTCTACATGGGGGCCTCAATCGGCGGCCCCAACCCCCTGCCTCCTCTATACTTTGACCCTAGTTACGGCCCTGAACCTTAATGACCTTGACCTTTGACGTCAATGTCAAATAAATGCTTATTTGACATGCAAAGCCTTCCAAGCCATAACTTTTTTATCCTTTGACATAGGGCTTTAGAATGTAGATGTATGTCATTTTGTTGACCTCAAGATTGAACTTGTGTTATTCAAGGAAGGGGAGACATCAGTTTTAGTGTGCTAAAACAGTTTTTCCTAGTTTCATGTTCATTTTATCACCCTTTTCATGTTCATCGCCTGTAGATAACCTATATAGCGTCGCACGGGCGTAAACACACAAACTCACTCACTCACATCAGGAAGATGCTTGGAAACAATGATAAATTTCCCGTCCCTACCTATCAATCCTTTTTCCAGTGGCAGTCAAAACTCCCCATTTCCTCCACTTCATCATTTCATCCACCTCCTTAACAATCTCGTCCACTACCTCATACTCTTCTGGCTGCCCAGCCATCGCTGGGACATCTTCCGCCTGGGCCGCTGTCTCATCCTTGGTCACGTGCTCCACAAGTGCACTTTAGGCTACCACCTCGTCCTTGGTCTCGTCTTTGTCATTGACTACTGGCTCCAAAGCCAAGTCCTGGGCAACCTCCCGGATAATGTGTTCTTCCTCCATTCCCCCTGGTCCTGGGACAAGAAACTCAACAGCTTGGCTGCTACCCTCAAATACAGCAACAGCCCCGGGCAATTTACGGGTCTCGGACTGAGTCGTCTTGGGGGGGGTCCTTTTTGTGCTAGTGTGCACAACCCACTAATGGCTACTCGCGGCAGGAGAAACTCCCACATTTCAAGGATAGTACCTTGATCCCCAAGAATCATCTGGACTCGTCTCTTTATTTTCTAATATTTTTAGCTCGATGTATAGATGGAAATGATGAGTGAAATGGAGCTGAGTTTTGACAATCTGTAGAACGATACAAACGAAAAAAATATCTATCTGTTCCTTCGACCTTGCATTACTGTACTTCGTTAGTAGCAGCACCCTCCTGTTGTCCATGGTGGACTCACGTGGATTTTTATCAGTTTTTTTTCATGATTATGTTTTTTTTTTATAAATTTGAGCTAATGTTAGTGACTTTTTGTGCGTGTGATCATAAATAATTTTAAATAATTGATTTTATTATTCTGTACTTTTTATCATCGTGTATAAACATTGTAGACTTTGAATGAATGATTGTCTGAGGTATCACATACAATTCACGCGTAGAAATAAAATTATATAAAGTAAATGTACAAGTGACAATATTTACCACATACATTACATGAAGAAAGATAAACCCTTCGAAATCATGACATATCCTACACCACCACCACCCCCTAAAAAACAGCATTACTGTACATGAATTTGTACCAGTTAAAAATGTCCTGAACTTTTGCTGCAATTGGACATCAGCAAATTTTATTCCTGCTGGTGACCCAAACTCTGTTGGTGCACACTCCCCTTTTAGATCATATCCCATACCAAACACTTCATAGTTAGGGATGACAGGATGTTAATCTGAAAGTTAATTAATATAAACATATTGCATCAAAAATACGAAAAAAATAATAGAATATGAACTCTTTTTTAAAAGGACAAGATATGATAAGTGCTAAATTTGGCCCCCTAATTTATCATTTTTCAAAAATAATTGAACCGAGGTTAAATTAATCTATTCAACACTTTTGTGTTGGAGAAAACATCAAAACTTTAAATTATCCGTTTTAATTTCAAAATTGTCTAAACCCCAAATTTCTTCGTACCCCAGGCATAGGTTGATTATCTTAGTAATAATTTGGTTCCCCAGTTTGGTATGTTTTGCTTTACTGTTCTATATTCTTCATATTCATATAGTGTTTGGCAATTTAAATTTTTTTGGTAGATCGCCTCTGATGAGTCTTAAATAGACGAAACGCGCGTCAGGCGTAGCAAAATTTATTGTCTGGAACTTTGTTGTCATTTTTATTCCTTTCTTAGATGAACAAGGTATAGTAAATTAAATTCAATTTAAATTATATCTTGTTTATTTTGTCACAGTGACGTCATCAACTTTTGTGAAAATGGCATTTTTGAGAAAAAGTGATACAATCGTGCAGATTTTGAGTAGTTTTAGGCATATTTACCTATGAGCCACACAGAGTACTAGTACCACAAAGATATTTTTGTGATTTGTTTCAATATTAAAAATGGAGACTAGTACAGTCATGGCATACATTATAAAACAATGACATCGACATACATGAATAATAACACATTGACATAGAGAAAGTTAATGATTTGTCATTCCTTTTGAATTTTGGAACTAAGCAAGCAAGCCCATTTATCCTGCTTTTAGTTATTTAAATAAATAAAAAACTATAAAAAAAGCAAAATGAAAAATCGCAATCTATATGTTCAGAAAGAGATTTAAGTCGAGGGAAATGATAAGAAGATACTTTACATGTGCAAGCTAAATTTTCCGGACAGATTTCTGATTATTAAAATCGAGCGGACCTCGAATAGAAAATCGAGGGATATGTTAAGAAGCTGGTATATTTGTAAAACATTTAGTTACAAAAATTCCATTAAAACACTTTAATAAATTTAATAAAAAATTATAAACGGACGGCAAAGATGGCATAGATGAGCAATACGGGTGGACATTAAAACAAAAAATCCGATGCACTTAACATTCGTATATATTTGTTCTTAATACATAAATTATTGGTAATTTGGTAAATAAATGATCAAAATTCTACAAAGCTTCATTAGAAAATCGGCATTGAACCTTAAATGTTGCGAAATATGCATACCTTTGTGGTTTTAGTCAAATTAATCCCGTAGCCGTTTCTCTCTACAAAATGTAGAGAGAAACAACTACCTTCTTGTAACCTTCCAACTTGGGATTCGGACCAGCCCGACACTATCGTCAGGCTGGCCTCCCCCTCTACCAAAGCTTTCACTTGATGCTTGGTGCTAGTTTTGCCCTATCGAGAGGACAAACCTTATACCACGAGTAATCTTATCTGAAAAAAAAAATACAAGTATAACGGGTGTGTACGAGTTGTTAGTCTTTTCCTTGTCTTATCATTGATTATGTAGTAACGAAAAAATGTATAAAATAAAGAATTTTTCACCAAAATTATATGCATATCATAAAAATTTTAATATACACGATTCATGAATATCTATTATTTATCAAAATATGTAGTCAAAAAGCCCGGGTGGCGAATAGGCCCGCAGCAGAGCCTAGCTTGTCGTAAGAGGCGACTAAGGGTCTTGGGATTCTGACGTCGGGTCAGTGCTCAGCCCACAGAGCGACCAAGTGTGTACCCTAGGTGGCTGAATAGGGTAGCCCTCGTCCGCGGGGGTTGTCAGGTCTATAATACGGAAACCCTGACCGCCGACCATAGTGGGCCAACGTGTGTGAAGAGTGCCACGCTTTATGCACGTAAAAGACCCCTTTGTGGACCGCCAAGTAGTGCACCACATAGGCTAAATTTTCCGCCCCTACCCACCTCTTCCCTTGTTCCTGTGGTTCTTCAAAATTTACCGGTCCTTTGTTTCCCACCCCATCCCCATTTTTCATATATCTTCATCATTATGTCTCCCCTTCCCAGAAGGGGGAGACATATTGTTTTTGTGTCAGTTCTTCTTCTTCTTCTTCTTCTTCTTCTTCTTCTTCTCATACAAAGCGTGTCCGGGCCATAACTTTTTTAACCTTTGAGATAGGGCTTTGATATTTGGCACGTGGACGTATCACCATGAGACGATGTGTCGCGTACCATAATGACCTTCATATGACGACCTTTGACCTCAAGGTCAAATTAATGCTAATTTTACATACAAAGTGTTCCGGGCCATAACTTTTTTGTTCTTTGACATAAGGCTTTGATGTTTGGCATGTTGATGCATCACCATGAGACAATGTGTCCCATACCAGAATGACCTACATACGACCTTGTCCTTTAACCTCAAGGTTAAATTAATGCTTATTTTACAAGGAAAGCGCGCCCGCGCCATGACTTTTTGTTGTTCTTAGGTATAGGGCTTCAATATTTGACATGTTGATGTGTTACCATGAGATTATGTGTCGCGTACCAGAATGACCTTGATATGACCTTGACCTTTGACCTCAAGGTCAAATTAAAGCTAATTTTACATGCAAAGTGTGCCTTGGTCATAACTTTTTATACGACCGCAAAATTTTTGCGATCGTATAATGTTATGGCGATGTCGTCGTCGTCGTTGTCGACGTCTGGGGACATTTGGTTTCCGTGCGATAACTTGAGTAAATATTGACCAATTGTTATGAAATTTGGATATGATGTTTCTAACCACTAAAGGAAGGTTCCTATTGTATTTGGGGTTGGTGGCCCCTACCGTTTTTGAAAAAAGGGCCAAAAGGGGCTAAAACGGGTGTATTGACAAAACTATTGTAGAATGTTTATTACTCATTTGATTTTTCAAATTCTTTTCTTATTGAATTCCTCATTAAATTCTGTCAACAAAATGTGTCAATGGTTTTGATGTATATTGAACCTTTACATTGCTACAGGGGGCCAAAAAAGGGCCACACCCCAAAAATCGACTTTTTTATTTGTGGTCCGATTTTGAAAATCTTTTTTTCATTGGAATCCTTGTGAAAATCCCTACCCGTATTTTTCAATCAGATTTGCAATAATTTTTAACTTTTTATTTTGAAAAAATAGGGGTCAAAAAGAACCAAACATGTCAATTTATATAAGACTTTTTTATTAGATGTTATTGTAAATATATATGTGTCAAATGTGCATTTTAAAGTCAACCACAGGGTTTATGTGTCAAAAAGCTTTGCAAGTCCACCATGGGCTGCATGTGACCAAAGCAATAGACTATCCATATTGGGCCTCCAACATACAGTGTTCAACATGTTGCGGTCGTATCATGCTGCGCTCGGCGTAGCTTTTTATTTGTTCTTTGACATATGGCTTTGATATTTGGCATGTGGATGTATAACCATTAGACAATGTGTCCTGTACCAGAATGACCTTTACCTCAAGGTCTAATTAAAGCTAATTATACATGCAAAGTGTGTCCTGGTCATATCTTTTTGTTATTTGACATAGGGCTTTGATATTTGGCATGTGGATGTTTCGCCATGAGACGATGTGTCGCATACCAGAATGACCTTAACATGACCTTGACCTTTGCCCTCAATGTCAAATTAATGCTTTTTTACATCCAATGTGTTCCATGCCATTACTTTTTTGTTCTGTGACATAGGGCTTTGATATTTGGCATGTGGATGTATCACCATGAGACGATGTGTCCTGTACCAGAATGACCGTGACCTCAAGGTCAAATTAATGCTAATTTTATGTGCAAAGTGTGTCCTGATCATAACTTTTTATCCTTTGATATTTAGCATGTGGATGTTTTGCCATGAGACGATGTGTGGCATACCAGAATGACCTTCATATGACCTTGACCTTTGACCTCAAGATTAAATTAATGTTATTTTTACACATAAAACATGTCTGGGCCATATATATTTTAATCCTATTCAAAAGGCTTTGAATTTTCACATTGTAATGTGTCATCATGGGAACAATCTGTCACCAACCTTAATGACCTTGACCTTTGACGTCAATGTCAAATAAATGCTTATTTGACATGCAAAGCCTTCCAAGCCATAACTTTTTTATCCTTTGACATAGGGCTTTAGAATGTAGATATATCATTATTAAAAAAATTGTTGTACAATGTATGTCATTTTGTTGACCTCAAGATTGAACTTGTGTTATTCAAGGAAGGGGAGACATCAGTTTTAGTGTGCTAAAACAGTTTTTCCTAGTTTCATGTTCATTTTATCACCCTTTTCATGTTCATCGCCTGTAAATAACCTATATAGCGTTGCACGGGCGTTAAACACCAACTCACTCACTCACTCATGTAGTCAAAAATGGCCGGTTTCATACACAGAAAGTATAGTTTAACGGCAGACCCGACATCGACATCGAGTTCAACGTGAGAGAACCAACCAACTCTGATGCAGTATTCCAAATATCAAGGAGATGTGATAATAGATGCTCAGAAAATTGTTACGAAAATTTCACCCTGTCGGCCCACCCATCCCAATTTATATTTATTATATAACCCCAAAAATGCAAAATTTAAAATTTCTATTTAATTTATATTTATCAATATAAGATATTTACTCTTTCTTAAAGAAATATTTGACCGATTTTTTCAAACTTGCATTATATTTAGATTCAAAACCAAACAACTTTCAAAATTCATAATAGATAACATAGGCAAGGCAAAAAAATGCATAAACAAGGAATTATAAAGATTTAATTCATTTTAATTCCTTGCAGATTATAGCACATTATTGTCAAGAAAAATGTATCGATTTTGAATCTTATATAATATATTTTAATATCACATGGCAGGTGTCCTTACAAACTTGTGTACAAGTTGCATATTTTTTCTTCCATATCCAAGTCACAGGGAAGTAATAAACCTGATTGTTTTGAACATCCCTGATAAAGAGCAGATGCCGTCTGGAATTCTAAAATAATTCCTTTAAAAATATTTGTTATGAAAATGTAGCTTGTAAAAAAAAGTTTTCCCCATTCTTAATGAGCATTGTTTATTTTTTAAAAGGAAAATGAAACGAAAATTTACAAATATTTACAAAATATTCTTTATTACAATTTCAAACTAAACTAATTTAGTCCGGTTCAGCTTAAAAAGTCTTCAAAACAGAAAGTAGCCAAAATAAAAGTACTCAACTTGTATAATACACATGTATTCATTACAAGTAATCTTGAATTAATAAAATGACCTACTGGACGTTATCCCCTCTAGAAAATAAATAAACCTGACCAAAATTTTGTTTTTTAGACACAAAATCGACACACTCAAAAATTGCGAAAAACAACAGCAGCAAATGTTGACGCCTTTCCTACGCATTAAATAGACGTTTGTTGGTGAAAGCGAGATAATTCTATACTTTCCCCTGAAGTCCACAATCAGTATACGAACGAAACAAGCCACCAAGCAAGGCGGCAACTGAATACGATACCAAAACAAATATAGACACTTGGTCATCAGGTTTGGGCACCTCAATGCCGAGTGTAGGAAATACATGTTAAAGAGTTTTGACGCCCCCTACCTATAAGTTTTATGAATTTCCCCTTGTTTTTAGTGTAATATTTTTAGCGTGAAAAATTTTAAACATGTTTTTATTTCATCAGCAAGTAAGTGACATACATTATCAAAGCCCCGCAGCAGCGCTAAGCTAGTCGGTAAAAGTCCAGGTGGTTGAATGGGGCAGCCCTGACATCGAGAGATGCGGGGTCGAAAGGCGATAATGCGGAAAACCTGACCGCAAACCATAGTGGTGCACCGTGTTGGGAAAAAAATGTCACGTTCCTCGCACGTTAAAGAACCCTGTTGCAGGTCTCGGTAAAGAGTGGGACCCGTAGGATCCCCATGCAGGAGGCTAAATTCTCGTCCCTACCCATCACTCCTTTTTCGTGTGGCAGTCAAAACTCTCCTACCCGATTGGCATTGTGTCCCCATTTCCTCTACTTCATCATCATTTCATGTTTATTGTATCACCACTTTCATGTTCATCTCCCGGATATAGCCGAAATCGCGCTGCTTTGCGAGTGAGTGAGTGAGTTGGTGTTTTACGCCCGTGCAACGCTATATAGGTTATTTACAGGCGATGAACATGAAAAGGATGATACAATGATCATGAAATGATGATGATAAATCAATTATGGGGATGGGGTGGGAAACAAAGGACCGGTTAATTTTGAAGAACCACAGGAAAAGAGTAGAGGTGGGTAGGGGCGGAAAATTAAGCCTATGTGGTGCACTACTTGGCGGTCCACAAAGGGGTCTTTTACGTGCATGTAGCGTGGCACTCTCCACACACGTTGGCCCACTATGGTCGGCGGTCAGGGTTTCCGTATTATAGACCTGAAAACCCCCGCGGACGAGGGCTACCCTATTCAGCAACTTAGGGTACACACTTGGTCGCTCTGTGGGCTGCGCACTGACCCGACGTCAGAATCCCAAGACCCTTAGTCGCCTCTTACGACAAGCTAGGCTCTGCTGCGGGCCTTTTCGACACCCGGGCCCCGCACGCTGATTGGGAGTAAAGCAATAACTAACTAACTAATTATCAAACCCGGATCCAGGGGTGGGGGGGTGTCCCGGGCCCCGCAGCAGCGCTAAGCTTGTCGGTAAAAGTCCACTAAAGAGCGCTCAGAAACCTGACATCGGGGTCAGGCCGCTTTGCCCTCAAAGCGACTGGGATGTGTGCCCCAGGTGGCTGAATGGGGCAGCCCTGACATTGAGAGATGCGGGGTCGTCAGGCGATAATGCGGAAAACCTTACCGCAAACCATAGTAGTGCACCGTGTTGGAAAAATGTCACGTTCCTCGCACGTTAAAGAACCCTGCTGCAGGTCTCGGTAAGAGTAGGACCCCCATGCAGGAGGCTAAATTTCCCATCCCTACCCATCAACCCTTTTTCCAGTGGCAGTCAAAACTCTCCTACCCGATTGGCCTTGTGTCCCATTACCTCCACTTCATTATCATTTCATGTTCATTGTATCACCACTTTCACGTTCATCTCCCGGATATAGCCGAAATCGCGCTGCTTGGGAGTAAACTAACTATTTCCAGGGGAGGGGGGAAGATGTTTTGGGACCCGCCCCCTTTTTTGCGGAAAAATTTGGTTTAATATATAAGAAATCATTGTAGCTTGACCAAAGCGATCCCTTCTTAGGCCAGTTAGTGGGCCTCCTCTTTTCAGAATTTCTGGATCCGTCACTAATTATACATTGGGATTGGGAAAAAATGTTTGCATGTTTTGTTTTGTTAACTGCTATATTTAAAGACCAATTATTTAAGAAGCAAAGATGTACCAAAGGGGTAATCAGTATCATAAAACCGTGAAGACAAAGACAAAACCGGCAGACAAAAATCATCACAACAAAACAAACCACATAACAACATAAAACACACACACATAACAACAAAACCGCATTCAGCAACGCGAACTCAAGTCGAAACGATAGTGAACTCAGGTGCTCCGGAAGAGTAAGCAGTTCCTGCTTGCTATAGCACACCCGTCACGTTGCCAAAGATCGATTAAGTGTTGGTCAAATCCGGAAAGGATGACATTACAAAACTCTATGTCAAACCAACATCTGTGCTCATCTGAGAGATAGAAATCCCGTATTTGCATACAAGCACATGATGTCGTCCGTAAAATTTCTTGAGTGATGACAACAACCTGGGAGCAACGTACCCCTGTGTTAACAATTTGCTTGTCAGCCGTGTAGCTCTATCAAGATATCTATCTATCTATTTAACCTGAGGATTGGGTTTATAATTTTAATACGGTTTTAAAAGAAAAAAAAATATTTTGGCAGCAAAGATTAAGATTAAAAATTTGCTGCACAAAATAATGTTTACTCTTAAAATATGTTGCACAAAAAAGTTTTCCTAGCAAAACGAAACAAAAAGCATGCATCTGCATTAAGTTAAATAGCCTTCGTGGCTCTACTCCATTATACCCCCCAGAGAAGCGCAAACCGGAGAGGATCAATCTTACTTAGATATTATAAAAAAAATAAACCTTATAGTCTAGGTCAGGTAAATTCTGCGCACGGTTTTCTTTATTATGTCTCCCAAACGAAGTTTGGAGACATGTTGTTTTTGTTCAGTTCTTATTATTCTTATTATTAAGTCGCCCAAAACAAAGTTTGGGAGACTTATTGTTTTTGCACCGTTTCTTATTATTATTAAGTCTCCCAAACGAAGTTTGGAGACTTATTGTTTTTACTCAGGTTTTTCAGATTTTTTTTACAATGAACTTGTCCGACCGGTTTCTCGGAGATGGTTTTTCAGATCAAAACCATACTTGGTATATGAGTTATTCATGTTATGAAGGTGTGCACAAAACTTTCGAATTTTTCAAGATGGCCGCCTATTTCAAAATGGCCGACAAAAATCGGCTAAATTTTGGGAATGTTGACCGATTCTGATGAACATTGGTTTCTGGGCTAAACATGATGCTCCGAGTTCAATGGAAAAGACCAAAAATTGCTATCTTGTATAGTTTTTTTTTCATAATTTTTTTGGGTATTTTTTTGAATTTTTGAAAAATCACATAAAAAATTTTAAAAAAATTCTGAAAAAAAATCAAGTGCTCCTATCAAAAATCTGATTTGATATTTGAAATCAGCATTATAAAAGCTACAAAAAGGGGTGAGTCATGAAAAAATCTGACCAACGGTTTTCGAGTTATACAGTTTTGAAATTTTTTCCGAAGTGACCCCACCCCTCCTTTGGACCCCCTTAATTTCGCGATGGACCTCTTACATTGAAACAATTACCGTATTGAGTTCAAGTACATGTTAGGCATCTTATAATATGCATTGTTTATACAGATTGGATTTACTGTTTGAGAGCTATGAGGAGTTTTGTGTGCGAAACCATGGCATTTTGGCCTATGGTCCCCCTTTCTGGTACCCCCCAGAACCCCTTATGACTTGTGAATCTGATCTTTTTGGTATTAATTCTTTACATTGGCCTTAGTCCTACATGTTTACCAAGTTTCAGAAGGATCGGTTAAAAAATGCCTGCAAAAAGTTTCGGTATGTAATTATTAAGTCTCCCAAACGAAGTTTGGAGACTTATTGTTTTTACTCAGGTTTTTCAGATTTTTTTTACAATGAACTTGTCCGACCGGTTTCTCGGAGATGGTTTTTCAGATCAAAACCATACTTGGTATATGAGTTATTCATGTTATGAAGGTGTGCACAAAACTTTCGAATTTTTCAAGATGGCCGCCTATTTCAAAATGGCCGACAAAAATCGGCTAAATTTTGGGAATGTTGACCGATTCTGATGAACATTGGTTTCTGGGCTAAACATGATGCTCCGAGTTCAATGGAAAAAACAAAAATCTTTTGGTGGATCTCGAAAATATAGTTATATTGGTAGAAAACATATAAATGGAATGTCATCATAGTTTACAATTTTCTGAAAGTCTTATTGCAATTTCTATATTTTTTTGTTTTCCATGTGAGACCATTTCACAGCAAAATTAACATTATTCATACACTTTTTAAAATGAGACATAAATATTGAGATGATGAGGTTGCATTCATTCAACTAAATATTCACATTGTTATTTCAGCTTATTATAATGGAATAAATTTGAAAGTTTAAAACCCTGACTGTCATCATTAATTTCACTTTTTTAGGGACTATGTTAGGGAGGGACCAATTGACCCTTGACCTTAAGCAAGATGGGTGTTTTATCTCCCTTTATGTTTTAAAATTATTATTTTCACACTCTTCCTTTTTACAATGGAAAAAATACAGCTTTATTTCTTTTTCTACAACAATTTTGAACTATTCTCATTTATTGGTTTACCAAAGAACTTTAATAAATATAAAATATTTGCAAATTTTAAAATTTAACTATACCTGTTGCATTATTTTCTATTTACTTAATATATTCAAAATATATTAAATTATCATGATGATCTTCGAACATTAGGACAAAGGGAAGCCTTCATTTTGGAGTTGTTACTTTTTTAATCGTTTGGGAGACTTTGTGTGTTGGCATCCCAACACAATCATATCTTGTTATTATTATTATTATTATTCTGATTCTTTATCGTTAAGTTGTCCTCCCTAATACAAGAAAACGGTCCAAGGAAATTGAATGACACTTGTGAGATTGGATAGTGGGTCACTCAAAGTTGTGTAATGCACTTTTAAATTTTTCAACATGGCCGCCGTTTCAAAATGGCGGCCATCGGAAAAAGTGGGCGGAAAATTTTTTTTCATCGGATCGTCTTGAAAATTGGTCATCTGGGTAAAGCGGGTATGCTGAACTCAAATCTGCGACCGGATTTGAAATCCGACTTACGGTTTCAAAATGGCGGCCATTTTACTACACCCGCCCCCCTAAAAACGTCAACTTTGTCCGATTTCAACGAAATTTGATTTCTAGACTTATTTTGATGCACTGATTTGAATGGAACTCTGTCCAAGGCGATTTTGGGCGACTTGTGTGTTGGCATCCCAACACAATTATACCTAGTTATTATTATGTCTCCCAAACGAAAGTTTGGAGACATATTGTTTTTACTCCGTTTCTTATTATTATTATTATTATTCTTTTTCTTCTTTCTCCGCGGCATGAAACTGTCCATGCGAGTTCTCAAAAAGTGCTTTACGGATTTGCATGAAACATTGTATGATGGTAGATAGGTCTTTGAAGTAGAACCTAACCTATTCGAAATTTTCAAAATGGCCGCCATTTCCAAAATGGCCGCCATTACATAAGGGCACCCCCAAATTATCTCAAAAACTACTGGACGGATTTCGACCAAATTTGGACGTTCATTGACAAAATTAAAAAGGATTTGATTAGTGAAAAAAAAAATTTCAAGATGGCCGCCATTTTCAAAATGGCTGCCACTCAAAATAGGCAAAATTTTAAAATGTCAACCGATTTGCATGAAACTTAGTATATTAACAGAACAGGGTAAGGCGACCTCAAATCTGTAAATAAAATTTTCAAGATGGCCGCCATTTCAAAATGGCTGCCATCCAAAATTGTAAAAATTGGCCGATTTCAACCAATGCTGCGATTTTAACAAAATTTTGTATCTAGAGGTTTTTATGAATGGCGAAATAGAATACGGTGTCAAAAATGCGTTCGTTTGGGAGACATTTTGTGTTGGGCATCCCCAACACAGTCAGCACTTGTTATTATTATTTTTCTTCTTTCCGGGCGCGTTTTTTCGAACACTTGTCTGCGGCGTTTCTCAGAAACCGATAGACGGAATCGCTTGATATCATATGACTTGATAGGCCCATACTCCTAGATGATCCTCCCGAAAAAATTTTTTCAATATGTTGGAGGGAACATATATTTTTGGGGTCTCAAAAGGGGGTGGGGTTTTGCAAAATTTTACTATAGAAGTCTATGGGAAAAGTGATATAACTTGATAATGTGTGATCTTAAACTTGGAAATACTGTGTTACCTCATATATTTTAATTTTCATACCTGGCCACATTTAGTGGTGTGGTATTATGTAATACCCTCCGCTTCATTGTGTTAAGGGGGGGGGGTCATGCTCCACCCCCTCAAATGACAAAATACTAAATATTCTGAAAACCCTTGAGATCCCCACCCTATAACCATATATATTATTACTCCTTATGATAAGACAAATCATTTGGTACCATGGGGGGTCTGAGGGGGGTCATGCCCCACCCCCCTCAGATGACAAAATGCTAAATATTCTGAAAACCATTGAGATCCCCACCCTATAACCATATATATTATTACTCCTTATGATAAGACAAATCATTTGGTACCATAGGGGGTCTGAGGGGGTTCATGCCCCACCCCCCTCAAATGAAAAAATGCTAAATATTCTGAAATTAGTTTAGATCCCCACCCTATAACCACATATATTATTACACTTAATGATTAGATGAATTATTTGGTATCATAGGGGCATCTGAGGGGGGTCATGCCCCACCCCTCAAATGATAGAATACTAAATAACTTGAGTTATTAGGGAAACCCCTGCCCAAATTTTTTCCATGAGGTTCTAAAAATGCATTTAAAGGCATTTCCCGGATTTTGCTTACTGGTGGGACTTCTGTAAAACTTTGATTTACAGGGGAACCCCTGCCCAAATTTTTCCCATGAGGTTCTAAAAATGCATTTAAAGGCATTTTCAGGATTTTGCTTACCCTTTGGACTTCTGTAAAACTTGTATTTATAGGTAAGCCTCCTCACAAATTTTTCCCATGTGATTAATGGGACTTCGTTTGGGAGACATTCGAAACTGCATCCAGTTTCAATTATACCTTGTTTATTTTAAAACTGCTTTCCAGAATCACTCGAGTTGTCTCTCATTCCTTAGATCGTTTTTGTCCAACTTTTTTGGCAGTAATAATTTGACTGATCACCGCCTTTTAAATCGATGACAGCTAAAAATAGATTGTCTACGGGGATTTATAATGGGAAATCCGCCATTGTTTTTCTTTGTTGTCAAGCGGAAGTGACGGCGGGGATCCAATATTTACATCTAAGATCTGAGCACTGGCGCGACACCTGCTAATACAGGTGCTTTGTTGGATAGCCGTTTCGTTCTTCTCAGATTTCTACGTCAAATATAAGGTAAGCAATAGAGACTTTGTAAACAAAGTAGACGAACATAAACAAATATCATTTGCAGGTCACACTGATTGACTGAAGATATAATAAAGCAATTGATCATTGAATAATGCCAAAACTAAAGTCAAAGACATTAGTTAAAAGTCTCCAGGTACATAAATAGAAAAAAAAAACAATTGCACCAGAGAGGTTAATGCTACTAAAACAAAAAAAATCATAACCCCAACTTGTTTTGGACTTGTCAGAATATATTTATGTCATTTTTTTTGTCAGCAACACCATTATAATTTCACTCCTAAGTCCCATCTGCTGCCTTTAACTTTTACAGCATTGCATCTTTCCTGCAGCATGAAAGTCACATGGTAATTGGTAATTCTCCCACCAATACAATGCTGATTTTTTTATAAAGCACTAAAAATAAAAATATGTCATTATTGTTACCAAGTTGCGGCATGTATAAGTAACTTGGCGCATTACCTACTTTATATAATTATCCAGGCCAATGTATATATTTTGTAAACCAGTTGTTATTATACATTGGATATATATTGGGCCTGTGCCATTATTATAATAAATGTGCTTGTGTCAATAAAATTATTCTGTTCTATGTCAATAATATTATTCTGTTCTATTCTTTATTACCATAAAATAATATCCTGTATTCTCATCCATCCCCGACCTTAGCTGTGGTTCCATACACCAACGCCAATGGTCCTTTTAGAAATTGTCTGATATGGCAGTTCACCAAAATAAAAAAAAATATCAAAAGGACCACCATGACCTACAAACAACAGCTACTCTCATCCTACAAGGCCGTAGCCAGGGCGGGTGCGTTTGCACCCCCCTTTTGAGAGAATTTTTCTAAATTTCCTAGGGAAAATTTACAAAACTGAGATTAACAACCCTATTTCTTACAAATTTTCATCAAAACGCACCCCTTTTGAAAAATTCTGGCTACGGCCCTGTCCTAATTCCTAGTTTGTCAGCTAGCCCTCTCAAATACTTTTTTTTTTTATTTTGACAAAATATGTTCAAAGTTTTTTTTTTGGTTCAACTCCCTATCTACCATTTTGGCAAACATAATAAGGTATTTTTTTTATCATAAGCATTATTTTATATGTGGTAGAAATTCCTCTTTAAAAAGGTTTAACATACCCCTGGTACAATTCTTTTTAATCAAATTTCTAAAATAATTAATAAACTGAGAATATCCAATCTGTATTGATTTTAAAAATATATAATTACTGGAAACCTTAAATGTTCTATTAATGTCCCAATGATAGGAATAAACAATATTTGATGGGTTTGCAAATAACAAAAGGACTGTATTAAGATAAGTATATGCCACTGATGAATACTATCATGATGGTCAAATTTATAATATTAGTTAAAATTCATATTTTTTAAAATTTTTGTTCTAATTAGCTAATATCAAATTCCTAAATTGCTTGCCTGAACAGATTTTTACTGGCCAGTAAGCATAAATTGATGATAACTTTCAAAATTTATCAAATTTGGTTTCTTTTTGGGAAAATAGAGAGATAGGACCAACTTTTTGCTTACAAATTTTTAACTTGAAAGATATTTATTTCGATAAAGTTATAAAATAAAAATTCTGGCAACATAATGCTCCACATCTACAAGTGCAAAATACTAATGTCATAATTGGCAGATCTTGATATTTTCTATAAATTTTGAACAAAAATAAATTTGTGATCCCCATTAGATAGTCAGCATTTTTGAAATTATTAAAAAGTGTTCAAATATAGAAAGTTTTAAACTTTTACTTAATGGCGAAGTATGGAACTAAGTGAAACTTTCCCTTTTAATATTAGCATGCATTGTTCGAAAAAAAAAATCAGTTAGTCAGTTATTGCTTTATTCCCAAGCAGCACGATATCGGCTATATCCGGGAGATGAACATGAAATGATGATGATGAAGTGGAGGAAATGGGACACAAGGCCAATCGGGTAGGAGAGTTTTGACTGCCACTGGAAAAAAAGAGTGATGGGTAGGGACGGGAAATTTTGCCTCCTGCATGGGGATCCTACGGGTCCTACTCTCACCGAGACCTGCAGCAGGGTTCTTTAATGTGCGAGGAACGTGACATTTTCCCAACACGGTGCATCACTATGGTTTGCAGTCAGGTTTTCCGCATTATCGCCTGATGACCCCGCATCTCTCGATGTCAGGGCTGCCTCATTCAACCACCTGGGGCACACATCCCAGTCGCTTTGTGGGCAAAGCGGCCTGACCCGATGTCAGGTTTCTGAGCGCTCTTATGTGGGCTTTTACCGACAAGCTTAGCGCTGCTGCGGGCCTATTCGTCACCCGGAACCCGCACGGGTTTAAATACTAACATGACTCTTTCTTTAATTTTATAGGTATAAAAGAAAGTACCCTGCGAAATTATTGTAAAGGAAGTGATCCCGTGGAAGAGGTGGTAAAAAACCTGAGGAAGGAGAAGACCAAGAAACCTGCTGCAAGTACCCAGAAGCTGGATGATTTCAACAGATGTGTGGTGAGAAGTACCATCTATGATCTGCACAAGAAGAATGAAGCTGTTTCCATGCCAAAGCTGCAGCAGGTGTTGAAGGAGAAAGACATTGATGTTTCTGTATCAACGGTGACGAGGACAGTGAGGATACTGGGGTTTCGGTAATTTTTAAAAAAACTTAGGTTTTTCTTCATTCAGGTGGTTAACTTCAAAATGAATTTCAGACTTTTAATGAAAAAACTTACAAATACCATATACTTGCATTTAGTTATAAAACCAGTGCATTTTTTCTTGAGTTATGCCAAACTGTCTCTTTTAAGTTTTTGTGAGTCAAGTTTTTATCAGATACAGTTACAGGAAAGAACATTTAAATCAAAACATTGGAAGGTCAAATTCCAAAACTGTTGAAAACGAAAAGTACTCAAAACCAAAACGTTCGAACAAGGAAGCCAAATCCAGCACCGAGGATATCGACCATGTGCATTACAAGGAAAGAAACCCGGTGTTTTAAACAATTTTGAATTTAAAAAACGGACAAAAATATTAGACATTTTATGGTAAATCGTGTCAGACAAGTCTGACTACCAGGCTTGTGATTACCCTCGAAATTAAGAATTTCATGAAGTTAGACAAATTTTCTTTTTCCCAAGTGTTATGGTCATGCTTGTCCCTGACTTTTAATAACAAAGTGCTTAATAACTTGAAAACCATTGAGATCTTCACTTTAAAATCAAATTTATTATGATGTCTTATGATCAGATGAAGCAGTTGGTAATTTAGGGTGGTCTGAGGTCCCTCTCAAATGATAAAATGGTGAATAACTTGAAAATAATTGATATCTTCACCATTTAACCATATATAATATTTTTCTTTATAATGAGACTAAGCATTTGGTATCATATACAGTCTGAGGGATCATGCCACGCTCCCTCAAATGACAAATTACTTAAATTTACTTAAATAAAAAGTAACGACGCACAGAATGATACAACCGTGTTTAACCCTGTACGGAAACAAAATGTCTACAGGCAAAACATCGCCACAACATTATACGACCACTTTTTTAAGGTCGTATAAGAAGTATACAATTTATCTAAAAATTGATAAAAATGGAAAGTTCAGATTTGTGAGCACAAATTGAAAAAAAGTATCCTGTAAATATTCACTTTTGGTTAAAAGCTTAATAGTAATGTGTTTTGGAGACCAGGCGGTGTTATGTATTATCTTTACATATGTATTTTCACTAAAGGCATATGTGCTAGGTACCTATGTGCTACATCTTGAGTTAAACTCTCGCATTTGCATATGCTAACCTCGGGGGAATAAAACTCCACCAGCAGTGCTAACCTTAACGGGTGTTCGAAATACAAATGACAACAAAGTTCCAGACAATAAATGTTGCCACGCCTGGCTTGCGTTTGGTCTATTCAAGACTCATCAGAGGCTCTCTACCAAAAATCTTGAAAATGCCAAACACTTTATGATTATGAAGAGCATAGAACAGTAAAACCAAAAACACCAAACTGGGGAACCAAATTATTACAAAGATGATCAGCCTATGTCTTGGGTAGAAAGAATCTTAGGGTTTAAACAATTTTGAAATTTAAACGGATAATTACTTCTTGTTCTTTACGAATCCCTGAACGAATTCGGTCTTGTAACAGGGGGTCCAATGTAATTGGTAAGTGCGCAGCATAATTTGGTAAGTGACTATAAAGATGGCGGAAAAACCTCGCTTCGATCGACAACGGTCAGTTTTCTCTTCGTGTTAACAAAAGTTATACACATCTTATGAATAAAACCATATTGCCTTTCGGCAATAATGAGTTATGAGTAATAGTATGTAACAAAAATTTAATGCTTGATTTGCTTATCAAAAAGCTATTGAAGAAAAACCGGCCACTTGACAGCAAAACTTGTTCCAGTGTGTAACAATTTATCTTTGAAAGATGTTTTGGCAAAGAATGTATCAGAGTTATAATCCAAAACAACAAATTTCCTAGAATTCAGCGATGTTTAGGTTTTAAAGATAACTTCGTCTGGTAAATTCACAACATTGTCTTCTCTGATTTGTGCATTCACATTTTTCGGCATATTTATATAAGATCTATTTTCAAATAATGATGCTTCATCATGTTAAATTGCTACCAGACCTGGAATCAGTCTCAAAATACAAGGTGTGATTTTTAGATGAAGGAGCTTCAAAGGAAACTGCCTCAGGTATATCCATAAAGTAATTTCCTCTTGTTTCTACATTCTCATGATCTTCAGAATTTGACGTCAAATTTGTGAAAGATCTATTTTCAATAATGCTTCATTTTGATTGTTTTCTACAATATCAATGCATGACAAATCAAACTTAAAACCTCTGTACATACCAGCCAGATATGAGACCAATTCAAAAAGACTAGATAATTCCATCAAAACAGCTGGCCCATGCTCATGCAATGTTCCAAGATTTGATCTTGCATGAGAATAAAAAACGAAGTAGCTGTTTACATTTCTATACATGGATATGGTGAGATCAGAAAAAGTTCCAATTATAGAATCAGAAGACTGAAATGCTTGTGAAAGGGCGGACAATAAATCATGAGATCCTGCTACTACGTTAGATTGAACCCCAACAATACCATAATGAATATTTAAAGTGTATGATACTGATACCCTCCTTGATAAACGCTCTACAGTATGTGCAGTTGGCAATTCATTGTGGGATAAATAACGAGGAGAATGACCCAAGCCCATTCTAGTAATAATGCCTATATAACATAAATGTCCATCCCTTACAACGTTGTCTACAGTATCAGAAGACAACTGGTGGAAATGTGGATACATAGATAAATTAATCAACGCTACAAAGGCCACAGCCGTACACTGTTGTCCGCCAAATCTGTCAGTAAAATAGGGAAACCCCTGATGAATGATTCCATTCCTAACCTTCATCGTAAACCGTATTTTCGTTACCTATTATGCTACAGATATCTCTTTCTCTTCGATTTTGCTTTCACCTTTGCGGTCTAAAAAAGCTTGATTGTTATTTACAAAAAAGACCTTTATTTTAAACGTTTAAATGATAATGACTTACTTTGGCGGGAAAGCTGTTATATTTCACTCCCCGTTATGTTTTACATACAAAAAAGCTTGGTTGGAAAGCATAAGAAACTGTCGTTTAAAACGTTTAACTGATGCAAACTAATTTTCGCGGGAAAATGTCACATGATAAATAAAATAACAAAGCTGATATATTTAACACCCACTGGTTATAGAGGCAGCTGGATTATTTATTGTACCATTTATCTTCTTGTCTTTAATAAATGGATACAAATGATCAGTATATTTAATTGTATCTCATGTCATTTACAATGTTCATGATTAATTCAACAAACCTGATTATTAAAACCGTGTTCGGGTTTGCAATACACGAATTAGAAATACCGTGATCCGTCTCCGATCCGATCTTCCGGGGTGTTACTTGTCTCCTTTCCGAAACAGATTAAAGATTATATTTCCTGGGAAAGCCAATTAAAGATTTTGTTACTTATTTCAACCATTTCAGGTAGCCAATCGACACGTGTATAAGTGATTGTTAATTTAAAGATGACGTGAATATCATATGAAATTAATAGCTTCGCACCTTCATGCGAAGCAAAAAGTCCATTCGGAAAATTGTTGGTTGGGGTATAAAACACCTTTAAGTACCTACGAAAAATGGTAGGTTGGAGGTTATACTTTTTTCAAAAATCTATTGGTGGTACCCCTAATTTGCAAGTACATTCTGCCCACACAGGACGTTTTTTTTATGTAATAGTCCTTTACTAGTGGTTTTAATATGAAAACGTTAAGGGGCAAAATGATGGCATTACATTGGCTGTAGTTTTAACAAGTAAAAAATCTTCAAAAAGTCAAAAACCAACTTTTTAAACAAGTCCAAATCCAACACTGTTTGTTATCCATTCAACTACTGTCCTCATTACACTTTCTGGGTTTACAAACTTAGACAACAGCGGCATAAACAGATGCAAGGAACATGTATTTACACGAGGAAGAATATAATCAGGGGAAAATTTAATTTTCGAAGAAAAGCCAATTGCTGGCCCCCTGGTTGCTCCTGTTAGTCACTGCAAGATGCTGGACAGATTAGTTTCTCTTCCATTTCGTCTATGTAGAACTTTGCCTCACCAGCTGAAATAAGAATTGAAAAATAAACCTATGTTTAATTGAAGTAGAATAATAATAATTTTATAATAATTTAAATAATAATTTTTGAGAAAATCATAACGGCATCCTGCCAAGTCATGTTTTTTAGTCCACGTCCCGCTCCATATTTTAGTCGTGGACGTGGACTCAAAAACCTGACTTAAGAGGAATCCATAACGATACTAGAAATACCAACGTACCGATAGACGGACAAACGGACACGAGTAGATTTTAATGCCCCTAACATAATATCGCGGGGTATAAAAACAATATTTTTTTACATTAATCAAATTGTGTCCTCATGTAC